>OU426860.1:5966140-6026140 GCA_911387685.1 Dolichovespula media
GTATGTATTAATGTATATTCATAGGCCTCTCTAGAAATACGTACTAACGTCAAACGACCTAGTTGCACGCTAAAATAATGAATTCGTTAGTTAATAATATGTATATAATAATATGTAGACACGTATATATGAGTTTTATTATATATACAATTATCACGCTTTGTTTTGAATACTTTCGCTTTATTTTGATTATCATTGTAATAACGTCGCAGGATAAAATGAAGTTTTCGTAAGAGAGAAGAGAACATTTTGGGAAATGTATTAAAACAAGAAATATAACGAGCTACAATTGTACCAACGTTACGATGTAAAAGAAAATAAAATGTATACAACAAACGGAAGATCCTTCTCTATTATATAAAATGCATGCATGAATCATATTTTCTTAATGACGGAAAATAAACAGATTATATATATATATATATATATATATATATATATATATATATATATATATATCCTTTCTCTTTCGTGGTTTGTGATAAAAAAGAGTTGAAAAACATATTCGTTGAAGAAACTGATAAATCATATGACGTATGTATTTACATATGACGTCTTTCCAAGTTATTGTAAATAATAACAATAATACGAGTCTTTTCTTTTTTTTTTATTATTATCAAAATGACCTTTCAGAGAGAGAGAGAGAGAGAGAGAGAGAGAGAGAGAGAGAGAGAGAGAGAGAGAGAGAGAGAGAGAGAGAGAGAGCTTAGGAAAAAGAATGAAAATGTGATGGAGGCGTAGCGCGGCATGATCGTCGAGACGAGAGAAATTAAATTTCTCGTCGGTATTACGTCGTTACCCGGGCAGAACCGAAAATTCGAGAGCAATAGAAGCGAGTAGCGATAACGTAATTACCAAGCGCTACGTGTAATTGGAAGAATAGCTCGTTCATTAGGCGACGTTCGAAATTCAATTATCGTTCGCATTGCTTTGAAGCGCCATCTTAACTGAAGAGAGTATGGATATTCGGCCTTTTATTTTTTTTTAAACGATCACATCCTATTCTCTCTCTCTCTCTCTCTCTCTCTCTCTCTCTCTCTCTCTCTCTCTCTCTCTCTCTCTCTCTCTCTCTCTCTCTCTATCTATCTATCTATCTATCTATCTATCTATCTATCTCTCTCTCACACACACACACATTCTTTTTCTTTCTCTCCGTTTCTCTTTGAAAGTGTGAAATTTTTCAGTTGACTTTTAAAAATTTTAACACGCATAAGTAATACTTTCTCCGTTTGATAAACGGACAAGCAAGTGTATAATTGGAGAGAGGAATAAAAAAAAAAGAATAATAATAATAATAATAATAATAATAATAACAACAATAAAACGAACATCCCGCTATTCCGTTGTACGTCCTATTTCTATCAACTTTCCGGGGGGTGGCTTCTATTACGAAACTCACTTTTCCAAGATGGCCGTCATAGTCGCGGAATAAAAAAGGTGTAAGTAGAGAAGGGATGGAAAAGTAAGTAATAGGATTTTCCCTCCTTTTCATTAGGCTTACTTTTAACATCGATTTTGTGGCAGGCACAAGCACCCACCCTTTTCTTGCTTGACTGCTAACTCGAAAACCACTTTACTTCTTCGTAATCGTTATCGAAGGGAAAAGCTGTTTGGAGAAAGGAGAGGCGTTATAACCTCTCGAGAGGAACAACACAACACTTTCGTTCGACGGTGTTAGCGAAGTGCTGCCTTTATCCGATATAACATATTCTTTTTTTTTTTTTGTTTAGCGCGGAGTAATTAAAATCCTTTTAAGAGCGTTCGAAAGCCGTGTTTTTTCCACCATTCCATCGACATTAGACAGAAAGGTTGGGTTGAAAGTTTCTATTGCGTGATTTTTTAAATTAATCAATTACGCTTTTCTTCTTTTTCTTTCAAGAACAATTTTTCATTCTATTTTCTCAGTTTGTATAATAGTTTTATATTTTCAAGGGAAAAAAAAAAAAAGAAATAACACCTGAAATGTTTCGACAAAAGTTTAACGATTGATTTTTGACATTGACTTGGATACTTTTGATTCGCCCTGTACATTTTATTTCAAAAAAAAAAAAAAAAAGAGGAAGAAAAGAAAGGAAAAAAACAGGGGATATATATCAACAATTATTAATATTAATGCGACATTGCGAAAGAGAGATAAGAATCGTTTGCCCTAATCATATAAACTTTTTGAATTATTTCGATGATTATCACAGATCGTATATCCATAATAATTCAATGGATTAAACGAAAGAGGAAACGGGAAAGACGATAAGAGTGGTTACGCGATCGAACTGATCCCGTACCATACGTACATGATTTTTACCCTCTAGTTGCGGTGAAACACTCAACTGCTGTTCGGCGAATGATGATAATCCGATCTCTCAATTAATTCCATTGCTTTGCGCAACGCTTTCCGGAATAATGACGAATATCTTCCGGTTAGATCGGCCAGTACATTACTGCTCCGTATTCCTACTTCGTTTTCAAGGAGCAAAGCCAAGTGTTTTTCTAACTGCGGAAAGCACAGGCTACTCTTTATTAAAGAGGTCATGGCTGGTGCGCAGCAAACCACGAGAAGAAGGAAAAGTTACAATAAAGAAGAAGAAGAAGAAGAAGAAGAAGAAGGGAAAAAAAAGAAATCAGTAAGCGTACATTGGGGGAAGTATTACTCGTTTGTATGTATATGTTGCTCACGTATGCATCGCGTGATTTATTTTTACGTATTATAATTAATTAATTAATTAATTAATTAATTAATTAATTATTGATTCTCTTCGACGATTACGTTACGTACGATAAACGTAATGCGATGGCGAAATCAAAACTTTGTAAATTATACGAAGATACGTACTAATTGCGTGCGTGCGTTTGCGTGTGTATGTGTGTATGTGTGTATCCGTAGGGCGTCGGAAAAATTACAAGATCTCTCTCTCTCTCTCTCTCTCTCTCTCTCTCTCTCTCTCTCTCTCTCTCTCTCTCTCTCTCTCTCTCTCTCTCTCTCTCTCTCTCTCGTTAAGTATGAGCGTTGTAATTAAATAGTCACGAAGAGAAAAATGATAAAACGACAATCGGGGGGGGGAGGATATGTGGAGGGAATGGTGAGGAAGGAAGGAAGGAAGGAAGGATCATCCTGGGGATTGTTCGGACGAAAGATGAATTGTTTTCATGACACGAAGAGGAAAATGCAATATAATTGAAGCTATTATTTCTCTTTTCTCGTTCTTTCGCAGAAAATAAATGTAACCTTCACCGAGAAACATTCATTTGTCACGTTATAGTAAGGATCTCCGCCTGGAATAAGCTGAGCTTGTTGTTTATGTACATGTGTATGTGTTTGTGTATTTTATATATATATATATATATATATATATATATACACACACACACATACATACACGTATGTACATACGTATAATTCGCGTCATTGGCATATCGAGTAACGAAGGGTGAACCACTTTTGCTGGTATTAAAATTCAAAGCATATCGGACGCTTTGCATACCTCGCTCCTTTCCTGATCTCTCGCCGTGAAAATATTGCAGGATGTCGAGCGATGAAAATGTACGTACGATCGATCGATCGGTCGGTCGTCGCCATAGAGCATCGACGAGAATAAAATTGCGCCGAGAGAATTTGACGCGGCACGAATTTCCGATTCAAAAGTATTCGAATATAGTTGTAACACCTTTCTCTTCTCTTCTATCATTGCTTTCTAAACAAGCATTCGTTTATTGTACATAGGCATTAAGAAATCGGAATATATCATTACAAATATTATCGTTTCAATATACGTATTAAAACGTCCAACGAGCATTAGAAATTTTTTTATCAAAAATATATTAATACAGTGCAATTTTAAATCCGTAATTTTTAGAATATTACTACAATAGTATCGATATTTTTATCGAAAAAAGATTATCAATATTTGTGACATTACGAAGAACCAAAAAGATTCGTAATTACGATTTAAAAATACTCTCTCTCTCTCTCTCTCTCTCTCTCTCTCTCTCTCTCTTTCTATCTCCAATTCATTACTTTCTAACCAAGTACTTTCATTACATATTCAGATATTTAATTATAAGAATATTTGTATTAAAAAAACATGTAACCCACGGTCAGACATTTTGGATTCAAATATACCGCGCTATTTCAAAAACCCAATTTCTAATTACTACCGATATTTTTATCCAAACCAAAAAAAAAAAAAAGAAAAAACTATTATAACATTTGTAACATTACGAAGAGCGAAGGAGGATGAGAATCGTATTGTGCGAATGTGTATATGTGCGTGTGGTGTGGTATGGGTGCGTGCGTGTGTGTGCGTGTGTGCGTGTGTGTGCGCGTGCGTGTGTGTGTGTGTCGTATAAGCGAACGTTATAGCTCGTCGCGTCCAATAAAGCACCAACGGAAGTCGCGAGTGCGATCCATTGTGTTCGCTTGGGGAAACATCTAACGTGGTTCACCGCGCAATCGTCGGACCGCATCCAGTAACGACGACAAAGAGAGAAAACTCGAATCTACGATAATATCCCCCTTATCGTGAAAGGATCGTTCTTGTTTCTTTCCGCCTCGACGAGGAGGATGAGGATGAAGAGGAGTTTTTTTTCTTTTTTTTTTTTTTAAGGTTGATTCATCCTATATTTCAGTTCCGATATCTACGTTCCGTCTATGTAATTTACATACATTAGAGGAACTCTGTATTACGGATCCATCCATCCGTCGACCCGTCGACCCGTCGATCCATCGATCGATCGATCGGTGACCGAACATCGACAATGAGACCGAATGGTAAATGTGTCGGATGCGTACATTTGAATTACATGCGGTAATATTAAAATCATATTTCGACCGAACGATCGAAACGGTGGGGAGGTGGGGTGGGGGGTGGGAGCGGAGGGACGGACTGAATTGATAAATGTGCGAATCTTCGTGAAACGACCTTTTTGCTCTTAGGGAACTAATCGGGGGTAAGAAAAAAAAAGAAAAAAAAAAGAAAATTCTACTTTAAAAAAAAAAAAAGAGAAGATAGAAAAAGAGATAGAAACGAAGGGAAAATTGAAGGAAATAAACGAGAATGTGTTGTAAAATAAGGGACAAGAGGAGAAAGCGAAAGCAAATAGATTTGAAGAAAAGAGAGAGAGAGAGAGAGAGAGAGAGAGAGAGGACGAGAAGGGGGAAAAGAAAAAAGGGTGAAAGATATAAAGAGAGAAGCGTTTGTCGATTCTCAAGAACGAACGTGGCGTTGTAATTTTACCCGGAAAAGGTACACGGCCTGCCTTTGTATCTGGCGAAACTCTTGGGTACGATGCAGAAAGGAAGAGAGAAGAACGGAATACAGAATTCCGTAGCTTTTGAGAACACACGATTTCAAAGCTTTTGCGTGTCTCCCTCTGTCTCTGTCTCTCTCTCTCTCTCTCTCTCTCTCTCTCTCTCTTTCTCTCTCTCTCTCTCTCTCTCCTTCAATCACTCCCTATATTATCTATGTCTCTCTCTCTCTCTCTCTCCTTCAATCACTCCCTATATTATCTATGTCTCTCTCTCTCTCTCTCCTCTCTCTGTCTCTGTCTCTCTCGTTCCGTAACTCTCTTTTGAACCTTCAGACGCGACATACCACGATCTTCACTCACTCGTCTCTTCTCCATCAAATCCGTAGCTTTAATGCGACACTTATAAACCCCTTTCTTGGATTTACAGTAACTTCGCGAATCTAACAGCGTTGAAAAGCATCAAAGACGAAAAAAATATGCTCCAATAATTTTTCCAAATAGATAGATATTACGAGTTCGACGTATTTACGTAAGTACGTACGTATGTATCCTGTGTGCGTAGAAAAAAAAAGAAAAAAAAAAAAGAAAAAAAAGGCAAACTGTCGCGGGAGATATATTTTTTAGGGGGAAAAAATCTACGTACGTATATCAAGGAATATACCGACCTTGTATATGCGATATATATTATTATATACTTCAGTTTTATAGGACATATTATAATATTGTATGCGTGTACAGAAACATATATATATATATTATACGATATTTTATTAATCAAACTACTTGAAATTATTTCACACACTCACCCACTTATACAGTGTCCTTTATGTATAGGTACTTGAAATCTAAATAGAGCTTATATTATCGATATATATATATATATATATATATATATATATATATATATATAATTAGATCGCGTTGTCACGTGATATCAAATACGAACGTCGACGTTATTGGTGATCGCTAAAATGTCGCAGATAGATATTAAGGTCGGAAGTTACTACCATCGTACGTATTATAACTTTACACGTATATCTTTCCTATTGATAAATCCGCCAGCGATAATATAACACCTTTAACGCGCAATATATCATATCCACGGGATTACGGCAATTTGATACACCTCGCAAATCATCCGAATGAATTTTGCAAGGTATTTCGTCGAACCAAACCTCCCTCCATACCACCCTGCTCCCACTCTCGACCCTTTACCCTCCTTCCCTTTCTCACCCATCTTACAAGATGCTGCAGACAGTGTCTCGTAAAAATAATGCTCGCGCATCGTCGCAGGATTATATATATAATTTATACACATATACATACATATATACAGCAAACATAAGGTTTAAGCTATCTCGCGTATATTTTAGAGGCGATGATCTGTTTGCTCGATTGGAACACGTTTATCTCTTTCTTTGTCTTTCATAAGGGAATGAAAGAAAAAAAGAAAAGGAGAGAGAGAGAGAGAGAGAGAGAGAGAGAAAGAGAAAGAGGGGGAAAGAGAGGAGAGAGAGAGGGAGTAAGAGCAGCCGTTGATGTCGTCACTATTCAAAACGATAAATGTAAATAATAGGATTTTTTTCAGATCGTAAGTTACCCGTTAATTTCGTTCCTTCGTATAATAACGATGGAATATATATTTTGTCGACGCGATACAAATCGTGCACGGGATTCATTTATATCGTATATTTCTAATTTTCTTCTATTTGGACGGTGAGAATCGACGTACGTATGTGTTTTAACGCGATAGAAATGAGAGGGTCTGCGACTCCCGCTTGACGTATGATTGTTTACAGTGTCAGCGAAGAATAGAGCACGTAACCGTTTAGTATTCTTAGAAATTCACCTTCAAGACCTTCATAAGAATTTGTGTACTTCTACCGAAAGAGAGAAGGAGTCTATCGAAGGGAGGAGGAGGGAAGAGGAAGGAAAGAAGTTTTAAAGAAAAACAAAGCTCTTCGTGGAAAAGGAGGGGTTATATATAATTGATCTATCAATCTAACCATTAAAGATTCTCCAAAGTTTTACATTTACCAAGAGATATATCGATGACGAATTAATTTACAAGGGTATATATTTTTTCTAACGTCAAACCCATTTACGGTCGATATATATTTGTATATATACATACATATATATATATATATATATATATATATATATATATAATGATAAAATTTTATATTTATTTTTACATTACGTTGAAGTTGTTGTCTCAGTTGTCTCTTTACATTTTTGTACATTACTTTCAAAATATCAATTTTATGTTCTAACTTGTACTTATTATCGTTCATGATTGCTAGTATAAAGGACGTCAACAATTATTTAAGTAAGGATACAAATAACAAACGATGGATAACGGACAAAACCTGTAAACTCATTGTATTATAATCTAATACGGCGTTTGAAACGACACAAGTAAATAACTTTGTATACGCTAGGAATATACTTATTATTTACTGTATGAAATTTGAATGGCAGTAATATTAATATTTTAATAGTATTTATTTACTATTAATATTACTACCGTTGAAATTTCTAAATTTCTATGATCACCAAATGAATTGGAGTAATTCTTAAATGAGCATCGCTTTTTTTTGAATCTATTTGATAACCAATGATTTTGAATGAATCATTGATTACATATTTCAAATATAAATTACATTTATATATATATATATATATATATATATATATATATATGTATATGTATTCGTTAATATAAAGAGAGAGCATAGTAGGCTTACCTAATATTTTCTGGCGTTCAGTCGGCCCACACCCCTTTCCCCGAGTATTCTCAATCAACTGTCACTCATAAAACTCACTGTCGTGAATAGTTTGTTTTCTTACCGTCTTTTTTATTTCCTTCTACTTCGACACCAACACGAAATCGCGTAGAACGATGTTTCGTCCCTCACTTATCTCAGTAATGTGAAAATTACGTTGAAGCGGTTCGTCAGAAACACACTCCGACTGTGATTACTGTACGACTATTCCAAATACGTCATGTCCTGAGAGACTAGCGCCTCTCTGCAGACGCCGTACTGCGCTGTGTATTGGAAACTATGTAGAAGAAACTTTCATAGTGACGTACTTGTAAAGGTTCTCGCACTCTACGATTAAAGTCACGTTTTCAATTATCGCACGACTTCAGCCTGAGCTTTAATTTAACGAACAATAGTATCGTAAATATCTCCGAAAGATTACAATATTTTATTGTTGACAGAATAAAGTTTCCTTTCGTGTTTTGTTAGAGTCGGACATATTGGAAGTTGTCTTGTTTGATTGGTCAATTCAGTCTCACTAACCTTTCCACCAATGATATTTTCGACGTGCATACGACGATTCATCATGGAATTTGAAAGTGACCAATGAGCGACGAGATACTGCTAAATTACTTCTCGTGATTGGATAATGGAATTTAATACGACTATTACGGGTTTTTCTTTCTTTTTCTTTTTTTCACGAACATAGGAAACGTAACATGAAATAAAATGACGCACGATGATCCTGTTCTTCCATGTTTAAATAGAATCTTATAAATTTTATTATAATTACGTGAAATGAAAATACGATTTGTATAGAATTTTCTTGTTGTCTCGTAGCGCTTTATAAAGTCGTCTTCTAATTGTAAGTGTTACGAGAAACTATCATTATATGTTTATGTATAACATATTGACATTTTTTTCTGAAAGTTGTGTAAACGTTGATATCTTGACTTATTTGTCCACTTAATTTTAAACACGTCAGTTATATGCCAGTGATAGCTTTGTCGGTCTCGGTATATATCTATTATGTGACATGCGAAAGAAAAATCATTTAATTGATATAATATAATAATATCTTTTAAAATTTTCTATTAATCTATCTACAAGTGTGACTGACGTATTTTGGTATGATTCGATTCATTTTGTAGACTTTTCTAAAAAGCTTCTTAATTTTTTAATACATCACATGATTAAAAAAAAAATAATTTATTACAATATAAACAACATATATATATATATATATATATACCTTGTATTCATTTATATAATTTATATTTAATAATATCGTATTTATTTTGTATTGTAACAAAGTTCAAAATGGCAAATAACAAGAATGAAGATCAAAATGAGGAGAGTTTGAAAAACCATAAAAATGAATCAAAAATGAGCTCAGCCGAAGAACGTTCTGAATACTTTAAGAAATTGGAAAAATGGTTACAAGAAGCTTATATCTGGCAAAGCGTTGCTGCAATGTTCCCGTATTATGTGATGTCCAATCAAATTTTAAATCCTTTAGCAGGTTTGATTTCATACAAAATATATATTTTACAATTTCTATTGATGGTACTTCGAATAATAATTATTATTAAATGTAAGAAAATATTTTTGTATAAAATATGGATAAATATTATTACAGGTGCTACACCATTTGGCCCTTCTGTTCAGACAATGACAAGTGCAGAAGGAGTTACCGGGACTCCACCTCAGCAGCAAAACGATCTTCAAAGACAAAGAGGACCGCAAGAACCGGGAGCACTTTTTCGACCAGCTGAAGCTGAAGGTAGAAGGTCATAACGATAACACCCGTGTGCATCACATTCCAACAGAGGTTCAGCTAGTACTATACGTGCTTTTGATACAAAAATACTGCATTAACTTATATATATGAAAAAATAAAAAAAAAAAGAAACAAATGATGTTATATAAATGTTTTTGAATCTCTGCAGTATCCACTACAGTGTATGTATATGTTTGGCATCTTAAATTAAAATTAATATGTTCCTGTAAGATATTAGTAGACATGCAGTAATTTTGAAATCTACATCTTCGTCATTATCACTGGACGTGTTATTGTATTGTACAGTCTGTAAGAATAATATGTTTTTTTACAGGTTTTGAATTTCGTATACCACCAGTATGGAAACGATTGGCCGCAGAATTCATAGATTCTGCAATGTTGTTTCTTTTGAGAATTTCTATTTCTTTCATCATCATCGATATTTTTGATTTTATGTACGTATTCGATCGTGCATCCATAACTTCAAATGGTTTAAATGCATGCTGGACGCCCGTCTCTCTAAGCAATTACTCATTTTATCAATATTTATATTTCTATCCGATGTCATTTAGATTTATCGTATATGTATAAATATATATTTAATTTTAGAGGCTTAGAGGATTCCGAAATATTACAAACGAGTCTACCTATCGATTATAAAATGACTATAGAAGTAACGTATGGGACTATATTATTGGAAATAATAAATCGTATAATAGTGTGTATTTTTGAGGTAAGTCCAAGAGGAGGAATATAAAATTTAGTATTATAGATTTGTAAAATCTTGTCTTACCTGTTTATGTATATATATTACAAAGTATGAAAAAATACTTTAGGCTTTTTGGCTTCAACGTGGAATGAACGGTCGTGTGGGTGGTACTACACCGGGAAAATCTATAATGGGTTTACGAGTCGTTCAATGTCGAAGCGTGGTACCAGCGGACCGTGCGGACGATCCAGACATGGTGTACGTTCAGCCAGGAACTGATTTAGGCTTTCCACTGGCATTCGGACGGGCTGTAATAAAAACATTAATATTATCTTCTGTTTTTCCTATATGTTTCGGAGTATTTTTCTTTAGATTTAATAGAACGGGTTATGACTTAATTTGCAGTTCTATAGTAATAGAGGATCCTTATAGGAATGTAAGGAATAATAATAATAATAACAATATTAATAATAATAATAATAATAATAATAACAACAACAACAACAATAATAGAAATCGTCGGTAGATTTTAATTCTTAAAGAAACATTATTGTATATAGAGTGAGTCAACTAAATTTTGTATCTGAAAATGTTTCTGTTCTTTTTCTTTTTTTTTTTTTTTTTCTTTCTTTTTTAATACAGTAAAATCTAAAGGAACTGTTAAGTAATACAAAAAGGAAAATGAACTTTCTGAAACAAAATTATGAAGTTTTTTTACCATTGTATTCGTCATTTTGTGCGTATTTAGAATTATTTTAAAAAAAATAAGAAGATGGAGAGAGAAATGTGTTTCAAGTATGAACATTAGATTGACTGACCCTGTATACAAAGGACGCATATGAGGCTGTGTGGAATAATTAACATATAATTGTATTAAAATATATATACATATATATATACATATATATATTAGGTAAAATTAATTTTTGTAAAGATAAATATATATATATATATATCTGTATACAAACATGTGTGTTACACATGCAAATAAAATTACATAGGTTTTGCCAGGAAGAATTTTTTAATTTTGGGCGCTTCCGTAAATTATTAGATTTAGATTCGCGACTGAATTGTAACGTGTTTATCGCTCTATAGTAGTTTAAACTTAGTTTTAACTTTATATTATAAAACTTTAGAAAATCACTTTGATAAAATAAAAGATTTTATTCGAACGATTTTTAATCGTGTTATTAGTACTTTTTGTTTGTTTTTTTCTCTTTTGTTTTTTCTTTTCAAATCTAATTCGAGAAATAATCCGTGACAATAAAAAAAAAATTCATTAACAAATCTTGCACGTCTTTCATATAAATGTAAAAATAAAAAGGAAACAACGGATATCATTCTTATAATCGTTCAAACGACTAACACTGTTTTGACAGCGCCATCTTGAGACGAGTCGAGCGAACTAATCCTACATGATCCGCGATTGACCAATGACGTCACTTCCCAGTTAAACGTGGCTACCCCGCGATTGAAGGAAGGAGTGGCTTCAGGATCTGTCAAAAGTTAAATGATCTTTCGCGAACATTAATGACTAACTACGACGATTAAATAGTTTCCAAGTGCTCCTTAGAGTTAACCCGTAGTTTTGTACGAACGGTAACGAAGAAAAGATGTCATCCTCGGGCGATTTCGGAAACCCACTGCGTAAATTCAAGCTCGTCTTTCTTGGCGAGCAAAGCGGTAAGTAGTAGATATTTTTCGCACACACTTCCGTTGATTTTTCGGATCAATATCGAATACATGCATTTTATGTATATAACGTCATAACGTTGTTCGTTCCTTTATATCATCGTATAAGAAACATTAAACGAAAATCAAATCGTATTAATTTCAAGGACCGTTCTAGGTTATGGATCAATATTTCTGACCGCGGCCAACAGTTTATTTCTCGCAATCGAAATCGGCGTCTCTGTCGTTTCATCCCTTCCTGAAATTATCTATTGGAATATTATTTTGTCGATATATATGTACATATCTTATTTATTCGCTTAAAAACACGTATATCCTTATTAATTTGAATTTTTATTATGTCGCATTGTTCTTAATCGAAAATATATTATTTATGTTTGGCATTAATAATTTTTGATTAACGATGCGGAACGCCGATAGTAACGAGATCTTTATTGGGGTATGAAAATGTTCTATTTGAAGTGTTAAAGATTCTTCTAAGATTATTATATAAGATAGAGTTTACCGTTTTTTAGAGTTACTTGTGTACTAATTAACATGTATAATTTGCATGTCATGGGATTAAGTCTAAACAACTTTTTTTCATCTAGATTATTTTATATGGCCCAACATAATATTCGTTTTTTTTGCACCCTCTATATCTTTGTTATTTTTATTAATATGTTAATTATACTAAATCATAAATTATACATGAATGTATTTATTAACATTTTCATGTTATTAATTTCTTTATATACATGCATATATATATATATATATACATATATATATGTATGTGTATATATATATATATATATATATATATATATATATATATAAATATATATATATGCATGTATATATATATGCATGTATATATATATATATATGTATGTATGTATGTATATATATATTTATATCCTAATAAATTAATAAACCTTTTGAAGCATATAAAACAATTCAATATTTTGCAAACATTTGTATGAAAAATTTCTTCTTATTTCAGTGGGTAAAACGTCTCTTATCACACGATTTATGTATGACAGCTTTGACAACACGTATCAGGTACAAGATAAATATTTAAATTATCTAATTTTTATAATTTTTAAAAACTAAAAAGAGAAAAAATATGATTATGTGTAAGTTAAATATATGATATGAAGATGTCAATTATATAAAAAAACCTCATATTGATTCGATCATGTTTTGAAAAGTTTTGTGCAATGGGATATCCATAGTGGAGAGTAATATAAAAAATTTTATTTATTTCATTAAACATAGATAATATAATATAAAACAGGTCTTTATAAGAATCTATTATACGCGAAATGATCAAGTGTCAATTTCATATATTATGCATTTAATTAATGCAAATTTACTTAAATGAAATATGAAGTACTCTGTATAAATATCACAAAGATTATTAAAAAATTTTCTATTTTTCTTCTTATTTGATAATGCCATTCATTGTATTTATATAGTTTCTTGTTTTCTTTTTTTTTTTTTTATTTTGTTTCAGGCTACAATAGGTATAGATTTCTTAAGTAAAACTATGTATCTAGAAGACAGAACAGTGAGATTACAACTGTGGGACACTGCTGGTCAAGAACGGTTTCGTTCTTTAATACCTAGCTATATCAGAGATTCTACAGTTGCAGTTGTTGTTTATGATATAACTAGTAAGTTCTTTGTAGATTTTGGACGTTGTTTAGATAGTTCTATAACATTGTATATTTTTATAGATGCTAATTCGTTTCATCAAACATCCAAATGGATCGATGATGTTCGAACCGAAAGAGGAAGTGATGTTATAATCATGCTAGTAGGGAATAAAACAGACTTGAGTGATAAAAGGCAGGTTTCTACGGAAGAAGGCGAACGAAAAGCTAAAGAATTAAATGTGATGTTTATTGAAACTAGTGCTAAGGCTGGATATAATGTTAAACAGGTAACTCTAACACATAGCAACTAATGTCTACATTAATATTTATGATGTATGTTTATATATTTATATGAATATATATATATATATATTCATTAATTCCCATTTATTTGATATTTATTAATCATACTTTTATGATTTAAGTTTTAAGATTAATTTTTTGATTTTTTTTTTCCAGCTATTTAGAAGAGTAGCAGCAGCTTTACCTGGCATGGATTCCACTGAAAATAAACCTCCTGAAGACAGTATCCTTTCTGTAAGATATTTAGTATCCATGCTTGCATGCTATAATCATTTAGCTGCATTAAAATTTTCTTTTCCCCACATACATAAACATTATGCACAACCCATTATATTCTCAGAACTCATTGCCGCAAGTATAGTTTCCATTTTTGTTATTGTTCAATTCTTTTTTTTTTTTGTGTTACATAATATTTTCACATATATGTACTTACGTTTAACAAACATTCATAATCAAACATTTACTAAAGTTATAATACCGTGTAAGATTATTTAAACATTATGGCCTATTTATAAGCACAAAGCTATTTATCTGGTATGTGTCTCCAATTTTGACTACAGTATTGGTACATTCAACAGTTATTTATATTAAATTCCAGTTTAATAATTTATTTATTGGTATATAAAGATTATTATTATTATTATTATTATTATTATTATTATTATTATTATTACTGTTATTATTTGTTTTTTCTATAAACATATAGAATATATTTTTCATTGGATATTACTATTATTTTCTGGTTTAGAGGCTTTGTTTTGGTCTTTATATTCATTATTTCAATATAATTTTCACCATATATTCATTTGTGATGCTCTTGTTTCAGACAGAAGTGTTTCAATTTGTTTACGTTATCTTTTTTGTGTTTTCCTTAATGTGTTTTTTAAAACCTGTAGTGCAAGAGGTAGTTCTGAAGGACACACCAATTGAACTCAAAGCATCGGAGAGCAGTTGTGCATGCTAAAGCCACCGTCGGCCTAATGGTAGACAGGATACATTGAAATAAGTTAAATTAAAATCTTATTTTAGGACATTAGGAGACAATGATATTTTGGTCTGTGTTTTTCGCAGCATTTATAATGCATCTGAATAATGTGAAAAACGAGAGCACTGTATTTAAATGGTAATGATATTGGCTGGTAAAAGGATAGCGAAAACAGTCTAAGCGAACTGAATAGCCTAAGCGGACTGCTTTTACACAATAATGTTTGTAGCTATAATCGTAAATCGTAGTTTCCATCATAATCCCGCATTATTTAAAGTATTTTCAATCACGGCTTTTTATCGCGTAAGTACTATTCACGACATAATTTTATGATCTTATTCTGCAACGCTTCTTTACCTTTTCTGTCCTATTTTTCTTTCTTTCTTTCTTTTTTTCTTCTTCTTTTCATTTTTTCTTCAACTTGTTTTTATTATATATGTTAATTGTCTACGTAAAAAAAAGAAAAAAGGAAAAAAAAATTCAAGTTTCTGAATGTACTTACTGTAATATCGATAAGCAATATATTCGACGATTTTTACTGTCCGAACTTGTACGTTATATAGAATTCGTATTATAGGTAGCGCTCTGTGCATGTTTGAAGGCTGATGCATGGTGTCGTGCACCATCGGTAGAAAGAGTTTTCAGATTTATTACAAAAGAAAACTGATTTTCAAGCAACAAATTTATGTATTGCGTAAATGCAGTCACGATATATAGTAGTGTCTTTTACACGCCGCCGCAGGTTTCTAATCAAAGAGAGATTTTTAACATTATTTCAGTTTGTCAGCAATAATGCTATTCGTACATCTATTTTTTTTTTTTTGCTAATTTATTTCTACCTGTTAATCTCTACGAACGGGATAGGGGGGGGGGAGAAGAGAGAGAGACTTAAGAACTTGAATTGTACATTTAAGTTTAGAGTCGACGAGAGAGGTACGCGAAAGAGACTCGCCGTAAGACTTTATTTATTTTTTACGGGCTTTCGACGAACCATTATCAGTAGTTAGAGTCGGTACCTCTTCCTTTTTTTTGTATCGATATTTCTTTTTCTTTTTTTTTTTTTTTTTTTATAATTATTATTATTATTTAAGATTAATTCCGCTCGCAAAATGAATATTTTTCGCGCGCTACGACCGGTCCCTATCGTCGATCGATTGTACGGTCCATAATTAATTGCATTTGTTTTTCTTTTTTAATTCGAGCATTGATCGTGCATTAAAATACTTTACTGACTGAAGTAATTTTATTAAAAGAAAACAAAAAAGAGAAAATAATAACAATAGTAAGAAGAAGATGGAGATGAAGAGAAAGGGAAAATATGACGAGTTCAATGAGTGCTTTAAAAAAATAACTTAGATTCAAAAATATACGTACCGATCACAACTGACATACATATTATATGGATAAACGTAACGACTATATTAGCTAGCTATTTCAATGTCACTTTTGTTAATATATCTGTTATTGTAATATTTTAATTTATATAAAAAAGATTACCTGCCTATTTTTTTTACAATAATTTCTTATCATTCGCATTGTAGATGTATATATATATATACATATATATATATATACACATACATAAATATATGTGTATACATACATATATATACATATATACATGCATACATACATACATACATACATATATATATATATATATATATATATATATATATATATATGTATATATATTCCCATTTTTCCTAATTACACGTTTTCATTGATTTGCAGTTTTATTAGGTGAAGGTCGTGGTTCTTTCTTTCTTTCAATTCTTTTTTTTTCTTTCTTTCGTTCTTTTTGTACCTTTTTTTCTTTTTCTTCTCACTGACACACAGAGTGCATTTTGCTTTTGTATCGTGTATATCTACCTGTAAAAAAAAAAAAAAAAAAACAAAAACAAAAAAAAACGAAAGAAAAAAAAACTGATATAAGGCGTCACATGCAAAATATTAATTACGGTGCTTTGTAAAACTATAAACTTTACATTATATACTAGTAAAGCTATAGGGAACTTTCCGTCCCAATTTTCGAACGATTTATATTTTATACGCTTTATCGTCAAATAACACAATTCTAGTTTTTTTGCGTGGTAACGAATACGTCTTGTTCGCTGATATCTCGAAACTGATGCTACGCTTGTAATTATTAACGTAAGAATTGTGTTCGTATATGTGATTCAGTAAAGAAAAGAAAAGAAAAGAAAAAAAGAAAAATCGATTGCACCTTTTTCATTAAAAAAAAAAAAAAAAAAAAAAAAAAAAACAGGAAAAATAAAGAAAAAAAAAGAAGAGAAGAGAAGAAATAAAAAGATTACGAGGAATTAACGAACGAAATGGTGACAAATTTGTAAGAATACGAAACATTGTCTCGCCCACGCGTTCGATTAGATCGAACGAATTCGCGTTCAACGAGGTTTTTGTCGTTAGATTAAATTAGCTCGTTGCAAATTTATCTGATAAGCCCATACACCCCCCCCCCCCGACCACCCCGTTCGTGTCGCGTCGACCGCGTTGTTCCACATGTGTTGTCACCGGACACAATGTCAAGGGTCTCGCGTGACTCGTTATCACGAACGAGTGTCTTCTTTCAATTTTTTTTTCTTTTCTTTTTCTTCTCCTTCTTCTTCTTCTCTCTTTCTCTCTTTTTCTTTTCCCGTCCTTTTGTTTTTTTCTTTCTTTCTTTTCTTCTTTCTCTCCACGCGGCTCGATTTCTCCTCATTCACCACCACATGCGATGCCTCTGAGAGTGAGGGAGAGAGAGAGAGAGAGAGAGATATATATGTATATATATACGCACCTTAACACACAAAAGCAGCTGTCGATTTGCAGAATCAATCGTCGATGCAGAACGGCTCCGAGTCGGAGAGCGAGAGCGGCTGCATTTGCTAGGGAGTTGGGCGTTTGAACGATTTTATCCGGCGTGCTGTGCTGTGCTGTGCTGTGCTGTGCTGTGCTGCCTCCGACATAATTGAAAGATAACGCGAAGAAAGGCGTGGTAGAAAAAGGGAAAAATAAAAAAATTATAAAAAGGAAAAAGGAAGAAAAAAAGAGAAAGAAAATTAAAAGGAAAAAAAATTTAAAAAGGAAAAGAAAAAAAGGCAAAAAAAAAAAAACAAAATTAAGTAAGAAGGAAGAAATAAACCCTCGTGTCGCGTTATGCCGACAGATAAGGGAAACGAGATGTGCGAGAAAGTAAAGCGAGGGAGGGGAGTTATGATGGAGGGAAAAGAGAGAGAGAGAGAGAGAGAGAGAGAGAGAGAGAAAGGAAGGAAAGAAAGATGGAGAACGACGAAGAGAGGAGCAAAAAAGGAAAGGAAAAGAAAAAAAAATAAATAAATAAGTAAATAAATAAATGAATGAATAAATAAATAAATGAATGGATAAATAATAAGAGATCGCCCATGAAAATTAAGATTTTTGCGAGTTTTGGCCGGCTTCTTCTGATGTCTACGCACATCGTCGCCCAATAATAAGAGTTATATGCGTTTTAATGGCACACAAGATGTTCTCGATTATAAATACAACACTCTATACTCGATCAGCCTCTGTGAACTTCTTTGTATTATTTAATTTGATATTGTGATAAAATGAAATATGTATTGTCGTATTATCGGAATCGCACTCTTAAGAGATACGACGAGAGAAGGAGGCTTCATAATTAGTGCGTCGTTATTTGCGTCGTTAGGTCCCGCGTAACAAATATTAATAATAATAATATTAATAATAATATTAATAATAATATTAATAATAATAATAATAATAATAATAATAATGAAAGAAAGACAAAATAAAAAAAAAAACAGAAAGAAAGAAACTAACAAAATGGCAGAGTTTCCTCTATCGAAATTTGTAACGGCGATCGATTGGAAAGTTATATATGGCGTTAAAGGATCTTTTGGTCAAATTTGCGTTCACAAGGTGATGATGTATTATAATATAAATAGTCAAAATTGCGAAGGGTTATTTTCTTTTTTCTTTTTTTTTTGTTGTTTTTTATTTACTTTTATTTTTTCGTAATAAATATCGACGACCATTTTTTATTATTATTTTTTTTTTTTGTTTCTTTCTTTCTACGCACACAACCGAGCAATACGACTCGACTTACGTTGACATATCAAAAAAAAAATTACAAATTTCGTGCGTGATACGCGAGAGAATACGGTCAAGCCAATCCTGCTTGCTCGTATTCTCACGACTTTGATAACGAAAATTCGACAAAGATCGATCGTTCCTTCGTTAATGATACTCTCGACGTGTTGATTACGTGTCTCTATTTTATTTCTTTATTATTATTATTATTATTATTATTATTATTTTTTTTTTTTTTTTTTAAATAGAAAACAAAGTTAACGTTCACTCGACACACGCACAACAACAAAAAGAAATAACGAAGCTTAACGTGCGATCGTTCGATCATAGTTATATATATATATATATATATATATATATATATATATATATATATATGTATGTATGTATGTATGAATTTTTAATTTAACGAAATGACTGAAAGTGCGTTGCCGATTATTTATAGTTCGAAATTATTATTCGGTGAGTACATACACACACACGTGTGTATATATATATATATATATATATATATATATATATATATACAAATATATACACAAGGTGATTCCCCGCATTAAAGCGTCGCAAATTGTGTTTATATTAAAACTCGTGATAGCTTTCAATTTGATCTTTTTTTTTTTTTTTCTTTTTACATTAAACGACACAGCACGGTTGTCATTTCAATTGATATCGAGACATTGTCGCAATGTAAACGATTACGTGTATAAATTAGTTGACGCAATCTCCAATATACTCTTTTATATTCCTTTTTCATTTAAATTCGATATGTCAATTTTAAGGATCCCCTTACTTTCTAGCCATGAACGATGAATCCGGCGAAGAAGTTTTCGTTTTTTATACACAAAGGAAAACAGAAAAACTGTGAAAAAGGAGAACTGATATCAGCCTTGTTGTGTCTTTCGACGAAAAAGAAAAATAAAAATAAAACATAAAAGATACAAACAATTTGTAACACTTCAAAATTATAGTTAGTAAACGTGGGGACCACCTTGCATATACATACATACATACAACATACGTACATACATACATACATATATACATATATATATACATACATATATATATATATATATATATATATATATATATATATATATATATTCAAAACGGTTGTTCGAGGATTTATAATGTATAAGCGATCTTTATAAACGTTTTCTCGACATTTTCTCGTTTAATAAAGAAAAAAAGAAAATAGAACAAAAAAGAATTAAAAAGATACAGAGAGAGAGAGAGAGTGTGAGAGAGAGAGAGAACAAGATGATCGCCGTTAGAGATGGAATCAAGCGAGTTATAACATAAACCGTATTTCCTCGTGCTCTTCTTCATCGTAAATAAAAAATAACATTGTACGCGACTTCGCCTAGAAAAGAAAATAAAGGAAAAGAAAAGAAAAGAAAAGAAAAGAAAAAAAAAATAAATAAATTATCTTACGCGCAGTAGTGTGAGTGTTGTTGTCGATACGTATTTGAATATATTACATACTCGAATCTTAAATACACACATAGCAATTAGAATTACTTACATTGTTAGAAAACCCTCACTGGATAATAAATAACAAGAGAGTATGTCGCTGCACGACTTACAGGGTCGCATTTATACCTTTTCGAATGACCAACAGGCGCAATGTCGTTTATGTGGTTACAACGAAAAAAAAAAAAAAAAGAAAAGAAAAGAACCCCCCCCCAAATAAACAAAAAAGGAAAAGGAAAGAAAAAACAAAATCTATTTGGGTTGAATCAAATTCGTACGCTTTTCATTTTCGTTCTTAACTCTTCATCTCCCCCTCCGTAGTTATCTTCCCACCCCCCGCTCTTCGTTTCATCCGTTTCGTGTGGTTTTAACAAATCTACCGGGTTGTTCTTATTTTTCTTTTTCTCTCTTACATCGTCATTCGCACATGGAGTAAGCTTTCAATAATTCGTGGGCTTATTGGGAGCGAGGTAATGTGCCTAAAATGCGTCGTATGGGTAAATGCGGTCCTGACGACAAAAAAAAAATAAAAAAATAAAAAAATAAAACAAAAACAAAAAAAAATAAAAAAAATACCGAAGTTGTAAACTTCACGAAATATCTTATCTAGTATTATTATACGTCGCGTTCCGTATATTCAGAATGATAAACACTAAAACCGGATATATCTACTACGATTATTCAACGTTCAATTGTATTTTCTACGTACGTACGTCGAGATATAGGAACCTCCGGATGGGAATAGAATTTTTATAGTACGCAACGTACATACATGGATATGTATGTATATGTACCTGTGTATGTATGTATGTATGTATTTATGTATCTATGTATGTATGCTTGTATGTATATATGTATGTATGCATGTATGTATGTATGTATGTATATATGTATGTACGATGTGTCACGATGCGTCATCATTTTGTGAAACGGTAACATTCCGAGCGAATAACTTGATTCCATTTTTAATCGATCAGTCGTACGAAATCCGTTATTGTAAATCGTTTATTATTTATCCGACGATCGTAGATCGTTAGTATTTAAATACGAAAATTAAATTGGAAAAAGGGGTCAATTCCTTGTTCTTATTGGGTTGTCAATCGCGACGGGTGTAAACGATAGTTGACGATAACCGATGATCGATTTACAAAATGGATCTCGTTCGATTCAGCGCGCTAAGCCCTTTATAGAGGAGAGAGAGAGAGAGAGAGAGAGAGAGAGAGAGAGAGAGAGAGAGAGAGAGAGAGAGAGAACGCGAAAACGAAAGCAAAAATTTAAAGAAGAAAGAAAAAAAAGTTACGAATAATAACAACAAAAGAGAAAAAAAATAAGATTTGTCTTCTTCGTCAGCTAAAGTTTACGCGGCCTGAATTAAGTGATATGCGAGATTTTCTTGATCGTTAATCAGAAGACAGATAGATAGATAGATAGAGAGATAGAGAGAGAGAGAGAGAGAGAGAGAGAGAGAGAGAGAGAGAGAGAGAGAGAGAGAGAGAGAGAGAATGGATCGTTATAGTAGTCGTCCTTATAAAGGGTTAAAAAGCGATTCAAATGCGAAAGGGTTTAACAATACCGTTTGTGTTTCATTGTGAAGAGACTGAACGTCATCGTACGACGTTATTAGTGCGATTAATTAATTAAAATGGAGAACGAAGAAAGAGAGAGTGAGAGATAGAGAGAGAGAGAGAGAGAGAGAGAGAGAGAGAGAGAGAGAGAGAGAGAGAGAGAGAGAAAGAGATAGAGATAGAGATAGAGAAAGAAAGTGAGAAAGGAAATAACGAGATTAAAAAATACGGTGACGATCCCGAATAAATAGCGATGGGCCCAATTCAATTTTCGAAGCACAAACTAACGATAATTCATAAACGTTTGTCGGAGTATCGACGTTTTGCGCTTGCTCGATTTCCTTTGTTACGAGCTATCAAAACAAAAAAAGAAAAAAGAAAAAAAGAAGAAGAAGAAGAGAAAGAAAATGAAAAAGAAACGCATCGATCGTACCAACATTTCGTGATAATTCAGAATATACATCTCTTGTCATCGTACGCGTAAAACCGATTATTATAATTATTATTATCATTTCTTCTTTTTTTCTTTCCCTTCGATCATGTATTTATTTATTTTTTTATTTCTTCTTTTTCGTCGAGATTTTCGATTCTTCAACGGGCAACAAATTTAAAGTCTACGTATCGACGAAAAAGGTAAAAAAGAAAAAAAGAAAAGAAAAAACAAAATAAATAAATCGAAGTAAGCCTGTGTTCTCTGGTCGTCCGGTACTTAATTAATTAATTACGAGGAAAAAAGAATTGAAAGTAAGAAAGAAATTGAAATTTTGTTTAACAAATTGACGATCTCCAGCTCGATTGGTTTGTTCATTTCTCATATTTTTCTTATGTTAAAAATTGAGAAAACGAATGTAATTACGATTGAATCAGTTTGTCTCAAGTGCATTTACACGAATCACGAATAAGAATCTCTACGATACATATTTATATATTATAAATATATATATATATATATATATGTATAAAAAGAATCTCTCGAAAAGAGGAAAACCATCAGGATCAATTTCATCGAGGAACAATATCGAATTTGCTATCGTTTATTCTTATCGCTACAGTTCAAATGAAATTTCGAGAGGAAGAAGTAAATTATAATAGTAACAATAATAATAATAATAATAATAATAATAATAATAATAATAATAATAAACAATACATAATAAACAAGAACGCATAATAAGTAATATTAATAATAATAATGAATTATAAAATAATAACATTAATAATAATAATAATAATAATAATAATACAAATAATTATAATAACATTAATAAACACAAAAAAAATAAATAAAAAAAAGAGAGAACACGCAGTAGTGAGTAGCAATCGCGGATTATCATCGTTTAGCTTGTTGTAAGCTACGTAGCCGTAGCTGAAGCCGTAAAAACCGATTCTACCTACACCTGTAAAAGTTAGAACTCGTATTATATTTAACGATCGTTTTCACTCGCGCACCGCTTTTGAGCGAATAACGACGAACGAACGCGATCGGAGAATAAAATGAAAAAGGGGATCATCAAGGGAAGACGTGGTGTTCGTTAAGAAAAAAAAAAAAAAAAAGAAAAAAAAAACAAGGAAAAGAAAAATCATACTTCTCCAAGTCGAGTCGCCATCATTTAGATTCGTTTGAAACATGTTCTCTTTCTTTCTATCTCACTCTTTTTCTCTCTCTTTCACTCTCTTTCTCACTCTTTTTCTCTCTCTTACTCTCTCTGTTTCACTCTTTTTCTCTCTGTCCCCTTTCTCTCTTACTCTCTCTGTTTCACTCTTTTTCTCTCTGTCCCCTTTCTCTCTTACTCTCTCTCTCTCTCTCTCTCTCTCTCTCTCTCTTTCTCTCTCTCTCTCTCTCTCTCTCTCTCTCTCTCTCTCTCTCTCTCTCTCTCTCTTTCTATATCTCTCTGGTTCGCGTGATGATTGGCGAGACGCGAAAAGGGCAAAAAGTTAAAGGAAACACGTCGACGATTATTATTCGACATTTATGAGTAATTCCCATAGTTAAAAAGTGTTCATGCGAAATTCGTAAATTTATATATATATATATAAATATATATATATACATATATATATAGTATTTGTTTTTAATCGTTTTTTTTTTAATATATATATATATATATATATATATATATATATATATATATATATATATATACGTACCTTTCTTTTTATTCCATGCGCGTTCGTTCGTCCATCGAAGAGAATAAAGGGAAATATTATTTACAACGATAGGGGAAAAGGATAATACGATGATTTTGACCAATTACCTGACACTACTTTTCCAATATATCTCATCTACGTTCGTTCAATAATTTTTCATTCTCTCAGTTTTTTCATTTCTTCTTTTTTCTTTCTCGTAATTCCTTCATTTCGTTTCTCTCGACTCTTATACGTGCTGCCAGGAAAAAATATTTGTCCGGGAAATGGTTAAAATCGTCGTTCGTGCATGGGATAAATTTAAAAAAAAAAAAAAAAAAAGGAAAAAACAAAATTAATAGAAAACAAACGAAAAGGAATCTCCGCGAGCAGTGCTCGTCTCTTTCTCTACTACGACGAATGCTAGAAGAACACGAAATGCAAAAATGAAACAAAAGAAAACAAAACAAAAAATACAAAATGAAATGAACAAAAGACTCAAACAATAATACTGATCGATCTTTTTGTACTATTGTCTTAGACGCAACTTTCGTATGTATTAGTGCGAAGATAGATAGAGAGATGGAAAGAGAGGGAGATAGATAGATAGATAGATAGAGAGAGAGAGAGAGAGAGAGAGAGAAAGAGGGAGATAGAGAGTGGACGGTTCAAGAGAATTTTTGCAAATTTGTCATAATTGTATGTCGCGCGCCTATTATTAAAAATAGTGAAGCTTCAAACGAACGAAAATAAAGATTTGTGTTCGCCAAGGATATAAATTCAATCACTTACCTCACAATCACGTCCTCGTTCCCCTTTTACTCTTCTTTCTTTCTTTTTCTTTTCTATTCTTTTTCTCTCCCTCGCAAATTCCAATTTCAACCATCGCAATAACTTCATTGATATACACGGGAACGTATTGGATCGATATATTTCGTGAAATTAATAGAGATTTATTTGTATTTCGTCGAATATCTATTCTGGCGTCGCGTAAAAAAAAAAGTTTCCGTAAAGATATGGCGAAGAGAGAGGACCTCCATGAAGGAAGAGAGGAAAATTAAGGAAGAAAGGATGGGGCTGAGGAGGGTAAGAAGAAAAAGAAAAAGGAAAGAACAGGAAGGAAAGAAGGGAAGAAAAAGAGAAAAGATCAAAATCGTCTTACTTTGTCTACGAGGATTTTGATGCGGTCAAGAATATATATATATATAACCATATAATATCACTCGGACTTTGTCTATAAACAAAATCTCGTCTATTTTATTTCTTTCGAAACGATGTTAAAATATTAACGAGATTAAATTACAAACGCAAACGAGGATCAGATATGCCGTTTAAAATCGGCGAAACGGTTTATTCTCATTGTGATTCGTCGATTTGATCATAGTAATCATTTACGTACTTTATTGTATGTATAATATCAATTATATACAAATTTAAAATTACCGCCAGCGTTCTTGCTTTCCTGGTCACGTGCTACGACCTAGTTTCATTTTTATATCATTACGCGGCAAATTCGAATGAGACATTTTGATAAGTCACCTTTTTTTTTTTAATTTAAACGTTTCTCTCTCTCTCTCTCTCTCTCTTATTTTCTCTTCGTCATTTTCACTTCTTTTCTTTATCTTTTTATCTTTTTAATTTTTTGTCACTGTAACATCGTCGACGCCACCTCCTCACATGTAACGAATCGCTAATAACGTATCCTTGCGCAATTATTTACAATATTGTATCGAAGGCCTTGAGAAAAATAATAAAAAAAAAAAAAAATAATAAAAAAAGAAAGAAAGGAGGAAGATGTTATCGACTCGTTGCACCGACAAATGACAGGACGCGACCCCGTTCTCTCCTTTTCCATTGGAAAATTCTTTCTTTTCTCTTACATTTAACAATGATAATACTCGTTCTTCGTAGTCACGGTGATCAGTAAACGCAGATTGAATCCTCGGTCATAGTAATTTAATACCTAATTATTCGCTAATAAGAGTACGGTTACCTATCGTTTTCTCTCTTTTTTTTTTTCCTAAGAGTATTTCCCATGATTTTTTCTTCTTTTTTTTCCTCCCCTTTGGCAGTATGATTATTATTATTATTATTATTATTATTATTATTATTATTATTATTATTATTATTATTATTATTATTATTTTTATTATAATAATATTATTATTATTATTATTATTACACGATCGATCCTTAGTTCCGGCAATAATAATCGCATAATAAATTAGTCGTTTAGTGTTTTTCGAATATCGATCGTACGCCGGGTGCATAATTTCTTAGGTATGAAAAAAAGAAAAAATAAAAAAGAAAAAAGCAAAAGGAAAGAGAAAAAAGTAATGGAACGCCAAAAAAAGGAAGATAAAAGAAGACGCGTACAATTGAGAGAAAATTGATTTCAGTACTGTCGGCAGTCCCGATCGATCCAACATGGCGGACGTTCACTGTCTACCGGAGAGAGAACTTTTTTTTCCTTTTTATTTCTTTTGCTTTTTTTCTTTTTCTTTTTTCTTTTCCTTTTTATTTTTATTTAAATGCAGACGACCGGAACGTGAACTATAATCTCGGATGACGGCAGTTCGATTTTGCTTTCTCCTCGAGAATGATGATTTATTTTTTTTATTTTATATATACATACATACATACATATATATATATATATATATATATATATATATATATATATATGTATGTATGTATATATTTGCTCACGTTTGCTCCATTCATTCATTCGTTTCTGGTACGACGTTACTCAATAAGAGCAACCCCATTGATCAGTCTATTTTTATTGTTAAACGGTGAACAAAAGTGATGAATATTTATGTACAATGTACATCTGGGATTATATCGGAAACGCGTATAGTAAGATATGCTGTTTTAATATACACGAAAAGTTTCATTTCCATCGGAATATCTATAATCTAAATTTGACTTTATTTTCTTCAGATCATTTTTCATCGTGGTCTTCCCCTTCGACCTCCCCCCTCCTCCCCCCTCGAACGTATTACTACACCCTCTAGAGAACCATCGTAAATGAGAGGATTCATACACAGCATACGCGTATCTCCGATTTATCCCCGCGCATATTTTAACGCATTTTACATGTTTGCGAGATTATTTATTTACAGAGAGCTTAATGACTCGTTAAGAGAACGAAGCGACGGTACACCGCGCTCCATTTAAAAATCTAGGCGCGACTGTTGGAACGATATACATATGTATGTATGTATGTATGTATGTTTGTATGTATGTATGTATGTATGTATTTACGTAAAACATTACCCCAGTCCGTGTATGTTCGATTTAATAACAGCACTGACAAAAATATCAATCGTCGTTTCGCGAGAAGTTCGACCTTTGAACTGGCAACGTTAAATCGGACGTATTGGGTGAGAACGTTAAGTTTCAATTACGTACTACGTTCGGTCCAAAGGTCAAAGTCTCGATTACGATTGGAGGCTTTTTATCTACGGATTTATGGCAGATTAGTTTCTCGATCGAATACTAAGAATTTTCGGCAGTTGGTCGGTAAATTTTTGTTAAAGGTAGAAAACAGTCGGTTTGTTCGTTAAGGTATTTCTTTTTTCTCTCCTTTTTTTCTATTTTTTTTTTCTTTTTTCCTTTTTTCTTCTTCCTCTTCTTCTTCTTTTTGTTATTTTGGCATGATCGGCGTCGACTACGACTCTCTTCGTATTGGGAGGACGACGAAGACGGATACGTTCTCTCGCGTTTTACGTCGATGCGCTTTATCTGTTCTATTTTCTTCTCTCTCTCTCTCTCTCTCTCTTATTCTCCGTTGTTTATCACGAAATCGGAGAGAAAGAGAGCGACGAGGATTTGCATAGAATTACGTACGAGCGTGTCCTAACCGATAGGCCCGTTTTATCGGGAGTACTTCTTCGTTGGATGGATGATCCGTCGCGGTACGTATCGGTAAGGTAGAAACTCCTAGAGTCAAACCCTCAGTTCCTCCATGATCTGTTGCTGATGGTTATGTCCCTTCTTCAATGTGCCAGAAGCCGACATAGCCAGACTTTCCTGTTGCAATTGATTGGGACTTATTATTAGATTTTGCGTTGGCTTTCCCGGTTTCGTATTTTTCGGTGGTGGCGGTGGCATCGGTACGTGACAGGTGTTGTTTTGTAGATCCGCAAATTCCGGTGGTGGTATGTGCTGTATGTGATGCCTCTCGGCTGACTTAGTTTCTAACTCGCCGCATATATTGTTAGGCATTTGTCCGTTCTCCTGTCGTTTCTTCGAACAACTGTGCTGATTGCTCTTGTCGCGTTGATAATATACCCCGGCGAATATCAAAACGTTTAGGATCAATAGACTACAACCGATCGCTATCGTCACGCTTAATGCCGTAGAGTAAGCAGCAAAACCGTCCTCAGGTTGACCGGTCGAATCCTCGAATGCTAATTCGCTTGGTATCGCGGTCGAACCGTTTTGTGGCCTATCGATGATCGTCACTTCCGACGTAGTCGTACGTGCGGTCGTTGGTACTCTTTGAATGAATCTCGGCGGTACCTGAAATTTCGAAAGTTTTACGTTTTAGCGAACGATATACGGAACGGATAGACAGTTAAAGAAAACAATTTTTGTTTCCTCTTTTTCTCTCTGTTTTTCTTCTTCTTTTTTTTTTTTTTTTTTTTTTTTCGTAAAACAACAACGTCCGACGATCCCATCGAGGATTGTCGAGCATACGGATACAAACGTTTCGCGCGAAAATCGTTACGTTCGAACGATCGATTATATCGATGGACGTTAGAAGAGGGAGGGGGAAAGGGAAGACGATCTGTCATAATCGAAGGATGAAATTTGATTATAGATTTACCTGTTCAGCGTCCAAAAGATGATGAGACCTTGGAACGTCGTCGGAACCGGGCTTATGGAGATCGGGCACGAGATTCAACCAAAATGACAGCCTGTGGGCCCTGTAGTGGTTCTTCAATTTCGACTTGAGTTCTGTAACACGGATGGCCACACTCGGGCGACTAAGTATATAAAGGTGGAACACCGAACAAAAGGTGGAACTAAGGATACGACGTTGGATGGTCGAGGAATTAAGGCCGTGGAACTATTTCCTTTATGAAAAACGATTAGAACGCTCGATGGTAGAAAACTTATTCAGGGGCCTTTACTCTCGTTCCCCGAAAAGTTTGAACTCACTTGGCTTTTCTACCTCTTAAGCGAGGAATTGCTTTCATGCGAACGTCAGGGGTAATTAATTATTGTCGCTGAGCGATCTCGTGCTATGCTCTCGTTGCAAGCGTTCACAGAGCGTGCGCCGAGCGTCAAACTTCGAAACTTTGACCTATTCGCGTGGAGGACTTTGTACACTGGGAAAATGAGAGGAAGAGGAAGACAAATGCGAACGTAGGAGTAACGTATGTTACTACACAACGTGGAATGCGTGTAACGAGTGAGTGAGTGAGAGAGAGAGAGAGAGAGAGAGAGAGAGAGGGTAGTGAACAAACGGTTCATTGTTTTACCGTTCCAGTCAACGCGTGACTGACTTATTTTTCAACGATATTTTTTTACCTCTCACTTTTGCTTTAATTACTGTAAAACAATAAACGGTTATACATTCCTAATGGGAAGATATTGCACGTATGTATATTGTAATCGTTTCAATTGGATATGTAGGTATTTGAAAACAAAAAAAAAAAAAAAAAGAAAATGAAACGTACAAACCTAGGAGACATTGGAAAAAGTAGAAAGGGATATATGTAAAATGGAGGTGTAATTTTCTAAAAAAAAAAAAAAAAAAAAAAAAAAAAGAGACAAAATCGAACTCACCTAAACTGAGATATTTCTTGTGCACCGCCTCGTAGGCGGTCCAATCGATGTTCTTGAACTTCGTACGCTCGGGTCTCGAACCCATTGGACCAGGATCGGGCGTACCCTCGTTAGGATTACTACGAACGTGATAGGGCAAAATGAATGTACGAATTAAATTCGAATGTTTTGCTGTCTTTAATGCGTGGGACTTTTTTCTTGTTCCTTTTTTTTTTTTTCTTTTCTTTTCTTCTCTCTCTTATATTTCTCTTCCCGGGGAGTTACCGAAATATTCGAGCTCGTCTTGTTTTAGAACGAAGAAATCGATAGTATTTTTTTTAGGGACATCATCGAAACGTGTATGTGTCATGCATACGTACGTACGTACGTAAATACATAGATACGTACATACGTAAATACATACATACCCGGTACGTGCGAAATTCGTCAGGTACAATATAACACTTTCGGATAGAGCGATTTCCGCTCTGGTGTAATTTTTCGGCCAGTGTGCGAGGCCCCCGACTATAGGTGCTCCAAAAAAATATGGCAGCTCCTCACCATGGATACAGCCCGGTCTCTGCGAAAAGGAAAAGTGAAAACTCGTTAATGTGTTTCTCGCGAATGACGAGAACGCGTATGCGCAGACGAAGTTTAATGGGAAAGCTTAAACGTGGCATCGGCATGGTAACGCATCGCGATCAATCCTATCCGAAACATTTCGTAATGATTACGAAAAAAAAATAAAATAAAATAAATAAATGAATAAATAAAATGAAATAACTTCGAATCTTCGAAGACTTACATGTAAAATTTTTCAAACGTATCAAAACGCATCGACCGTCACATTCGTATTTTTCATTTCAAACGGATAATTCGTTCCCGTTCATCGTCAATGGTTATAATTTAAATAATTAATTGATAGTTAATAACTCGATGAGTTATTGAATATTATTCATAAATTTTGTACTTGGAAAATTTTTATCGATACGCTTCTCGATAGTATCGTTGTTCGTTTATAACGATAAAAGAAAATGAACAATCAACGAAGGATCATGCTTCGAATCATATTTTTTCGTTACTTTTTTCTTTCCCTTTCTTTTTTTCGTTTTTTAAAAACATATTTTTGCATCGCGCGTCACACAGAAAGCCGTTTTGGCATCGCTATCGATCCTTCGTTCGGGAATTAATTCGAGACTTCGGCGAATATTTCCGAGCTTGTCTGCCAAACCGCAGAGTCGATCAATCATCGCTGTCATCTTGCAAGGTCTAATATCGAAAAGAAAAAGGAAAACGTAAAAGAAGAAGAAGAAGAAGACGAAGAAGAAGAAGAAAAAGAAGAAGAAAAGAAAAAGAAGAAAAAAGAAGAAGGAGGAGAAGAAGAAAAAGGAGAAGGAGAAGAAGAAGAAGAAAAAAGAGTTGGCAAAAGAGAAGAGGATGAAGTACTTTTATAAAGAGAAGTTAAAAATGATAAATACCAAACTTTTATATATATATATATATATTTTTGTTCTCCTTTTTTTCCTTTTGTATTTCTTAAAAAGCGATTAAGAACAACGAAAGAAAATATTGACGAAGGAATGAATGAAAAATTCGATGAAGAAACAATTAAATGTACTCTTTTGCACTGAGTGTGATATCGGTTTGTGGGACGTTGGTTGAAGTGGGAAAGGAAAGAGGAATGGAGTTTGCGTAGAGAGTAGAAGATAACAAGGGAAAGAGGAGAGAGAAACGCAAACACAGAGAGAGAGAGAGAGAGAGAGAGAGAGAAAGATCATCGATAAAAATAGGACATTCGTATTCGAGAGGGTTAGACTATTTTTTTTTTGGTGTGGGGGAGGAAGCAAGGAAACAACCGAATGGCGTACCATTACTGGTTAGAAAGAGTAAAAGGGGGAAGGGGTATGCGAGGAAGGAGTAGCGTTAAAGGATGCAAGGATGGTTCGTAGAATCGTTTGCGGATAATACACGGGGTTTGTGTTTCGGGTTTGGATGGGGAATGGGTTGTCTTTGTTCAGACCGTAAGGAGAAAAAGCAGAGGAGAAGGTTAATACGGTTTCATTTTGGATATGTTTCGCCGATACGACTACGACGACTACGACTACTACAACGACTACGATGACTACGACGACGGCTACGACGACTACGACGGCTACGACGGCTACGACGAAGAAGAAGAAGAAGAAGAAGAAGAAGAAAAGGAGGAGGGGTAGGAGGGGGAGGAGGAAGAAGAAGAAGACGATACGACAGGGTGGGTAACGAACAACGACGATGTTCGCCACGTTGGAATGGACGGCAGCCAAAGCTATTCTCATGCAAAGCAGTACCGTTAGATAGCGCTCTTCTCTTCGAAAGCAAGATGGCGTCTACAAGAAATGGAACTCTCTATGTACGAGGTAGAACCGAGACCGTCCCGATGTTAATCGAAAAAAGCACACGAGGATTAACTCTATTCTCTGGTCTAGGAATTGCTCGCCGTATTCTCATTAGAGTCTCTTTCTCTCTCTCTCTCTCTCTCTCTCTCTCTCTCTCTCTGGACGACTCAAAATTGGTATTATCTTTTAACCTTACGACGGTTTATCGATCGTTATAATCACATTTCGTTTCATCGATTAACATTTCGTCGTAACTTTGTCTATATATTTAGAAGAAAAGAAAGAGAAAAAAAAAAAAGGAAAGAAAATCACAGAAATGCGATAAGAGCGAGTACGTAGACGGACGGGAGAATGATGGTTACGTTGTCGATTCTATTCGTAGATTTCGTTCATTTCGACGATGGTTGGTCGATCGTTAGACGCGTGTTATTTAGATATTGAATTCCATGATTATTGTCAATGTCTCATCATCTCGCATTTGTTCCTTCGAGATTTCGTTTAAGACGGCGGCGGCGAGTGGGGGTGGGGGAGGAGGGGTGCACAGATTCGACGAAAAATTGTTGTCTTTTTTCACGCGTCGCGAACAAAACCGCGTAACTCAACGATATTAAACGGTATACGGATTAATATATTAAAGGTAACCGTGTCTAGATTATAATGGACGATATAAAAGAAGTAAAGTGGAGTATATTCCTGGGCCTTTTGAATAGGAGAGGAAATGAAATGCAGGAGGAAAGGAAATTCCGTGAAAGAGGAATAATAATCATCGTTGGACCGGTATCGGAGGATCTTGCAAAAGCTAGCGTCGTCGGGCTCACGGTCTCGTAAATAAAGCGAAACTTTCGAAGCGTGGGGCTTATTCTCTTCTCGCTTCGTTCAATTATGTAGCTACACCGCCAGTTCGTTTCTAATTCGAGCTTGCTCGCGAGCCCTACGCACACACACACACATATATATATATACAGACAATACACCCGTAACCACGTGTGCATACAGACGCAAAGACACACGCAGACGTGGGAGAGACGATGGGTGTTCCACGTTCCCGCTTCGTTATCGTCGACACTAGCCCTTTTTAAGCGAGGAACATGCTCCTCGACGTTGGTAAAACAAAGGGAAGAAAAAGATGGGGATGAGAAGTCGGGGTTGGGGGGGGGGGAGGCGCGATAACGGCCGATAAGTATTCGTCGGGTTTCGATTGTTAAAGAAGAGAGAGGGAGAGAGAGATGAATAGATAGATAAAGAGAAAGGGTGAGAGAGAGAGAGAGAGAGAGAGAGAGAGAGAGAGAGAGAGAGAGAGAGAGAGAAAGAGATCAGAATGAAACAAAATGGAAATGAATGCAAATTTATGCGGATGAATATATACTACATATGATGTACTACATACGTAGATATATGTTATACATATTCTGGAAATTTTTCGATATATTTTTATACTTCTTATATTTAAATTATTGTAATATATATATATATATATATATTTTAATTAATTACATTAATATGTATTAATTTAATTTTTCTTTTGTTATACTACTAATATTTGAAAAAAGTTAATCATTCGTAATTTACTTTCTCGTAATATCTTTAATTTTATTAATACCAGAAATATATTTATGCCTATATATATATATATATATATATTTTTTTTTTATATAGGTAATACGTTCCTTTTACCAGCGTTGTTTTGTACGATTTATCAAAACGAGTCGATATGATTTATCTTTCAATACCGTAGTGTTTTATTATCGATTAAAAACTGAGGAAAAAACAAAAGAAAAGACGAAGATAAAAATATAATGAAATTATAATTCTTCCTATACGAATACTAAGACGTGTTAGAGTAAATAAGTTTTATGTGTTACAATATCCATGACATTTTGATATATATATATATATTTATAAATGTATGTATGATGTATATATATATATACATCATATATATATATATATGATGTATATATATATATATATATATATATATATGATGTATGTATATATATATATATATATATATATATATATATATATATATATATATATCTACCTGAGGATAGTCTCCGAATTTGGTTTGATAGTCGAAAACGTAGAGATAGGAGTTCCGATGAGATTGGCTGTGAAGATCCGCGGTTCTTGTAGCGGGCGCGACGGTGTTGGCGTCGCCAAGAGCTTCTAGCGTCTCGTCTCTGAAAAATTTATGATTCCGACTTTCGTGAATTTGTTGGAAGTGCGAATTGTACCGAGCCGAGAGAACAAAGTGTGTGTATGAGAAATTTCATTTAGCAAATTCGTTTCCCCCTTTTCCTTCTTTATTTTTTCCATTTTTCGTAATTCCCCTTTTTTTTCGCGCTATAGTAAAACGGACGTTACGCACGAGTACGACAGAAATATACAACAAATCGAACGCAATGGTACTCGTCTAAGGTAGGAACGAGGACTTCGAAAAGATCGAAGGTAAACGTGTCCCATGGATAAACGGAACGTTTCTTTAAAATTTCATTCGATAATGGAAAACGTTTCGACGCGTTCGATCGTGTTCATTACTTGAACGTACCTTTAAGTTATACGATAGAACGAATATCACGTTGTAAGGGTGTCATTTGAACGATCGCGGAATAGATTTACGAGGATGTAAATAATTTATAGACTTATCGAGAGTATCCAATATTTTGCGGGAGTGATTCGTTTCGATGCGAACGTGTAAAAGAAAGGAAAAAAAAACAAAAAAAAAAAAAGAAGGAAAAACAAACACGTCGAGCAAACTCCTCGCGTATTACGAACTCGTTGACACGTTTTCAAGAGATAATAAAAGTAATGAAATGAGAAAGCTTCTCGACTTACCTAATATTAACGGGATGCTGGACGGGTCTCTCCCAATCCGTGTATTCGTTAATGATCGTGGCCAAAATTTCTGGCTGATGATACGTGTAAGTGTTCCGTACGAATTCACGAAGTATTTTCGTTCTTCTGTCGGCTTCGATGCCGTATTGAGCGTCGTCCGCGGTTAATGAAAAATACGCCTCGGAACGTACAACGCCCACCATCAGATCGTACCTGAGAGTAATGGGAAAAGAAGAAAAAAAAAAAAAAAAAAAAAAAGAAAAAAAAGAGGAGTGAAAATACAGAACTTGTTTACAAGGTAGGAAAAAATAAAATAATTTGCTTGTTGATTATTAACATATCATAAGCGCGCGCTTATTTGAACCTAAACACGAGAAATAATGTTATTTGTGCACTTTCGCATGAAAGTTAGCGTTATTAAAGAAAACGAAGGAGAGAGAAAACGAGGATACTTTCAAATACAAAGAAAAAAATTAAAAAGAAAGAAAGAAAATACAAACAAGAAACGGGAAAAAAAAAAAAAAGTAAAAGAATTAAGTGCGCAGACACGTTTGAGATATTTTCTAAAGAATAACATTAATGATAATTAAAAGGTTATGAAAGTGTGTTAATTAGCTCGAAATACGAAGCCGTCGTTTTTGTCGTCGGATTATGAACACACACAAAAAAAAGAAAGAAAGAGAAAGAAAGAAAAAAAAAACAAAGAGAGAGAGAGAGAGAGAAGGAAAAGAGAGAAGAAATAGGAGCCAGTGAAATTCGTACATTTTGAACGTGATTACGTTCGTTAAACGGCTAAATTAAGAAACGAGCTCACTTCAGGAAGGAGAATGGCGAAGAGGTACTACTTTGCATCGCGATAATTTAACATTCATCCTTATGCGGCAGCCACTTAGGCGGCAATTCAGCGACGTAAACGAGTGTCTTCGTATTATGAGGTAAAAGTCAAAGGTTGCCAAGTAACGTTTTCCGGTACAATTATTTCTCGTAACGTTTTTAAAGTAAAAAGAGAACAGATTCTTATTCGGTCTCTTCTAAATTTTCCAATTTACATATCTCCATAACAATCCTTCCCATTTGCTAATAATGGGGAGGGGGGGGGGCGGGGTCCACTCCCTTTCGAGCGTTGCCCTTCGAAATTTTAACGACGAACGTATCGACCTGCTTCTTCTTTATTTTTCTTTTTTCTTTATTTTTTTTTTTTGGTTCTCTTTTGTTTTCTATTAGACTCTTTCGTATTCCACCCACGTATAATTCCCGCGAACAAGATGATATTATTTACCTTATAAAAGTTGATCGAATCAATCGAATGACATAGCTATACCTAACGTCATAACGTAATCATATTTTACGAATAATTTTATATAAGAAAGGATGAATGTAACAAGGGTTTGTCATTTGAATCTTCGAAAAAAAAAAAAAAGAAAAGAAAAGAAAAGAAAATCAATTACCATTCATCGAGACTTCGTAGAATTTTTTTAATATCGCCTAGGGTACCGTATGGTAATGAAAGATTAAATTCTGTGCGCGTGAACTGTCGAGCTCTCTCTCTCTCTCTCTCTCTCTCTCTCTCTCTCTCTCTCTCTCTCTAAAAGAAAAAAAAAGAAAAAAAAAAAAGAAACAGAAAAAAGGAACGAATATTATAAGAACAAAGAAATCGTGTTTAGTCGATTAGGATTTTCCTTTTAGATTTATGTCACGAGTGTTGGACGAATAACGAAGTAAGACAAAGTACCTCGAGAGCTTTGCCACGACGTCCTTTCTCAATAATATGTTGTTCAACGTGTTGATCGTATCCACTTGGAACGTGAAGTCTTGATCCTCGGGATCTCCTGGATCGATGACAACGCCGTCTATGCTCGGTCCAAAGGCAGGAGCAAATTCTAGACCCTTCACCGGTACCGATATCAAAGTGTTCAACGGTACGTCCCTGAGACACCGTAACAGCGCTTGTGGATCACCAGCAACCTGCCGGAGAGAATATCCCTTTTTTAGACAACTTTTCAGATCGAAAAGGACATCTCTTTTCATGGAATTTTCAGAATCTCTCTCTCTCTCTCTCTCTCTCTCTCTCTCTCACACACACACACACACACATTCTCTCTTTTCCTTTTCCTTTTTTTTTTGTTTCATTCGTTCCCAGAAAGTAACAACTTTCCGTGGTGACGGATGCAGAAAAAAGAAATGTAGAACGAGCTTAAACCCGGTGCAAACTTTTGCAACAACAAAAAAAAAAAAAAGAAGAAAAACACAAAAGGAAGAAGAAAAAGAAATGAATAAAAGAAAACGTATTCAAATTACAGCAGATAATTCTATCGAAACAAATATGAGATTTAATCGAGTAATATCCCCCATTAACATGTATCAATTGGATATTTATTAACGTTTATCTATGGATATAAGAGTTATATTATATGATTTATGCAAATTTATATTGAAATTCATTATTAAAACGATTATTATTATTATTGTATCGACAATTTATCATTTAAATTATCGTCATTCATATAACGATATTCATTCAACGTCATTCATATAACGCACAAATACATGCAAACACACACACACACACATATATATAATATATTATCATTATAATATATCATCGAACGTTTAAAAGAAACTAAAAAATGTAAACGCACGATTGTAGCCGTATACGAAAAAATAATTGAAAGAGTGGCGATCAGATTACGACGTCGAGCGTTTTCACGAAGAAAAAACCAGAAACAAAACCAAAAAAGGAAAAAGAAAAGAAAAAAAGAAAAAGAGTGTTTCTCACTCTCGGAGAGTACGATTACGCATGATATCGATGAGATGCGAGTTGGAGAGAGAGAGAGAGAGAGAGTGTGGGAGAGAGAGGGGTGGGGCGGGGTGGCTGTTAGTGGTGGTGGTGGTGGTGGTAGAAGAGTAGATATTTCCGATTACAGAAATGATAGAAAAGAAATACAATACAGGCGGAATGGAAAACCGGAATGGGATTACGTTTTTTTTTTTTTTTTATTCTTTTTTTTCCCCATTGGAGAACTCGCTATCATCGCTCCTTGTGTAGTTCAGCAACAACAATGCTGAAAATGAATGAAAGTATCGTTGAGAAATGATATATATATATATATATATATATATATATATATATATTCGCACCCCCTCCCTCTTTCAGAATATAATATATTGAGACATTAGGATCTAGGAATAAAAATCGTACCACCAGCAACACCATGAAATATATTTCCAATTATTTTCCAATAACTTCCTCGATCTTTTTGATCTACAAGGGACGATCTCGAGAGATCGTGAAAAAAAAAAAACATATATTATATTTATTATCTACAAGAGGATTAACTCGAGATCGTGAAAAATATTATACTTACGTAGACACACACAACACACATACACACAGACGTATACATATATATATATATATATATATATATACATATGTATATCCGTAAAAAAATTGACTCAATCGATTTTTTTTGTCAAGAAACGAACGAAAAAATCAAATAAAAAAAAAAAAAGGAAGAAACGAACGACTGTCTGACTCGTTTGTATTCAATTAAATTGTTTTACAACTTTTTACGACGTTGTAATCAAGACAAACGAAAGGAGAATGGCAATTATCGCCGAGGTAATTTTCTTTTCCTTTGCCTCTTTTTCTTTCCCTTATTTCTCTCTCTCTCTCTCTCTTTCTCTTTTCAATTAATTTACTCCACACATCTCTCACGATTCTAACGATCTGACGAGCTTATAGGAGTTCGGATTAGAACGTAGTAAATCCGGTGTCACTGTCTGCAGACAGGAACGAGCCGAGCCCCATCGTCGTATAAAAATGTTGAAATTGGGGCAACGAAAGAAAAAAAAAAAAGGAAAAAAAAAATCGTTAAAAGGAATAAATAAAACAAAAAAAAAAAGAAATAAAAAGGGCAGATAGACTCGAAACGCGAGTATTACGGTTTGGATTTGTATATCCTTTGTGTTAAGTATAGTAGCAACTAGCGTGTACGACTACGTGATACGAGAAGCAAAGCCCATGTAATTTTGCGGTGATCCAGTTCGCAAATATTGCTTCCCCTCCCCTTTCGAATTTGTGAAATTTTAGCCTGTAGAAAGTTCGGCCGTTTTCCTACGTGAAAGTTTTAAACCGTCGAAGGAAACGGACTACGTAATACGCGTAGTGTGATGACCGGGTTGAGAGATATTTTTCAAATAAACGAGTGGTCGTTACGTTTCGCCTGGGGAAACTTTGTAAAAGAAAAAAACAAAAAGAAAAAAAAAACAAAAATAAGAAAAAAAAAAAACAAGAAAAAGGAAGGAAGAAAGAAAAAAAAGATCTCTGCTCTCTCGTGTATGGCTAGCGAACTAACGATAAGGGATGGATTGAGGGAGTGAAATTCTTTTTTCCTGTTTCTTTTTTCTTCTTTTTGCTTCTCTTCTTCTTCTTCTTCTTCTTCTTTTTTTTTCGTTTTCTTTCATTCCAATTTCAACGATTCGATATATCGATCGGAAACGATTTCAAACCATTCGAAATGTTTCTAGATAGATACTTTTTCATTCGTATTCGTACCATAGGGCAGCGTTTATTGAATAATCAATTATTTATCGATCAGAGAATGACAATGATTAAAATATTGCAATATTTAGGCGTATTTATTCTAAAAATGTAAGGAAATATCCGTCGAATAATATTTTTAATGGATTAATTAAGACCATCAAATGATCCAGACGATATTATTCGTATATCCTATGTTTCATTGAGTATTATTAATTTTATAATTATATCGGAATGATTTAAAATAATATAATATTTAAATGTAATATATATATATATATATTATTATTATACAATTTTAGTAGATTAATTAATATAATGGATGTGTCAATTTGTAAAAGTATACTTTAATAAAATTTAAAAGGAACGCGTATAAGTGCACACACACACATAACACACACACACACACACACATATTACATTACATTATACATTAGAATAATACGTTCCTTCATTGGAAACTCGATAATAATTTTGAAAAATAAAAATAATAATCGAATATTTACATTAAACGTGTTGAAAGTTTATATCAAAGGTGAAGCCAACTTTTAGGAAACTGAGAAAGAGTTAGATTACTAGATAGATAGATAGATGAGAGAGAGAGAGAGAGAGAGAGAGAGAGAGAGAGAGAGAGAGATCGTCATCGAGATAGAATTTCGTGTGCGAATGCGGACTACGCCGACATTCGATTGCGGCAAACCTCCGTCTACGTCAAGCTGGATTTCCAGGGGCAATTACCGAGACGGCGTTAAAGCAATTCATTTGCGTACACTCGAATTAAAGTCAATCGGCACTGTGGCGTTCAGATACTAACTGAATTTCACCGATCGTGATCTTGTAAGGAAAGGGTCACCACGGTCTAGTCAACTAATTCAAACTATTTCAGTTACGTACTCTATACGCCTCTTATATGTATGTATATCTAATATAAAATATATATATATATATATATATATATATATATATATGCGCAGATATATATTACATATAATATAGAGATACATTTTCAGTTTTCTCATTTTACTCTCGAATTTCTAGTTTAATTAACTCAGCATTCCTCAATTCTCAAATGCCATTATTGCTTAACCAATACTCATCCATTTTTGAGAGATACTTTTTCGTTAACGAATTAAATTTATTTAATTTTTACTCGTACGCTCTCGATAGAGATAGATAGATAGAGATTGATAGATTGATAGATAGATAGATAGATAGATAGAGAGAGAGAGAGAGAGAGAGAGAGAGAGAGAGAGATTTTTTCATTATTAAATTAAATCTATTAAATTGTGAACAAATAATAAATATATTTTGGTTAAATATGTTGAAGTTTCGATTATGAAAAAAAAATTCCACGTTCGAAATGATTATGATTTATTTTTTCAACGATAATCGTTCCATCTTGTTTGTTCGTGAATTCGACGATAATGAAATAACGAAGTAACGAAATCATAACGTTAAATCGTCGTTTAAAGATATATATCATCGTCGTTTTGATTTTTATATCATTTAACGATGATATTGAACATTGTTCAACGTATATTCTCTCATTTATGATATTTCAATCCGTGGAATATCTCAACCTAGTATATCGTTAGAATTGTTTTCCTTGATTGTGAAAAAACGAAAACGAAAAAAAAAAAAAAAAAAAAACAAGAGAGAAGAAAATAATTCCCTTCTTTTCTTGTGTATTAACAATGCAAGCGAGAGCTACTCACCGACGAGCAATTCAGATGTTTGGCAACTTGCATGGCGTAATTAGCAGCCCCTCTTACCAGCGCCCAAGGCGAGAGCGCGCTACCTGACATCAAAACTCCACGATGAAAAAGGAGTCCTGTGCATATATATATATAAAAAAAAAAAGAAAAAAAAATAAATGAATTATAAACATCTTCAAAAGGATAAAAGTTCGGATACGTGAAATAAAATTTGTTTCATATTATCAGTAAAGAGAAAGATTATATACGTAGAGATGTATGTGCGCGTTTATATATACATACATACATACATACACACACACACACACACACACACACACACACACACACACACACACACACACACACACACACACACACACACACACACACACACACACACACACACACACACACACACACACACACACACACACACACACACGATTTTGATATTAATATTTTTTATTAAAGAAAAAAAAAAAAAACGTTCTTTTTTCTTTACCCTTACTCTCATTTTTTCCAGTTTCAAATTTATCTTCGGTATCGATGTTTGTTGAATGAATAAAAGTCGATTAAGGACGAGTACTTCGAGAATGGTTTGACGTTAAAAACCGTACTGTACTTATATAGAACGAGTAAGAGTAAATTGTCCGTTAATGGCCCATCCATCTGGTTTTTAACGAGAATTGCTTACGCACGATACCGATAGAGTTATCGATTCGTTCGCACCTATCCGTGTCGTATATATGATGGCACAGATACGCGTGCTTTTAATTATACGTATTGGATTGCAGTGCTAACCGATATTCGTTGCCTCCGACGATTCGCGGATTCTCCATGGCACTAATATTCATAACACCATTACAATAATTGCGATCGATGATACGCCATTAACACTTGGAGATTTCTCGTTTAACGACAATTATTACAAGGACCCGAGGAATTCTCGCACTATCACGATAACGGTCGCGTTACGTTAACCGTAAACTGTGTCTTTTTCTTTTTTTTTTTTTTTTTTATTATAATCACAATGTTCTTTCTTTCTTTTTTTTTTGAAAATATATCACACGATTCAAATAAATTTCGATCGGGTATGCGACGTATACGATCGTACGATGATCATCGTTCTGCCGTAACTAACTAACAATAATCTTTTCTTTTCTGTTTTTTATTGTCCTAATCGATACGCGACACCTACGAGTATCTCGATTATCGGGCGATCATTAAAAAAAAAAAAAAAAATAAATAAATAAATAAATGAAAACTCGGACGTACCTATGGGTCTGATAAATCGTTGGAGAGTAGGACGAAAAAGGGTATTATAGGTATATGGGTCGAGGGGACTGACCGGTGGTGGTGATGATGATAATTAAAAAAGAAAGAGAGAAAAAAAAACCGGAAAAACGGAGGGGAAAAAAAAGGAAAGAGAAAAGAGTTAATTACTTACCATCGGGTACGGCCTGGCTAGTCATGAGGAAATTGACGCAGGCAGCACCTGTACCATGACCGGCCAACGTCACGTTTCCAGGATCACCACCGAAATAGGCTATGTTCTCTTGTACCCAATGTAACGCTGCGATTTGATCCATTAGCCCGTAATTTGCCGGCGACCGTAAGTGCGAATCTGTGTTGGCATTTAGAAAGCCTGTAATCAAAACAAACCGGCTTACGGTTAGTCCACTTCGTATAAGCGCATTCACGTACCTCAATAACCTCTTTATCTTCTTCCTACCCCTTACCCATACACCTACCATACCCCTCCGTCGTATACCCCGTCAACCCCCTGTCCTCCTTTCCACGTATCACATCCGTACGATTTAACGTCGCGCTAATTGTCACAAAATTATTCGTACCGTTGAATCGACATTATTGCGTTTGATATACGGGGTTGTCTTGGCTAAAGGGGACGTCGCCTAAATATTTTCTTCGTTTGTTCCTTTTTTTTTCTTTTTTTTTCTTTTTTCCTATGATGCGACAAACTTTCATGGCATACTTCGAACGGTTTAAAAGAAGGTATGCACGTATGTCATGACGTTATTTTCATTATATTGAACGACAATGTAAATATGTTCGAATATTTATGAGCTAGATTGACGACGACGACGAAGGCGATAATTATTATTATTATTATTATTATTATTATTATTATTATTATTATTATTATTATTATTATTATTATTATTATTATTATTATTACTATTATTATTATTATGGTTATTATTATTATTACCATTACTATTATTATTATAATGGTTATTATTATTATTACCATTACTATTATTATTATTATTATTATTATAATAATAATAATTATTATTATTATAATAATAATAATTATTATTGTTTTGTTATTATTATTATTACAATTATTATTACGGTATTGTCACGTTTGAAGGGAAATCTGAAGTAAAAAAAGAAAAGAAAGAAAAATAATTCGAAGGAAAAAGAAAAGGAATGTCGCGAAATTTTTCGAGTACGTAGGAACATTTCTAAAAATATAAGATGGCATCGAATCTCAATATTGTTTCGTTCGATAATCGTTCTCTATTCCCCCCGTTTTTCACCTTTTCACGAATCTTTTAACGTTTCAACGAAAATACATGCGCTTTCGATTGCGTTCACTTATTCAGAATTTATAAGTTATCAGATATATTCGTTTCTGGAGCTTCTTTCGGGGTATATGCTAGAAGTGAGAGATAATTTAACAAGCTCGTAGGCTGTTGAAGTTTATTACAGGTTCATAGAATCGATGTATTTTGATGGTTTGGTACCATCTCTTTCTCTCTCTATCTCTCTCTCTCTCTCTCTCTCTCTCTCCTTTTTTATTTTTGTATACGTGTGTGTGTGTGTGTGTGTATCTTTTTTATTTATATCAGTCAAACAGCGAAGGGCGGAATTAGAAGAAATTTTATTGTTTCTTTGTTTCTCTCTTTCTTCTTCAGCTGGCAGGTAAAGTTCTATCGTTTTTCTATGTAAAAAAAGAACAAGAAAGAGAGAGAGAGAGAGAGAGAGAGAATATGGAATAGAAAACAAAGACAGGGACGAGTTAAAAGAGAAAAACTGAATGAAAGAAAGAAAGAAAGAAAGAAAGAAAGGAAAAAAGCAAAATATGAAAAGCACACACAAATGCAAAAGCAATAGGTCACATTCAATTTGTTATTCCACATGCGACATATCTGTCATGCCATGTTACTGTCTTCTTTTCTATTCTTCTTGCTAGAATGGAAAAATTGCTCTACCTTTCTCACTTAAATTTTCAATTTAAGTTTTCCGCTAAGCGAGCTTGCAATACTCGGTTGAAAACGCAGGATGGATATCCAGTTCTCCAAACTCCTCTCTCTCTCTCTCTCTCGCCGTAACATCTTGATGTAACCCTGGTTACTTTCTGGTAAGTCGATGAATAAAAAATAAAAAGAAAAAAAGAAATGAAAAAATAAACAGAAACGAAAGGCTCGAAGCAAGCGAGACGAGAAAATTTACCAAATGCAGGAAACAAAAAGGAAAAGGAAAAAAAAAGAAAGAAAGAAAGAAAGAAAAACGATATAAGTAAACAAGTGATTCGATTGCAATGCGATAAGAAAAGGAACAAACAAGCGACGAGAGAGAGAGAGAGAGAGAGAGAGAGAGAGAGAGAGAGAGAGAGGACAACGAAGGAAAGGAAAAAAGAGGGGAGGATGCGTTATTGGAAAATATCATGGAAACGTTTATAGTGAGAGAGAACGAACGACTTACATCTTGCGAGTAAACACCTCGTCTTTACGTACGATAAGTATCCATGGTAGTGTATCGTTTATGTAATCCGATAAAATAAGGATAACGATATTGAAATAAAGATGGATAGCGTATCCCGCGCCATTATAACTTAGTTTCCTCGTTCAACGATCGAAAGATCGAGTAGTTCTCAAAAGAGATAAAACGGTGGATGTTCTATCACTCGTTAAAAAAGAGAGAAAAGAAAAAAGAAAAGAATAAAAAGAAGATAAGAATGAAGAGAAGGGTCGATATATACATACATATGTACGTTACATAAGCAGGTGTGTAGCACGTATCATGTAAGTATATTCTATGGATAATAAGCACTTACCGAGGATTCCTAGCCTGTAGTTTATGGTAACTACAACTACGCCACCATAGCTCGCCAGGACGCTGCCGTCGTAAGGATTGCCGCTGCTCCACTCGTAGCTCTCGCCATGCACGAACACAATCACAGGATATCTCCTTCCACCGCCGTCCCTCGCGCCGGCTGCGGAACGATAAAATTATCGTTTGATCGATCGACGTAAGTACATACATAAATCTATATATATATATAACATATACGTATAAGTATCTAAGTATAATACACACACACACACATATATACACAATGCATAGACGTTCGACGGTTTCGCTCTCTATAAATTTATCCTCTTCGGAATTTTTTTTCGATCGCGCCAATACCGTCCCGGTCGTTAAAGGTAATAAAGTTAGTAAGTTGGATATCTCACGTTCCTCGTAAAAAGTTATTTCTTATATCTATTGTTTTTAACGCCCTCCCCTCCCCTCCCCTCCCCGCCCCGCCCCCTCGCCGCTGCAACATAAACATATACTCGTTTGCTTGTATGCGAGCCACGGAATGTTTATATCGTTTACTTTTAGAAAAGTTTGTCTCCCGTCAACCGAAAAGTTTCCTTTGTTATTTAATCTCCGCATTTCCTCTCCCCTCGCTCCCTCCCTCACCTCCACGAAGTCACAGCAACAATATCGTACCAAGCATAAAATAGCTTTAGTTATGGTGCGACGCGTATTAGTATTACTCTTTATCTGTTTCAACGAAATCGCCGAAAATAAGTCGCGTCACGTACTCTCCAGTTTAATACGCGAAAAATATTCAAGCACGTATATTTAAGGGATGTTCCCATTCACTTTCTAGATTATTATTTTTTATTTTTATTATTGTTATTATTATTATTATTTTTTATTATTATTATTATTATTATTATTATTATTATTATTATTATTATTATTATTATTATTATTATTAGATCGAATTTAATGAATAAAAAAAATTGATTTTCACGGTAATGATAGTTTGAAAATAAGAATTCAATAAGTTATGGCTTAATTGAATGGAAGGAAAGGAAAAAAAGAGGACACGATGATAACCAATCAATAATGCTAATTAAAAGACGGGCGATGTAATGAAATGGAATTAAAAAAAAAAAGAAAAAGAAGAAAAAACAAACAAAAAGGAAAAAGAGAGAGGGAGAGAGAGAGAAAGAGAGAGAGAGAGAGAGAGAGAGAGAAAGGAAGAAATAAATAAATAAAATAGAATGAGAGGAAAATTCTGACGGTTCAATATGAGCGTTATTAAACGTTAATCAATATCGAAAACATTCGTATTTTACTTTTTAAGAAGGTTTAACGATCATTAGACGGGAATAAAATTTGTCTGCATTTATCCGAGGGCGTTGTTCGATTTTATGAGAGAGTGATATATATATATAGATAGAGAGAAAAAGAGAGAGAGAGAGAGAGAGAGAGAGAGAGAGAGAGAGACCGAAAGGGATACATTATTTCGCTGTCGAATAAATTTACAAGACTGACGTCAATATTTGACGCGAAGTGTAAACAATTTTGTTTCGCGACAACGAGATCCAATGGACTTTACATATTCATAAAGTACAACCACCGACCGACCGACAGACCGACAGATCACGAGATACATACGCGAATATTCAAGGACTTAGATTGTTCATATTTTCGGAGTTTGTATTCCACGTAGTATAAGGGATGGAGTTGCTTTGTGCATGCATTATGTCAGAAAATATGTTCTTCTTACGTCATCCAGTTCTATACCCTGTGACTCTCGATAACTCTTACGTGCCATGGCACGAATGAATTTTTTACTCGTTGCTTTTCGAAGCAAGAGATATGTCGTTGCATTCGAGGAACGAGAGAACGTTGTTACTTGAGCTGTTTTTTTTTTATTTATGATCTCACGTGAAATAATTTTTACTTTATCGTCACTAACGAGAAACGGTATTATGATAATATAAATATTAACAAGTTATCACGTATGGGAGTTATATATTTGTGAATTTAATTGATTCATTCGTAACACGCGTAGCCTTTCTTTTCTTTTCCTTTTTTTCATTCTTATTTTTTTTTTAATTTTTTTTCTTTTTTTGTGGAACACGTCCGAGCGACGTAATTTTATTTTCTTTTTATTATTTATTAGTGAGCACGCGACTACTCTACGCGTTTCGACATACGTACAACACACTTATAGGGTGATATTATTAACCGGCGTGAGCACGCACGTATCGTATCTCGCATCGAAAGGAAAATTATACGAGAATGATGAACAGTTTTTTCTTTTTTTTTTTTTTTCTTTCACCGTACGATGAAAATACAATACGAGTCGAGTAACTCGAGAATGATTTTCGATCTACGACGATATCGATTTAATTATATTTCCTTATGTATCTGTCAATTTATCTTTCCATATATTATCCATATCTATATATTATATCTATATATATTTTATATATATATATATATATATATATATATATATATATATATATATATGTTGTAATATATGAAACATTGATTCTTCTTGTTTGAAATATTATAAATTAATATCAATTTATGTATTTTATGAATATATATATATATATATATATATATATATATATAATATAATCATTTTTATATATATATATATATATATAATAAATTTTATATATATATATATATATGTATATATATATATATATAATAATTATATGTGATTTATAAAACAAATTTGATCTATACAATTTTAAAGTCAATACGCTTTCTAATTCGCATAGTCTCAATCTCTCCTAGGATTTTAGATAGGGTAAGTAAGGGTGCGGAGCTTCTTGCTAGTACAAAACCCGTGTCCCACTTTCTTATCATAATTGTCTATCTTGAAACCTTTATGATCCGCAAATGCCATCCAATCTTGCACGATTACTCTTGCAAAAGAGAGATTGAACGAATTAAGGGAACACGAACGATCTCTCTCTCTCTCTCTCTTTCTCTCTCTCTCTCTCTCTCTTCTATCTCTTCTCTCTCTTTCTGTCTGTCTCTCTGGCTTTCTGTCTCCGTCTACATGATTCGGCACATACTACTTGCGAGTAGCTATGCGAGCAGCATAAATTTAATAGAGAATTCAGAAGAAGGAGAGAGAGAGAGAGAGAGAGAGAGAGAGAGAGAGAGAGAGAGAGAGTAGATAGCGAACTGTTACCCTCCCCTCCAGTTCTGACACTTTCCGTACAAGTCCCTTACGTTCAAATTTACTACCACCCGAGGTAAATCAAAGTTTACTCGTCGAGATTAATAAATCTATTATATCGTATATCATCGAAATAATTATCGTCATCGGTATTGCGCGATGAATAAACGTTCAAACGTCCTAATCGATATTATTTCGATCGACGTTGACCAACAAAACCGCGTAGACCGACAAAGCTTGTGTCTTTTTTTATCTTTTATTTATTTATTTTTTTTTTCTTTTTTATATACATATATAGAGAAACCACGTATATCTCGACTATTTCGATTAACACATATGTCGATGATCAAAATTGTCGTTATGAAGTTTCGAGATTTAACGACGTTAATTGAAGTACCGTTATCGTTGGAATCCTTTGAGGGAATGAAGGGAGCGGGAGCAGGAGGAGGAGGAGGAGGAGGAGGGGCATTGAAATGGTAACAGTCGCACGGGAAAATGTCCGTAACGCGTTTCTAGAGGGAATGAAAGAAACTGTTAGAAGAGGAGAAGGAGGAGGAGGAGGAGGAGGAGGAGGAGAATGGGGTTGGGTGTGGGGGAGGGGAAAGGTTACAGAAAAGAGAACCCACTAGGTCCAGTTTGCTCTCTGACCACGCTCCATTTATCGTTAGGTACGATGCACGTACTTACTACTTACAGTAGGGATAAGGAACACAAGAAATGGTAGGTATATGTATGTATATATGTATGTATGCATGGATGTATGTATATACGTATGTATGTATGTATGTATGTATGTATGCATGTATATACGTATGTATGTATGTATGTATGTATGTATGCATGTATATACGTATGCATGTATGTATGTACGTATGTATGTATATATGTCCTTCAATGCATTTGTGTATATGCGTTTTCTCTCTCTCACTCTCTTTTTCCCTCTTTCCCTGTCTCTTTCTCCCTCTTTCTTTCTTTCACTTCATCTCTCTCTCTCTCCCTCTCTCTCTCTCTCTCTCATTCTATCTCTTTCTCTTTCTCTCTTTTTCTCTCTTTTTCTCTCTTTTTCTCTCTTTTTCTCTCTTTTTCTTCTATACACAATTCTAACGTATACGTTCTTGGCTTCGGCCCGGATGCAGCTAATCCATTAAGTCTTGTATATCTACGGAATACGACTGCGTCGATCGATTTTCTTTCCCTCTCTTTGCACTCTCTCTATCTCTCTCTCTCTCTCTCTCTCTCTCTCTCTCTTTCTCACTCTCTCACTCTTTCATTTTCCCGCCGCATTCGTTCATTGCGTCAATAACGAGTTGCTTTGGATCGATCGGCCGACCGACCGATTCGACCGATTCGACCGATTCGACCGATTCGACCGATCCGACCCCGACTTATTCCGCACATGGACGAGGGTGCCTACGAGAGTTGCAGCAAGTTATTTCTTCCTTTGTTTCGTTTCGTTTCGTTTCGTTTCGTTCTGTTTTCCTTTCTCTCCCCTCCCTTCCTTTCCTTACCTCCTTTCCTTTTCTTCATTATTTTTATTTTTTTTATTCTTTTTTCTTCTTCTTAATCTCTCTCCCTTTTCACGACTCTTCTTATCTCATTTCCTCCCTACTCCCCCCCCGTACCAGCGTCGCGCCTTTCTTTCTCCCGCCTTCCATCAAAAAAAGGAATTACGAAAGGCCTCGTAAATGATTATCCTTTTTTTCCTACGGTATATTTATTTATTCGGCAAAGGAAGAAAGTTCTCTCTCTCTCTCTCTCTCTCTCTCTCTCTCTCTCTCTCTTGTTTTTCTTTTTTCCTTTCTTCCACCCAAAGAATATATCTTCACCCCTCGTTCGTTATCCCTCCCTCATCCCTCTCCCGATTCGTAAGACCAACGCGGTTTCCCGTTCCCTTAGTTATCGCGATTTCGGTCAATCGTTATCGCGTTAATAAGATTTTTGGAAAAAATATCACGCCAAACTCTAGCCGATCGGGAAGAACATAGTGGATCCTTCAAAGTGGACCGATTAATGACACTTGAGTTAATGACCTTCTATTAGCTTGATGGGGAAAAGGAACGATGCAAGCGAGCGAGCGAATAGGAGTGAGATGGATAGGCAGGGAGAACGAGAGAGAGAGAGAGAGAGAGAGAGAGAGAGAGAGAGAGAGAGAGAGATAGTATTACTGACTAAATTCCCGTCGGTAAACTAACGGGACCGGTGGTCCTAATGAATGTCCTCTGCCGAGGCATAGAAGTCCTTCATTAGCGGGTACCGACAACGAATGTCGCACTTTTTTCCGCTTAGTTGATACACGCCGTTTCCAATTAAAAGTATCGCGCTTTGGTTTTTACGCGCTAATTAAAAGAGTGTCTCTCGTAGCCGTAGGTTGTGGAGGTAGGTAGGGAGGGAGGGAGGGAGGCAGGGTGCTGGGGGGGGGGGGGGGGGGGGTCGGGAGGAAGGAGAAAAGAAAAGTAGGGAAGAAGAAGAAGGGAATTTTCTTTTTTTTATTCGCTCTTGCGTTTTTCGTTTTTCGTCTTTTTTTTTTTTTTTTTTTTTTTTTTTTTTTTGAAGATAAAAGATTCGAGAAAGATCAAAAAAAGGAATTAAGAGGTAAGTGCACGAAATAAACGAATGTGCGCAATGTCGTGACACCCGTCGCTTTTCGTAATTTTGTGACGAAACAGTTACATCCCCCTTTTTTTCGGGATCTGCCCCCTCCCCCCCCCCCCCCCCCCCCGCCGTCGCGGTCTTTTTTCCCTCCGACTCGCGAAAAATACAATTAGGGAAAATAAGAGAAAATATTCATTGTTGGCGTTCGTTTAATTCCGAGTTCTGGTTATTACGTATGTTTCGTCTCTAATTTTAATAAAAGGAAGAAGAAAAACAAAAATAAAGAACAGAGGAAAACGAAAAAGAAAAAAGTAATTCGTTCGGTCTCATCCCTTTCGAATATTTTATTCTCTCTCTTTCTCTCTGTCTCTCTCTCTGTTTATTCTCCAATGGAATTATAAAACATGGTAACATGGTAACAACAAATGTTCATATTATTGTTCAAGAGGACGTTGACTAAAAAGCGAAACAAAAAAAAAAAAGATAACAGAAATAAAAACAGTGTATTATTTAATCAATATATTAGAGACGAGGAAAAAGAATGAAAAAAAAGATAAAACAGAAAAAAAATTTATTCCAACGATAGAGATATAATTTTCGTCTGTTGGTTTGTTCAATTAATTATTATATGCTATATAGGTAAATATATATATATATATATATATATATATATATATATATATATATATATGTAAAGTAAAAATAAAAATAAAAAAGATATTCATATACACATGTAATAACTTTGTAAGTTAATTTACATATTAATAAATTTCATTACAAATAATGTGATAATGAAGTAAAATACGTTTATTATCGCGTACAGCATGTTCGTGTATCGCACACATACGAAATACGATTTGATATAATTATTTACGAAGAAAATAATAAAAAGTGAACGGCAACTAGTTTATTGGAAGTAAAAGTTTTCACGTACGATCAGGGATGATAAGGGTCTGCCAGACGACCCCTAACACGAATCTCTTCGCCTCAAATAAAACTTTTACCACTGTCCTTCTAATATCACCTCTTAGTATTGTCTCCTCTTCTATCGTATAACGATAAGTCCCCTTCTCGTCAAGTTATTAAATTCGATAACAGAAGCTGTCGACGTTAATAATCGCACTTCTCCATTAATTCCACTTCTACGATAACTCATTTATCCCTCGTGATCTGCAAACCGTTCGTTCATCTCTCTCTCTCTCTCTTTTTGTTTTTTTTACCTACGTCTAAGGAATAAAAAAGAGAAAGACAAGAAGAAGAAGAAGAAGAAGAAGAAGAAGGAGGAGGAGGAGGAGGAGGAGGACGAAAAAAAAAAAATTACGGCGATCTTTCTTTCAGAAAAAATCGCACGATTTTTAGCTCCTATCGATTATCAGACAATCGGACAAAAGGCACAAATAGTTTTTATTTGTCGACGAAGCAAGGAAACGAAAAATTAAAAAAAAAAAAGGGAAAGAAGAGAGAGAGAGAGAGAGAGAGAGAGAGAGAGAGAGATAAATATAATAAATATAATAAATGAATAAATAAGGAGCCGTCACAATTGCGTTAACGTCCATTCGGAATGAAATATAATATAATATAATATAATATAATATAATATAATATAAAATAAAAAAGAAAAAGAGGAAAAGACAACGAAGAAGGGAAAGAAAAAGACGAAAGGAAAGTGCAACGGAGAGAGAAAAGGTGAAAGTAGGATATACATGCCTTAGGAACAAAGATAACTTTATTATTCAAGGAGTCTCCCTCCTCCCACTCACTTCTCCCACCCAACGCAACCACCTTCCGCTCCCAAAAAAGAAAGAACGTAGGTTATTAAAAATTTAGCGCCGTGAGGAAGGACTTTTTCTTTGGCCATCGACCAGATCTTCTCCCACTCCCGTACTCCACCTCCTCCTCCTCCTACTTCTCCTCCTTCTCTTACTCCTACTCCTCCTCCACAACCCCACCCCTTAATCCCTCTCACCCTCGATCAATTTGTCCACGTTCCTCATATCCAGATATCGTTTTTCTGCTCATAAAACTGTAAAGGTTTTCGGTGGTAACAGGGATGAAGAAAGTTGCCAAAGGAGAAAATAAAAAAAGGGATGACACTCGGAGAGAGAGAGAGAGAGAGAGAGAGAGAGAGAGAGAGAGAGAGAGAGAGAGTCCTTGATAGATGACCGCGGAATGACGTCCATCGATAAGAGATAGGGATAAGGTAAGAAGGGAAAAACGTTATTCCCCGTTATGGGGGTAAGGTGACAATGGCTTTTTGTCGGGGAAACTTTTCCACCGTCAATGACGTAGACATTGAGTATATGTATGTATTTATTTTGATTGTTTCTCAGTAACACGTGTGAGAAAGATTGCCATGTTCTCTCTCTCTCTGTCTCTCTGTCACTCTATTTTTTTCTCTCTCACTTACTCTTTTTTTTTATCTCTCTTTCTCTCGTTTCATTTATTATTGGATCGACCGATATTTAATGACGAGAATTCGTATTGTACATTAGTCGATAATAAAATGAAAGGGAAAATGGGGACTTTTTTATGTTTTATCTTTTTGTTCGTTCTTTTTTCTTTTTTTTTTTTCTTTTTTTTTTTTAGATTCGCTCTATGTAATACATTGTTGTATTTACTGCATTATCGTCAGGCGCAAACGTGCGTATGTGTGATATTGTGGGACCTTTTTTTTTTTTTTGTAATATTGGGATATCGAGATATAAGGGAGTAGTATTTTTTTTTCTTTTTCGTTTTTTTTTTTTTTTTTTCAAAAAATTCAGCCGACATAATATAATTATATGTATTATATAACGTTGAAATTGACGTCAGACACGTAACCGTACTATACCGTATTGTTGTTGGATAGATCAATACATAATCTCAAAATTTATATATATATATATATATTAGTATGAAAGAATGTATATAGAATTTTTTTTTTTTAACATTTTTTTTAAAAATTGGCCCTCAAACTGATTAACGTCAGTATTTTCTCTGACAAATATTATACAGCGTTGTTTATTCAGATAATATCTTTTAGCGTATAAAAATAGATACTTTCTTCTCGTTTTTTTTTTTTACTTATTTTTCCTTTTTTTTCTTTTTTTTTCTTTTTTTTAAACATTCAAGAACACCAACAAATTCGTGCGTTCACAATATACGTCGATAATACTTCAGATTGTAGCTGATTATCATCGCGCATATTTTATCCTCAGATTGCTTTCCCTATCAAAGCGTATTTGCTAACAGTTACTACACTCTGTATGTCGTTTCAGATGATTAATTAATTCGTGAATTAATTAGCAAGCAACCGAGTAATCGCATTTTCTCACTGGATTCCAAGCGATACGAGAGACGCGTATTATCCAAAAGAGAGAGAGAGAGAGAGAGAGAGAGAGAGAGAGAGAGACATCGCAATCAACTAATTAAAAGTCCGATTGCGATATAATCAGTATAGATGCCGACAAACAACGGTGAAGTGGGATAATGAACCAGTAATTTTTATACGTACGTATGTACGTTTTCGATATATTCACGACAAATTGATATTTTGTATTTTTTTGTATGTTCTTCATTTATTTTTATTTTTCTTCTCTCTCTTTCTCTCTCTCTCTCTCTCTCTCTCTCTCTCTCTCCATCTCTCTTCCATTTCTTTTTGAAGTCAGGCAGAACAAAATTATTAAAAGAATTCCGAAGGAAGGATAGATAGATAGATAGATAGATAGATAGATAAATAGATAAATAGATAGATAGATAGAGATAGTTCTCGTCAACGATAATACATAAAAAGAAATACATAACAATACAAAAACATATATATATATATTATAAAACAATATATATATATATATATATATATATATATATATATATATTATATCGTTCAACGTTATAGTTAAGATCTATAAACGACGTAAGATATTACGCTTTAACGGTGATTACGTAAAGGGAAAAGGGACACCGTCGGACTCGAAGATATCGATAATGACAAGAAGGACGATCGATTCGCGACGTGTGTACTTCTCTTTCGATGTGTTTGTGTGTGTGTGTGTGTTTGTGTGTGTACGTGGCAGTGACCTTTCTTGATAGGAACCGCGTATGTTACTGACGGCTACTACTCGGCTCGTGCACACTCGTGCCGGCAATGACAGTTGCACGTGCAGCCTCTGTATACGTCCTCTATTTGTCACCGACTCCGCAGTTTCGATCCACGGACTCACACAAATGCCAACTGCCCCGGCCTAATGTATTTACTGAGTTAGACACGTCGCGAGATTCTAACGCAGTACGTAAGATTAACTGTCCCCGTCTCCGATAAACCTCCGACGTGTAAAATCGTTTATTTCATTGATTAGCTAAACCAAAAATTATCCTACTCCTTTCTTCTTCCTTTCCTTTTCCTTTTCTTCTTTATTCCACTTTAATCCCTTTCATTCCTCGCTACGAACGCTCATTCCTGCGACTCGTTTATTATTATTATTAATTTTTTGTATACCCTCTTTTTGTTCGTTCGAAACGAATAAAATTTACGTACTATTACAAACGACAGTGGGATGATAATGAAATGAATGAATGATTCATTCGATTATTTCATTTTCCTTTTTCCTTCGCGTTCAATCGACGCGTTTCAAACGTCGATGCGAATGCGATATTAATTTATTACGATTTACGAGATCGACGAAGGCAATGCACATTCACCGTACACCTGCATATATCGTATTAATCGTAATCCTAAAAGATAATCCGTATTGAATGAAATGAATCTTTGAATTTTGATTGGTTATCACTTTTACTAGAAAGCCTCGCAGACGTTTACAGATAGGAACCATCATCGTGGTGGTTAACAGGGAGATCGGAGATGAAATTTTCCGTCGGATTTGCGTGGACCGTTGAGCGTGTGTAACGGACGAATGAACGCACCATTCGAGGTAATCCGAGGAATGCGGTAATCTCTAAATGTGCGACAAACCGGAAGCTGCATACGAATGTGTAGCGGCACTGTGATTCGCCCCGACGGTAATCTAACGAATCGATGACTAATACCGGAGAAAGAGAGACAGAAACGGAGATAGATACACGTAATTCATCAGCGTCCAGATAACAATTATGGTATACGTAGTTTGATGAAAGATAGAGAGGGATAGAGATAGAAATACACACACACACACACACACACACAGAGATAGAGAGAGAGAGAGAGAGAGGGGAGAATAGTAAGTAGAGAATACTATAGTAATTGAATAATTATATGATGCAATGTAACGCAGAGTACAAGCAAAACCGTATCGATACAAATAACGCAATTCAACAAGGATAATGGATATGAAAAAGAATATAATAATAAATTAATTTTTGATTAAAGTGAACCTGTTATAAAGAAAGAGAGAGAGAGAGAGAGAGAGAGAGAGAGAGAGAGAGAGAGAGAGAGAGGAGATAGCATAGTTATTAGAGAATACTATAGCGATCGAATAAATACGCGATACAATGTAACACAGCGAACGAACAAATTCGTATCAATACAAATAATGCAATTCGACGATGATAATGGATATGAAAAAGAATATAATAAGAAATTAATTTTCGATTAAAGTGAACTCGTTGTAAATGAAGAGAGTGTGTGTGTGTGAGAGAGAGAGAGAGAGAGAGAGAGAAAAGATAACATAGTAGAGAATGCTATAGTAATCGTATAATTAAGCGATACAATGTGATACAATCTACAAACAAAAACGTAGCGATACAAATGTTACAATCGGCAATGACAAAGGGAAATATGTGAAAGGCATGTTTGATAAATGAATTTCTAATTCATCACGAAAACAACTCCGTTTTCCAATCGATAGAATTTTATTGAATTAACTTAACGGAATATACGTCGCGTCGATTTCGTCGAACGTTCAAAAATCGAACATAAAAAAGAAAGACAAAAACTCGACGTAGACGTATAATTTTTTTGATCTCTGCTATGAAGTAGAATAGATGAGTCCGACGATCGCGAGGACAGGGGTAGCCAAAAAAAAAAAAAAGAAAAAAAAAAAAGCAGAAAAAGAAAAAAAGAGAAGAAGAAGAAGAAGAGGAAGAAAAAATGTTTCGAACGTATTAAATAGTATGAAAGAGAGTGATATTTGTTTGATTAGATTTTCATGTCGAATTTGTACGACGAAGATCGTCGCGTTTTTGAAAGGAAAAGGAAAACACGAAGTCGTGTGATGCGTGCGAGCGCAACGGAAAATAATTTCTCCTATCGTCAGGCCAGCGTCCCTGCCCGCCACCCTTCGGTCCGCCGAACCCACCCATCCACCCACCCACTCCAGTACCTCCCGTCATCCTTTACCTCTTCCCAAGCCAGCGCCAAGAATTGGATTATATTTGCTTTCAATTTGCCTTTAAATTGCCTTTCCTTGGTCAGATTGAAACGCTGATTACTAATCAGCGCGGCGTTTGCGACTACGAACGGTTTTCTGTGGATAACATTGGAGGTTGGGCGGGGTGGGAGGGGACGGAGTGAGGTAACATGAAAGCACCAGTATCCGAAGATGTGTAGCACAGGCCGTCCAAAAATTTCTCTAATCAATGTCGAACGTCGGGTTTTTTTCCTTTTTTTATTTTTATTTATTTATTTATTTATTTCTTCTTCTAACGACGCTTTTATTTCATTTTATTCATTCATTCATTTATTCTTGTTTTCTTTCTATTCTTGATCGAGTAAAGAAAAGAAAAGAGAAATACATCGTAGGATTTCGTCTCTCCATACCGTACTGATTCGTTACCTTTTTTTTAATCTTTTTTTTTTTAATCTTTTTTTTTGTTTTTTTCTTTTTCAATCGCATCGGACATATCTGATAATCTATACATATTTTCCTCTTTACTTCATTCATATATCGCGAAGTTTCGAGGGACGGATTAAGCGAGCATACGTATGGTAATTGTCGTACGATATTTTATAATCGATCGAATGAAAGATCACGAATATTTCTTTTTTTTTGTTTTTACGTTTTAGTTTTATCCTCCTAAGAGAAAAAACAAAACGCGATCAAAGCTGTCGATACAAATTTATTTATTGTATTTCAGTTTGACGTTGGACGTTACGCTTCTTTTTTCTTATTTTTCTTTCTTCTTTTTTTTTTTTTTTTTTTTTTTTTGATTTTATTCCTCTCTCGAGCTTTGACGTTATGGTTGGTATTAGTCTAAAAATTATTTCTTGGATATTATACTCTCTATAACGACAGGACCGATATTATATTCGACATAACGCAAACGTGATTTCTTATCCGATAACAAAATGCCATGTATGCGTGATATCCAACTATCTCTATTTGGAATCAAACCATATAAATCATGATGAATTATACGCTCATTACTGATTAACCCGCCGTACGGTCCATTATATACGATTAGGTGATAGATATGCGATTATATCGGCGATTAGCGAGATTGATAGAGCGTGTTAACAAGCCTTCGAACGATTCATAAGTCGTATAGGATTGATAAATTAAATCTTTGCATTTAAATGAACGTTGAAACGATCGAAACTTTTTCAATCGCTCTGAACGATATCAAACGTTTTCCCCCTTGGTATCGTATCATCGGAATTCTTATAAGACGAAATAATTATTGGGAACAAAATTTTTCCCTTCTCTTTGTTTTTATTCTTTATTTCTTTTTTTTTTTTTTTATTTTTTCAACAATTTTTCGATGATTAAATCGAATGCCATCGTAAGAGCAAAGCGATCATACAGGCGCGCGAATTATCCATCCGTTACATTAGAAAATATAACATAACTCGATCATACTTTATCGAAAATATCGATCGAGGGTATTCGTAGAAGCTACGAATGAACGAGGAGGTGTTGGTTATTAACGTTAGATGACGACGACTCGATCGAAATTATCAACTATCGGGAGGAAGAATGAAAATGGGAAGGAAATTGGAGAAGATCCATTTGTCCATTGTCGAACGTATGGAAAGCCTGGGTCATTTCTTTCCGTCATTTCATTTAACCCATGAACCTAAACTGACCGGTTCATCTTAGATACATATAGATATATGTTTACCATACATACATACATACATCAATTCATCCGTACGTACATACGCTTTTAAATGCGTTTGTACAGCTACGTGTTGAACAATACGTTCACGAATACGTAGACGTTTTACTTGTATATATGTAAATATGTTTACATGGGTTACCTATACATAACTCTACCCAGTATATATACATAGCCAAGTAGTATGTTGGCGTATGCGTGTCACTAACGATTATTAGCTATACCGTTATGTAATAGGAGCAGATAGTACGATGGAAGGGGGGTTGCGTTAAAGGGGGTGGATCGAGGAGGAAGCAGGGAAAGGGCAATAGGAGTCGGAACCACTACAAGCTGTTACCGAATTACACCGAGGGCAATCCCGCTGACCATCGGACCGTGCGAGTGGAGTTAGACAAATTATGTAGCTACGTGGCCGTGTGTCGCCTTCTCTATCCCATTCCTCCCGTCACTACTACCCCACTCACACCCTCCCTTACCCCGCATTCAACCTCCACCACAATCACCATCTATGCCGCAGGCCGAACG
>OU426860.1:6028640-6036140 GCA_911387685.1 Dolichovespula media
ACCCTTTTCCCGTCAGCTTCGCCATCCCTCTATTACCCTTACTCCTTACTTCCCTCTCCCTCCCCAGCCAACCAACTCTCGTCCAACCTCTTTACTCCTATCCGTTTACTTTACTTCCGAAATCTGTCTTCTCTATTGTTTTCCTAAGTCTATTATGTCTAGTTTAGTTATGTATTATTATTATTATTATTATTATTATTATGTAATAGGATTATATAATAAAAAATTGTAATGTAATAAAAAAATAATTACACACACACACATATATAAATATAAATAATATATTCTTCTAAATGTATAATTTGATCAACGTATCGTAAATGGTCGAACAATCGACTTTTGTAAAATATCTTTTTAAGTAAATTTTAAACATATATATATATATATATATATATATATATATATATTTTAATTGAACGCTCGATATTACGTTTGGTATCCGATCAAATTTAATTTCGGATATGTGTGATACCGGTTATTAAGAGTAACGGAAAAAGGAAGAAAAGATTAAAAATGAAAAAATTAAAAATGAAAAAGAGAGAAAGAAAAGCATAACCGATATGATTCCGTTACGTGGAGATAATCGGTTATCTATTCTTAAATGTATGGGGGCCCATACGTTATATAGAATAATAGACAATCGTTTAGTTACCTCTCGAACGGCAAATTTACAGTTGGCAATTTTCTGGCGAATGACTTCTGATTGAGACATAAATCAGAGCTCGCAACTTTATCTGTAACAGGGTCGTTCGATAGATCGTTCCGCGCGTTCTGAGTTCCTGCCAGGTACTGACGTATCGAGCGACCGTTATACATATATTCTCGTTAGTATGATGAATCACATCGATCGATGCTCAAAGGAACCCCCTTGAATTTGACTCTACTGACATTACCTATCTAGTGTATATATATATATATATATATATATACACACACACGCATACATACATACATACATACATATATACGTATATCAACATATTCATAATATTCGTGAATATTATTCGTCAATGGGTAATTATTTTATACGGCATACGAATCCTCGTTCTTATTTCCTTTTTTTTCTTTCGTTCTTCGAACGGTCAATATCGACCCCCCCCAAAAAAAAAAAAACAAAAAGAGAAATAACAACAATAATCGAAATTCAACAAAAGAGATGAACTAGGATCGTTAGGAGAGTCATAGAATTAATAAAACACTCCCGAGTGATCGTCGTGCTTTTGTAAGAAACAATAAAAGAACAAAAAAAGAAAAAACAATAAAAAAAAAAATAGGAAAACGAAACGAGACAAATGTTTGTCGAAGAGGTTTTTTTTTTTTTTTTTTTTTTTTTTTTTTTGAAATAAACGCACGCGATGCCGAAGATGATGATAAAGGAGGAAGGTGGTCGACGGTCCTCGCCGTTGTGCTCACTTCGAACCGGTGACACATAACAGTATTATCGCTGCGTCAGACAGTTATGTAGAATTTACGTGGGGTAAGCAGTAGTCGTATATTGGGTGTCGTGTAAGTGAAATATATCCCTGTTGTGTTCTAGTATCAGCCAGTGACCAACATCAACCGATGGCCCGTTGCATTCATCCGGTTGAATCTGAGCGTGCAAGCCAAACGCTATTACTTTCTACTTTGTCTTTCTCCAGATAAACGCCCTGCATTGTTTGCCATTAAATTCCTTGATATTTGTTATTCATCGATTTCGCCCGGGGTAGGGGGGCGAGGAGGAGGAGGAGGAGGAGGAGGAGGAGGAGGAGGAGGCGCTGGAGCAAAAAGAAAAAAAAAAGGAAAAAAAAAATGAAAGAACAACGCGAGAAAACGGAGCTTTCGTAGGTCGCATGGAAAAAGAAAGAATGAGACAAAAAGAAAAAAGAAATCCACGAAAGAAGAAAAAGAAAAGAAAGAGAAACGGAAAGGTAGAACAAATAAATAAATAAATAAATAATGAAGAGACGTTACAGAGAGATAAATACAAAATACTCAAAAAAAAAAAAAAATGAAAAGGGAAATTCGAGAAAAAGAGAAAAAAAGAAAAAAAAATTGAATCGAGCGTTCGCGACGAGTGAAGTAATAATTCTTTCCTCACCGATCGTAGGCAACGAATCGTCCAATATTTCTTTTTTTTTTTTATACACCCTTAAGTTCGTTTGCACGTTGCATACGCATAATGCTTGATATTTGTTCGCGCGAGCGGTATTCAAATAAAATAATCTCGTAATAGTGAAACCTAAGGTATTATATTCGTCGACAGTAAGGAGGAGAGATAAATCGGCTTGCACTCTTTTGGGCTTCCGGTTATCGCAGAAGGGTAAAGCCAACCCACTGGAAACTTTCATCGGGAGTGCTTCGTTATAAGCGAAGTTTTCATTGGATTATAAAAGGTGGGAAAGAATAAAGTGGCTTTGGTTAGTTACGAGGAGTACTTTCGAAAGAAAAGAGATAAAGGTTCGGTAGGAATCAAATCATCAGGACCGATGTTAGGATCCATTTCTGTTCGCTTTCTTTTTTCTTCCCGTTCGTTCTTAACCTTTCTATTTTCTATCTTTCTTTCGCTCTTTCATCGCTACTTGTCGAGATAAATAAATAAATAAATAATACAAAAAAAAGAAAGAGAGAGAGAAAGAGAGACAGATAAACACGTCTCCGCTCGATATTTAAAAAATAAACAAAAAAAAAAAAAGAATTGGTCCCACATGGTCCTAATCATAATATTTGTATTATTCGTCAAAATTGTGATAATGGAGTAGAATTCGCAAAAAATATTGACTACGATGAGGGATAGGTTAAATCGTGAAGACATCATTGTCGATATTTAACAAGTCCTGGGATATTGCCTTATCGAGGTCCGATATTCCTTCACATTTAGGTCAACGATCTATTTCATGATTGCACTCTCTCTTTCTTTCTCATTCTCTTTCTCTTTCTCTTTCTCTCTCTCTCTCTCTCTCTCTTTCACTTGTTCTCTGATTTTCTCACTTCCTCTTTCCTTTCTCACTCTTCTTATAATTAACGAGAAAGCCTTCGGGGAATTACACGGACGGAAGTAAATTACTATGGGCCAGAAGAATAAATCGTAAGAATTAAAATTCAGTCGTTACTGGAACGTTATATTTGACGGTGCCATTTGTAATTTGCGAGCGTTCTGTTCCGTTCCGTCCCGTCCCGTCCCGTTCCGTTCCGTTCCGTCGCGTTCCGTTCCGTTTCCTTTCTACTGTACCGTTAATATCCTACGAGTAAATCGTCTATGGGAGAACCGGCGTTTATTTCCCGATGAAATGTTAAAAGAACGGTCATTCGAAAAAGATGTTATTTTTTTCTCTCTTTCTCTCTCTCTTTTACTTCTTATTTTCTCTTGCACGACGTATTTGTGTTTCCTTTCTCTCTCTCTCTCTCTCTCTCTGTTACTCACTTTGCGGAGATACGTAGAAAAGATTTTCACATATGAAATATCTTTCTTGCGATTTCGATTTTTTTACTTTTTCCTTTTTTTTTAATCTTTTTTGTATTTTTATTTTTATTAAGTACTCCCCGATATCTACCGGATACCGTGGTTCGCTCCAGCCGGAAAACTCATTGCCCCGTTATAATGAGAAACTTCATTTCCCCTCTCTATTCCGTGCTTTACCGTACGACACAAACTTCGATTAAGTCTGTTTAATTAAACCGTACGTGTGTGTATATGCGCGCGTGTGCGTGGGCGTTTATGTGCACGCGCGCCCGTGTTTGTCTCTCTGTGTTTGTGTCTCTGTGTGTGTGTGTGTGTTCGTACGAAACGTAGGTAAGTATACCTATGCAATTATGCATCGGAATGATTTTGACTCGAACTATAGGAACAGTTTTCTTTTCTATTCTTTTTTATTTTTTTGGAGGGGGCGGAGGGCAAGGGGTGTGGGGGGGGGGGCAGACGAAGATCGCGAAGGTTCGGAGTCATATAGAATTATTATTTTGATTATGTTGTACGTTGGTACGTAAGCGAGCGTCCAACGTATGGGCATTTTAAATCTTCGAGAATCCTCGGTAAGAGCGAAAAGTACGAAAAAGTTAAAGAGAGTAAAAAAGAAAAGAAGAAAAGAGAGAGGGAGGGAGGGAGGGTGGGAGGGTGGGAGGGGAGAGAGAGAGAGAGAGAATTTCAATCTCAGAGTCAAGCCGTCGGGGACGACCTCGACATCGAGGGGGTTCGTTAATTAATTGAGCGAAGTATACCGACGTTGGTAATCCCGGTTGACGTCGTTTTCAAGACGGTGCCTCTTGTATTATTACGTTGTTGAATCGGTTTATAGGATTACAAAATTTTCCTTCTGATTACTACTTACTTGCGTTCGTGACGACGATCTCATGTTTGTTGTACATGAATTGAGATAGGAGAATGAGAGAGAGATGGATAGATAGACCGAGAGAGAGAGAGAGAGAGAGAGAGAGAGAGAGAGAGAGAGAGAGAGAGAGGGAGAGAGATATCTCTTTGAGGTTTTCCCAGGAGAGACGCATCTCTGGAATTTAATAGGCTTCATGTTTGAAACTACACTGCCGAAATTGATCTTTCCGAAGCACCTTATAAAATATTCTCGACAGTATTCCCATGAGAACGTGTATGTAAGTAACTTACATACGTAGCCGATTAATTTCTACAAGGGATCATATGATTTTGTATACAATTGAAACATTTGTGATCGTGTAAATTTATAAATCCGTTATATATATATATATATATTTAAGATAGTGACAATAAAATTAATAAATCCTATAATTGATGGAACTCCTGCAAACATATTTATATATATATATATATATATATATATATATATATATATATATAAATAATTATTATATCGCTCTTATTAAATTTATATTTAACGCATATCACCGTGATATTCATCCGTTTAAATTATATTTCTTCGTATTCGTTATCTCGCAAAGTCGACCTAAAAAAAAAATCGTTAAATTTATTTCGTCAAATGTCGTATGAAAAGGGATGTGTATTAATCGGGATATCGTTTTGGGATAAAATATTTCGCAATAATGATGATACGTTCATAATTAAGCGTTAATATTATATCGTATCACTCGACGACGATTTAAAAAACCTCGTAAGTGTTTTATTCGTCACGATTTTTCGTCGCTCTGCGCGGCGTTCTCGCGTTTTAACGCGACATGGGATACATAATATTCTGAAGTGTGAGGTGAGATGTTTTTTTTTGTTTTTTTTTTTTCTTATACGCTCACGACGAGTCGATCAAATTTATTTCTATGTAGTACATTTTTTATTTCTCATCGTTCATTTCTCCCTCTCTCCCTCTTTTTCTCTCTCTCTTTATATATATATATATATATATATATATATATATATATATCTTTCTCTTTCTCTTTTTTCTGTTTTTCTTTATTCCTCGATAAAAAAAAAAATATCACAAGAAAATAGGTAGAACGGGTACTTAGAATAGTGGAATGATAAATTTCGAGGAAGATCGGTAGAATACGAATCGTCAAATACGAGGAAAGATTTTCCTTTCAGAGATCTCTTCGAGGGGAAATCGTAGGAACGATCGAACGGGACTCTTCGGAGGGTATAAAAATTTAAGAGGGACGGTAAAATCGATTTCCACCGCTCTCGAATACGTCGGAAGACGAAAGGAAAGTTCGAGGAAAATTAGATAGAGATAGAAAAAGAGAGAAAAGGAGAGAGCGCGCGCGCGCGAGAGAGAGAGAGAGAGAGAGAGAGAGAGATGGGACGGAGAAAGAGAGGCATAACATTTAACGAAATCTCATTGGGGAGAAGAAAAGAGGGGTTTAGGGGTGGGGTGAGGATGGGGAGGGTGGGAAAACTAGCTGAAGCGAAGTTTAGATAGTTATATCAAAGTTTCTTCTGGCGTTGGCTATGTGTTCCTTTCCTTTCAAGAATTTCAAGGAATTTTTCCGAAAGTGAAGTCGTTGTTACGCTCGACAGAGGCGCGAATCTCGTTTAGAAACGAAAAGAAATAGGAAAGAAATGGGATGTGCGCACATGAGAGAAATACAAGTGTAGGTATCCAATTGTACTTCCTTAACTATTCGAAATATGTAGATAAAATATTTAACATCCATTTGATTGACCAATATGTAATGTTAGAATTTTCTTATTGAATATAGTGCCAAAGTACAGAGAGTAATCGAGTGAGCGTGTATGTGTGTGCGTGTGCGTGTGCGTGTGCGTTGTTCTTTTAGATACAGAATATTGAAAATTATAAAATTATTAACATTTATATTATTTTTATTTAAAAGCCAATTTAATATTTATTTTACCTAAGAGTGAATAAGATATATATATATATATATATATATATATATATATTGAATGCATATGCATGCAATATGTTTTGTCATAATCTGACAACACAAAGTTATAATTATTATACAAGTATTAACGAGAGCATATCGCGAATGATTAAATATATTCTTACAAATATTTATACAATATTACGATATAAAAAATAATTATTTATGAAGAAATATGTGAATATTTTAAGCGGGTTTCTCTTCAATATATAATTACGAGAGAAAGAGAAAGAAAGTCTGATGATATTTTTTATCATCATCATCATCATCATCATCATCATCATCATCATCATCATTATTATTATTGTTATCATTGTCGTTGTCGTTACTTTTTTTCCATTCAAGTCCAACCCCTATAAATAGTTGTACATATAATAAATGCGTACATATATGTACCATACATACGTTTTGAAGTTTCTTTCGTCGGGTCTGTCTGTCTATCGCCTTCATCGCGATATCTTTTGACTGGGAATGAAGAAGAAGAGCCGCTTGGATAACGTCGCGACGTTAACGGTAATCCCCGTGGATCGAGGTAAAGGATTATTCTCCCGGAAGGATGGCAACGACGCGGAAAATGGAGAAGGAGAAAGAGAAGGAGCTGGAGGGGTTGGGGGGGGGGGGTAGGAGGGAGGGAGGAAGGGAAGGAAGGAAGGATGGGAGAAGAAGAAAGAGGATGAGGCCTCGAGCTTTCTTGTTCACAGTTTCGAATAATCTCCATTTGTCGCATTTGCCGCGTTCCCCCGACTCCGGGGTTCGTAGGTCGAGCTTAAGAATGGGCGAGGGAAAAAAAAGGAGAAAAAAATTCAGAGAGAGAGAGAGAGAGAGAGAGAGAGAGAGAGAGAGAGTGAGAGTGAGACGAAGGGTGGGGGTGGATAAGAGTAAAAGGAAGAGGAACGAGAAGTCAATCGGAGTGTAATAATCAATTGGATTATTTTTTTTTTCTTTCTTCGGTACACCTTTCTTTACCGTTTACATGCAAAGATATATTATCGATGTAAGAAAATCATCATTACATTTACGAGTATGGACGAGGGTCGATACGAACAATCGTAAGGCCGTTCGTATTCATTAACTTCTTGGTTATCATCGTGTTTTTCTTCTTTTTCTTTTTCTTCCTTTTTTTTTTTTTTTTCTTATTTCTATATGAGATAATGAAATTGAGAGAGACTGGGAGGAAAAGAGAGAGAGAGAGAGAGA
>OU426860.1:6038640-6058640 GCA_911387685.1 Dolichovespula media
TTCTCTATCTCTCTTTCGCTCCGTCAAATGCCGAGTAATTAAAGGCGTCACGAAACGGTGGACGCGACGACGAGGATCCCGGACGACTTCACGATAATAAAAATTTCCTGTCGACTCGCGCCCTCTCTTTCATTCCTTTTATTTCCGTCCCACACCAACACTCCCCCCATCTCCCGTCCAGTACCACCCATCCACCCCTCAGCCACTCCTTTATTATTTTTCTCTTTTTTCCCCTCTTGTTTTTTTTCTTCCTTTTTCCTTCTCTCTCTCTCTCTCTCTCTCTCTCTCTTTTTTTTTATCGAGTAATTGCAAAGGTGAGAACGGTAATTGTTAACCTCGCGCTATTCTTTCTCTACCATTTTCCTATTTCACTTGTGTATAGGGATATATCATGGACTTTTTGTCGACAAGCGAAAAAACCGTACGAGAAACGTCACGACGTTGGGAAAAAGAATCGACGATTTTTTTCTTCCTCTTTCTTTCTTTCTTTCTCTCTCTCTTTTTTTTTTCTTTTTTCTTTCCTTCTTTTAATCCACGATTCGAAACACCGAATCGACGAGCGTTTACGATCGTACGAGCGATATCATCAAATCTTTAGGACGTTAGTAAAATTGTTCTTTTCCCTTCTTTCGTATTTTTTGCTTTTTTTTTTCTTTTTTATTTTTATATTTTTCATTTCTCTTCCTTACTTCTCGAAGAGACAGATCCTTACGTAATGTTCTAACATTAAACGGCAAATGCATTATTATTGGCTGATTAATAATCGTATTTTACGTTGAAACACTCGACTATCACTGATTAATCAGAAATCTCGTGTTCCACAGTTAATAGCCCAATTTAGTTCGGTATAATCCAGTTTCTATCAGTAATTCATGAACACTGAACCAGTTAGTACGTGTTATCGTCACACTCGAAATATCGGATTAAATTAGTGTTTCTTTTATGATCAACGACGAGCGAATAGAGACGGCAGCTAGTTTTAATCGATGCTGTTGTACCGTGTTTCGTTTCACAAACTCACGCGATTAGTCGCGAACGCGCGATACTACAAAGCCTCAACCCCGCTATCTCTATCGTGTATGGATGCATAATGTACAATACCATTATAGTTTTAATCGAATATGCGAGATTAATTTCTTCTTCTTCTTCTTCTTCTTCTTCTTCTTCTTCGACGTACTATTCCACGGAGTTTCTTATTGGTTCAATTCGCGTCTCGTGTATCCTCTCGAGTTACTCGGAAGAGTTTCTAATCCTTATAACACTATATTTCGATCCATCGTGTCTGAGTACTTGTATATCCCGTGTGTGTCTTATCATATATATATATATATATATATATATATATATATATATATATATATATATATATATATAATATACGAACGATATTATCGTTCTCCAAGTTCTCACGACTGTTTCAAACTGATAATTGGGAAGATGTATCGTTATCGTACCGATTACCTTTTGCGCCCTTTTTACGTCGATAAAAAAAAAATTTCTCGTTGAATGTAATGCATCCCCAATCCCCGCTCCCTTACCCTCACCCTCACCCTCACCCTCACCCTCACCCATTATTATCGTCTGATACGATTCTGAATATTGAATTCGAACGAGCGTACTTAAAACCGACATATAACGTTCCGTTCGATAAAAACGCGTGGTGTACTATTCCGTAAGAGAAGAGAAAAGAAGGAAAAAGAAAGAAAGAAAGAAAAAAAAAAAAAAAAGAGAAAAAAAAAGAACACGAAAGGAGAATTTAACGAGAGTCGAAGCGACGTAATAGAAATAGTACTTGGATTCATTTTTATGTCATTGCCGTTGCGAAATCACTTCGACCATTCTCCGTGGTACGCTTGAAGTTGAAATAGTTCCATACATACCTTCCCCGCTTCATCCATTTGGCTTTCCGCAGACTACTACACTTACTCCTGGGCGGTCTACTAAATTTTAATTCGTACAGGCGTAAATTTAACCGTCGTAGGCGCCGGCACCGCGAACTTCGGCAGAGCACCGCAACAGAGGTAACGTTAGAGTCGCTAGTAACATTAGCAGACCTATTTAGCGAATCTAGTGACGTTGCTAGTGGTTCTAGTAACAAGTAGTAGCGTAATGGTGGGTATGTCGACGACGGTGCCATCTAGTCCTACGGTGCTCTTCTCAACATTCTCTCGTGCCACATAATCTGCGTAATAATTATGACATCATCAATTAGGTCGCCGTCGCTGACGTTAATGCGTCCTCCTCACGCGACCACGATGAATACACCCTGTTTCTCACTATTTCTAACTCTATTTCTATCTCCGTCTCTCTCTCTCTCTCTCTCTCTCTCTCTCTCGTATATATACATATGTATGTCTATTTATTTCTATCTCTATCTCTTTCTCCAACGTCGCGACGCCCCGACGACACGCGACACATTCCGTGCGGTCGCGGAATCGAATGTCACACGTGCACCGCAAAACCTAAATCGTATCCCTCAACGAAATCACGGGCATTTACGAAAACCACCTCGACCTTCAGCAGACCCTAATAGCGTTTAGTCGAAATTACTCGTTCTACGACGGATCCAAGAATCGGCAGCTTCGTCCATCCCTCGTTTATTTCATAACGGAATAAAACAGATTATACTTTACCAGCTGACAGATACAACTGTAGAAACGAGTATTAGTTGGATATAGCTAAACCATTCATTTAGATTTATTTTATCATTTTTATTATGTGAGATTAGTTGTCGATGATTGTTGAGAAAAATGAAAAGAAGAAAAACAAAAAGGAATAGGAAATATCGATGAAAGGGAAATCCGGAATGGGAACGAGCGTGGGTGTTGTACAGCGAGGATCGGTTGACCTTGAACCCGTTCAAGATACAATAACACCTAATGACATGGCAATAATAATGAAACAATAATAATGATCGCATTGATATAATAATGTTAATGATATCCAAGCATCGTGGTTTAGGAATAGATGTCGATTGAAACGTAACAGGTTTCAATGATCAATAATTCAAGCGGGGCGATTTAGGACAATTTTTATTTGGGAAAAGTTATCGGCCCGGGAGTATGGATTGGAATTGTTCTCGTTAAAAAAAAAAAAAAAAAAAAAAAAAAAAGAAAAGAAGAACAAAAATAAAAAGCAACGTCAGTCCCAAGGGGTTAGAGTTATAAATGTATACTCCCAGTCTTTTCTTTCATTCCGTTTCATTCTTTTTTGCTTTTTCTATTGTTTGTTATTTTTCTTCCCCTTTTTCCTTTTAGTTTCTACTCTCGTAGTTGGCTTCGTTTGCACGAGCGCGTACACACACACACACACACACACACACACACAAAGGACGGTGATACTTATCAAAGGATAGCAAACGTGTGTTAATCAACTACTATACTACACGATGTTTATGCATACGTCCCGTATCTCTCACAATTTTCTTTTAATGTCAATCGTTTTTGATTGTGCATCGTGTTAAGTCAATAGTACGTTTACCGCACTTTGTTTGGAAAATGGGAAGTACCCATTTTCTCAACAAACGCGTTTAACTAAACGTAACGTCCTTTTTACGATGACCCTCTTTTGTACAGGGATATAGGGGATATGTTTGCGACGCAACCTTGTTAAATGGAATAAACATAGAGAGAGAGAGAGAGAGAGAGAGAGAGGTACAGTTAACCTCTTTGATAGGTACCATCATAATCCTTTGCAAGGAAGTAGGTCATCGCTTTTGGAAAATTCGACATGTATTATTTCGGCGCTATACTAACTTCGGTTACGCGTGTTTCACAGGGGATTACCTCCGAGCGTCACTTAGCCGGGCGTTCGTTCGTCAGGAAATTCGAAGCGGCTTCGAGGATATGAGCCACGAAACAGAAAAAGAGGAATAGTTACTAGATCGTAGGGAATCCGGAATCTATTCAGCTTTTATTAATTAAAGGAAAGTCAAGCGTAACGCGAGACACATTGTATGTTACACAAACCGAAAAGTTAAACTCAGCTGCCAATGAGTTAACAAGGTGTGAAAGTTTTGGTTTGGGGTGAGGGCCTTGGGAGGGGGAGGGGGAGGTTAGCTTTTCGATATATCGATCGATAACGACCAAAGCACACGAAGCATACTACCTTATGGATAATCCTTCTATAATCCTTCGCACATTAACACGACGATATATCTCGATGTTCGATTTTCTTGTAAACCGGGGAAAAAAATTATATTTCGAACGTATAAACGGATACGAATGTCTCTGTCACGTATGGGGGGAGGGGGAGGGAGGAAAAAAAAGAGATGTCCGAGCATTAAATCGATTTTCTACGTGAAAGTGGGACGGACGTTAATGTAATTGATATCGTTCGCGTAAAGTTAATAAACGATACGAATTATAAATAATAAATAATACAGGAGGATCTTTTAAATGGTATCTATCTACAAGCGCGCGCGCGCGCATCCATAAACACATAAACAAATATAAAAATATAAATGATAAATATTTTAAGGTATTTGTTAACAGGGAAATATTAAAAATTAATAAAACTTATTTTATGATCATTCGATGATTTAATGTTCGACGATGAAATTTCTATTAATCGCTAACGAAATGAATTATTAATATACTGTGATACATTTACTCTTGAAGCAAGTAACCAAAAAAAAAATATATATATATATATAAACATAGGTATATTACGTCGTCAATTATAATCACGTCAGTCCTGTGATCGTTTGTTCATCTACACACACACACACACACACACACACACACACACACACACACACACACACACACACACACACACACACACACACACACACACACACACACACACACACACACACACACACACACACACACACACACACACACACACACACACACACACACACACACACACACACACACACACACACACACACACACACACACACACACACATACACATATATGTATGTATATCGAAAAAGCGAATATAGCGTTCGATTCGATTAAAAATTCAGTACGAGGAGCTAGTTATCTCGTCGTGTATAAATGAAAACCAATATGGCGATTAACACAGGTCTAGCATGTGATACGGTCTCTTCGATGACTATGTTCGAAAAATGTCTGACTTTAACGTTTCGCGCTTGTTTTGATTTCGCAAAATATTACTAAAATTAATGTATCCGTCGAAACGTTAAGAGCGAGAAATGATTTTTTTCTCCTTTCTCTTTTTTCGTTTATTTACTTATTTAGTATTTTTTTTTTCTTTTCTTTCTTTTTTTTTTTTTTTTATTACCAACCACATGCGAGCTTTGACGGATCACGACGGTACGATTATATAAACGATAGATCAACGAACGAATTCTATCCCCTTTATGTTTGATTTGCTACCTCAATTAGGCATATATTCCAATACGTTTGTTCACTTTCTTACAAACTCTTTTCCCATTCTTTTTGTGATCGTATTAAAAGAAAAAAAAAAAAAAAACGAAGAGAAAGAAAAAGCCAATAACAAGAAAGAAAAAAAGAAAGGAAATTCGTCGCAAGTGAATTGGTCTCGCGCATATATTGGCTCTATGGCTTTACGTATTGTAATATCCAGATTGCGAAAATAGGGAGAGAGAGTTAGAGAGAGAAAGAGAGAGAAAGAGAGAGAGAGAGAGAGAGAGAGAGAGAGAGAGAGCTCAGAGAGATGAGCTGTCACCGAAGGGTAGTTACGTAATTGCAGGGTCTCCGTTGCAGTATGGTACGTCGAAGCAATCGTGCAATGATTCCTACGCGGAAATCCGGACGAAGGAACGTCCTTTAAACGACTTCTGTCCGGAACAGACCGGTAACTGGCTTCCGGCTGACGAGGTTGCTCTTCTCTAAATGTCTTCTCTCTCGCTCTTTATCTTTCCCACCCTCTCTCTCTCCTTCACCCACTCCACCCACCCACCCACTCGCTCTTTCTCTTTCTCTTTATTTTCCATTCTACACCTTCCCCGCAAATGTTCTCATTTTATTTTCAGCAGACGGTAAATCAGTCAGCGTATCAAGAAGACATAAAACTACATCCCCCTATATTTTAACTTTACTGATAAAGCAAATAAAATATTTCCTAACGAAAGATATTTCGTACTCGGTAATACATCGTATATCGTATATTACGTCAGACATAAGTCACGAGAAATTCAACGCTTCGTAAATAACTTGAATCAACGTACGTTGATCGTTTGGTATAACGTTCACGAAAGTGAGTGTCTATCTAATTGTCCTTTAAACGCGTCGTTTGTTCCACCCCATCCCTCCCTCCCTCCATCCCTCCATCCATCCCTCCCTCCATCCTTCCCTCCATCCCTCACCTTCCCCATTCATTGTTTGAAGTAACTTTACATCCCGACGTTATATATTCCTTATTGGCAGAAAGGATCACATCCATTAATCCCAATGTGTAACCGGAAACGGGGATAAGGAAACGACCGTAGAAACGGAGTGTTGTAAGTTTAAGGGGAGTGATAAAGCGTCCCCGTAAATGTTCGACGGTTAAATATTATTATACTTATTAAACCGTAATAACCAACGTAAATATGGAAATCTTAACGTTTATATCGCTAGGATGGAACAGAAGGGCGGGGAGTAAGGTGGGGGAGAGTTCGATGGTAGAAAGGTAGAAAGGTTGGTACGATCGAAAATCTTCTATTCCGTCTGTGCGACCTTCTGGGAATACGGCAAGAACGCATCCCGCCAAAGTTGAGAAATTTTCTAGGAGGTTTATGAGTTATGGGGTGGCGTGGGGGCGGATGGGGGGAGGGGAGGGGAGGGGAGGAGAGGTTGGAGGAAGGAAAAAGTGGACAAAACGAACGAGGTAAAATCGAAAAAAATCATCGGTCCACGATCGATCAATCGACCGTAGTATTTCTAATCTCTACGTGGGTGACTTATGCGGGAGAAATGAAATTGGGCATGTCGTATAAGATCGGAAATTGGAAATCTTTTATATGTCCATCGAATCTTATCGTCCGAGGGTCGAAATAGAGAAAGATAACAAAAAAAAAAAAATGGAAAAAAAAGAAAGAAGAAGAAGAAGAAGAGGAGGAAGAAGAAGAGGAAAAGAAAAAAAAGAGAAAGAAAGAAAAAAAAAAAAGGAAAACGGACAAATCGTCGAGTTTCGATCGTTTAATCCTTTTCCTTTATGGGGGATAGGTATTTCGATTAAAAGGAGGAGCCCCTCGCGAGAACGGTTCGACGAAGCTCAAGAACTTGGCCGAGTCTCGGAAAGGTAAGAGGATTAAGGTCACTTATGCGGCAACTTGCTTCAGGAGTTTCACGAACACGTTAGCGGTCTGGCTCTTCCTTCGAGAAAATAGTAGCATCACCGGTACCACCACCATCACCACAGGCATAACCAGCAGCAATAGCAGCAACGGCAAAAGCAGAAGGAGAAGGAGAAGGATCAGAAGCAGCAATGGCCAAGTCGAGTGCGCTCTAGGTAAGACCGAACTACACCTGGAAAGCTTGTTCTTAGCTCGGACGAGAACGATGACGATGCCACACTATAGACGGTTCCTCTCTCTATCTCTCTCTCTCTCTCTCTCTCTCTCTCTCTCTCTCTCTCTCACTCTCTCTCTCTTGATCTTTCCATGCCTCGGACTTCGTGGCTTACGAGATTCTCTACGCTTCTACGATCTTTCTTCTTTGATCCTCTATAGTATGCCTCGGGGCTATCAATCTCGAATTAGCGAGCCCCCAAGTAGCCTCCTCTCTTAACTCCCCATTTTTGTTTATCACATTCTGAGCGAACGCTTTGAACTCGGGTATTTAAGAAAATCGAAAGAGAGCTCTTGCGAGAAATATATTCGTCGTATTAAAGAACGGCTATTATTTGACGATGTTGCTACCAGAAAAAAAAAAAAAAAAATAGAGGAAGAAGAAGAATACAGAAACCAACCACACAAAAAAAAAAAAAAAAAAAAAAAACAAAAAAAGAAAGGAAAAGAAAAGTTAAACGAATCCCGATTTATTCGAATGATCGTCATCGACAACGTATAGACAGTTCGACGATAAAAATAAATGGGCGTTCGTTGACGTTAAACCTCTTTGTTTTTTTTTCTTCTTCTCCTTTTTTTTTTTTTTTTTATGTCACCGGGATTATATCTTTCGCTCGTAACGGCAGATTCGTAATGGTTGTTTCAAGAATTCAAGGGCAAAGCAGAAAAATAAATATCGGAGTGTGCCTCGATAAAGCTCCTCGGAAACGTGTTCCGATAAATCGTCTACCCTAACGGTTCGTTCCGTCGGTAAAGTTAAAACCGAGGAAACAAAGTTGGCATAGAAGTAAAAATCGATCGCGACCGGTTCGGTTCGTAACATTCGAATCCTGAAAAATCACGAAACTTACGGCTCTCTAGTAATCGAACCAAGAATATTATCGGTCTACGTATGACAAGGATGGCGTAGACTTTGCCTCTCCCCTCCACCATTTTTATCTATGTAAGTGGAAAAATTCGATAGGGTCAAATTGAAACGCGACAACGATCACCCTCATCCCTTTCAATCCATTCATTATTTCTCGTTGTTTTATCATCGATGTCGTAGTCATCGTCGATTACGTCTTTGTCCCGTTTGACTATGACGATTATGACGATGACGATGACGATCCGAACTCGTTATATTATTTCTCAATATTTCGAAAGACAATGGAAGATATAAAATGGCGTATTACGTATTATCGTCGATACCGTATGATCCTTCTCTTTTTCTTTGTTTTCTCTATCTCTCTCTCTCTCTCTCTCTCTCTCTCTATCTCTCTATCTCTCTCTCTCTCTCTCTTTTCGAAAAAGTCAAGAAATTAGCCGGTAAGATGAAAATATCGAATGACCGAGGCTGGAAGGAAGCTCAAACAAATATTTGGCAAGGAAAAGCATCGTGCTCTATGTCATGCTGAATAGGTCCGCCACGAAGAGATATTTATGTACACATACCCTGTGTATAAGGGATGCCAGATTCCAAACCCAGGGCTCACTCGGCCGAAGTAAAATGTATTGTTTTCGGATATTCCCCGCTTCATTCCCTTTTGTTTCGCGTCTAGCTGTTATCCAGCCGCTAGCAGCAATGGGTTGCTGCGAACGAAACCACAGCAGCAGACATCAATGTACACCGAAATACGTGTGTATGTAGGTATGCATGTATGCATGTATGTATGTATGTATGTATGTATGTATGTATGCATGCATGCATATATGTATGTATGTATGTATGTATGTATGTATGTATGTATGTATGTATGTATGTATGTATGTATGTATATATGTATGTATGTATGTATGAATGTACATGGCTATCCGTACCCTGTTAGATACGTAAAGAAAGAAAAATACGAGGGACGAAGGGATAGAACGTTCTTCCACCATCTATCTTTCTTTCTTCCTCTTTCAATGTCCGGCACTGTCGTTGCTCTGGTCGAAACTATCAACTACCAACATAAGAAATATTATTTCCTATCGGCTTTTATATTATATATTAGAATACGATCCTCGTCAATTCGTAAATCTAATTGTGCCCGGCGATAATAAGACAAATCAATCAGGTCGTTTTCTTTATCGTTTCTTCCTATTTCTTTATTTCTTTCTTTTTCTTTTTTTTTTTTTTTTTCCTTATTTTATACGTCGACTACGATACGATACGGTCAAGTACTTAGGTAGGTACGTCACGAGATCAAATTTTTACGTCGTTTTGGTAAAAATTCGACGTTTCTCGAAAAAGAAAAAAACGTGTGTGTGTGAGAGAGAGAGAGAAAACGAGCCCGTTGTCAGGATGATAACAACATGGACGCGGGAAAATGATCACCCGTTATCACTCGATATTCTTTAGACAATGTTATTATTGAATTCGTCGAGCTTTCTAAAACGAAAATAATAAATAAATAAATAAAATACGAGAAGAGAAAAGAGATAGAGAAAAGAAATATAACAAAAAGAATTTTGAAAGAAAACTTAAGGCTAATAAAGTTCGCGAAAGTTCATTTCATTTTAATATGATAGCGCTTCGAGACGAAAAATTTATTGCAAGGAAGTGCAAGCGCTATATATTGCAACGGGAACAAAGCGAAATCGTACGGCGTGTTTCGTTCACTCGACTTCCTGCAGAAGCGATCTCTCAAAAGAAGCGATTGCCACTTCGATTCAGTGAACGACACTATGCATTGAGTTACTACATAGAGTATAACGTGGAGAATCGATTTGGACGCTTGGCAAGTATCCCTCCACGTCAGAGATTCTTCTTTTTAACAATAAGAAAGGTTTTTTGACTTTATCTCTCCGTCCGTCTTACTGTTTTTCATTATTGTTGAAAAATTCGTTTTCTTATACGAAAATGTCTTTTACAATGATATATATATATATATATAGATATATTCCTTTTATTTGTCACAAATATGTTTCGCACGTATTTTAATCAAGTTCGACGAGCTAATCGCGATAAAGTCGATTGACTCAATCACATAAAGAATTTATTAACGACACAAATAATTATTTACGCGCGTTGTCGACAAATTTATTCTTATATGTAACCGTTCTGATACCCATATTACATTTAACGCGACGTTTATCGCGGTAATTCGAAAATTTTATTACAAAATAAAAAAAGGGGAAAAAGAATTTTTTCTCGTAAGAGATTTTACGAGACTTTTGAGATTTATTATATATATATATATATATATGTGTGTGTGTGTGTACAAAAAAAAATTCGAGATAGGAATAAATTAATGCTCTTTCTTTTCTGTTTTCAAATACGTTGAAATATTTTGTTCCGAAGAAAAACAAAAAAAAGAAGAGAGATTGAGAGTGAGTGAGAGAGAGAGAGAGAGAGAGAGAGAGAGAGAGAGGGAGAGAGAGAGAGAATGAAGGAACGTAAGGCTTAGAAAAGAGTTAGCAAACGACTTACCTTTCATACCTTTCGTTTTTCACGACGAAATATAATACTCGACATTGTGGAATATTAATGCGTAACTAACGCTCGGCACGAACGTTCAAAGATGCTTATCGGGTGCTTGGCAAATTAATTACTCTTAGCGGTTTATATCGTTCGATAGAGAGGAGGAAGGAAACCTGGGAGCTCTTCCTTCGATGATTTCACGACACGTAACACTTCGGAACATTTTGTGCTGATAAATACCTTATAGTTAATGCCTTCTCGACCTGGGTTGCGTCGTGTCAAATTAATTATTAATGATATTACAGGAAGGCATATACGATTACTTGCTATAAATTTTCTTGGAGGGCAAACCAACGTTAAAGTTACGAGATAAACTTAAACCCTAACAAAATTCATGCTGGAACACTCGCGAACGAAGAAACGCTAATTCATGTTTACAACAAAACACACAAAAAAAAAAAGAAAAAAAAAAAAAAGAAAAAAAGAGCAAAGAAAAGAAACCTAAAACGCACGAACTAAACGTAAACAGTTTTAGCCACGGGGAATGGGACTTTTTAAAAACGTAAAAAAGCTTTCTATGACGATATAGGTGGTATATAGATAGGTGGTACGTGGTTGGGTCGTTCGGTCGGCCTGTCGTTTTGTCGACCTGCCCAACTCCGGTCCAATCTATTAATTTGCGAGCCGCAACCGAGGCGCATTGCACTCTCGTGTGTCTCTGGCCGATGTCACCATGTGTAGGTGTAATATGCAACGAAGTAGAGGAACCCGCGAATGTGGTCGAGTGCAGGAGAGAAGTCCGATTATGGTCGGACAGGTTCGACGAGCTTTTATTACTTTGTCACGTAACGAAACTCGCGTAGTAAAATTTTTTTCTTTTCCTACTTTTTTTTTCCTCTCTTCTTCTCCTTCTTCCTCTTCCCCTCTTCCCCTCTCCCTCTCTCTCTCTCTCTCTCTCTTCCTCTTTTCTTTCCATCTTTCTTTCTTCCTTCCACGAATTTCTTCTTTTTTTCCCCCCCTTTTGCTTTCGATATCGTTACTCCGTTTTCCTTTTTATTCATTCGTTTGGTTCGTTCGTTCGTTTTTCTCTTTTCTTTCTTTTTTTTTTTTTTTTTTATTATTATTATTTTTACTTCTCCATCAGATTCCATTTCACCTTTCACAAATTTGATCTATCCATTTTCTTTTGCCGAGAAGGATGTAGTTTTGTTAACGCGATTTTTCAATTTAAAACTATTCCCCCTCCCCCTCCTTCCCCCCCCTTTGCGCGCACCCATTACCAAACTAAAAGTAATACGATGAGAGTCATGGTTTATTTATTTTCTTTTTTTTTTTTTCTTTTCTCTTTTCCTTGATTTTATTTCTTTTTCATTATTCATCCGACGGATGATGGTCCTCTTTTGGGTCACCTCAAAAATTTTCTCCTTTCTGAACGATTTTTCTTTTTTTTTCTTTTGCGCGCGATTTTCATCATCACGCCAAACGAAGGAATCGTCAATTAAATTTAAACACGAATTACGCGAATGCACGTAACGCGAACGAAGAACGAGTATTTCTTTTTCGTTTTAGTCTCTCTCTCTCTTTTTTTCGTTTTGTTTATTTCTTTCTTTTTCTTTTTAAATAATTTAATAACTTCAACGATAAGAAGGATTTGTCTTTCGTTAAAGACAATACGTTTGGATTTAGCTTCGTCTTAACGACGCTCTTGTCTCGTCTTTATTACATCATTAATATCTTCGGATAATCCATCATATATATATATATATATATATATATATATATATATATATATATATACGGACAGGATTTTTTCCTACCTTTCAAATCATCCGTTATCGCGTTAACGATAGTGCGATATAAATTACCGCTTTTAAGTTTATAAATCATTTATTTATTTGTAAATCATTTCGTCTAGTTTCGTTACGATCACGTACATAAATGTTTAATCTAATCCGTTAAATTTTCATACAAAAATTCTCTCGTCTTTCATTTCATTCCTGAAGATTGTGACATAAGCACAATCGTATTTCATTACCATTCAAATCATTTTTCGAATTTACCATTAATAACATCAAATCTCTTTCGGAGCAAACGATTAACGTCGATTCTTTTTAACGGGTTCGTTATTAAAACTTTTTCTTTTGGTATCGGCACGAACGACGAGTAACGTCGAGGGTTCTCAGTTTAGTCTACAGGGTGAGCTAAAAGTTCGTAGATGATAATATTAAAAAATTAATTGCCGCTTTTCGAAGACGTTCTTTTCTTTTCTTTTCTTCGATCGAATTTTTTCTTTCCTCTCTCTCTCTCTCTCTCTCTCTCTCTCTCTCTCTTCTTAATTCTCACTTTTTCCTTTCCAAAACGTTAAAACTTCAAGTCGAAGGGGAACAACACTTTTATTTTTATAATCCGAAGAAGAAGAAGAAGAAGGGGAAAAAAATGAAAAATAAAAAATAAACAAAAAAGAAGTGCAAAAATTACGTTCTTCAAAGTCTCGGAGAAACAAGGGCGGGTTAATTGATTTTTAATATGACTCCGGCGTCCTTAGAGAGAGAGAGAGAGAGAGAGAGAGAGAGAGAGAAAAATTCGTTAAAAAGACCCTAGGGTCTGGTGGCTTGGTCCGTAATAATGAAAAGAGAAAAGAAAAAAGAAAAAAAAAAAAAAAAAGAAAGAAGGAAGGAAAAAAACATGTCGACAGTTATTATCTGCCAAGGAAATATATTTTTAACAAATACAATTGCGATCACCATTATTATTACACTCAAAAATCAGAATTTATTCGTGAGGAAGTTTCTTCGTTGTAATTTCGAAAATGTATTAAGATCCCCGTACTACGTTTCCGTTTCATCGAGCATACGCTAAAGAAATCGAGAAAGGGGAAGAGAGAGAGAGAGAGAGAGAGAGAGAGAGAGAGAGAGAGAGAGAGGGAGAGAGGGAGAGAGAGGGAGAGAGAGAAAGTAGTTTCGGAGAAAAATTCGTTACAGCTGACGCGCGTTGTTCCTCACTCCATCGCCAATTTTCATTACACTTATACGTAGATACCGACGTACATTTCGTGGCTCGATGGTCTTCTCCATGTTTCTGTGTGAGTGAAAAGCCACCCCTGGGAAATGACGCGTAGTGCATAACGTAGCGGTGTATAAACGATCCTCGTATATTGTCAGTAGGGACGATATCGGCACGGTACTCGACGGGCCCGTTGTAATTATTACTGCATACAATCGTATCCGGGCGCATGAGTTACTCGAATGAGGTTCGATTGTCCTTCGAGTATCGACTTTAACCCAACGATTTTATATTTTCAATTCTCCAAGACCCCCTTCCCTTTTTTTCCTTCTTATCTTTTTGTCTCTCTCTCTCTCTCTCTCTCTCTCTCTCTCTCTTGTTTTTTTTTTCTTCGTCGTTCTTCTTCCTCTTTCTCTAGTCTCCTTTCTTACTTCTTTACATTTTTTTTCTTTGTTTGTTTCTTTCTTTTTCTTTTTCCTTCTTCTCTTCGCGTCATGATATAATTATTTACAATGGTCGAAAGTGTATTTACGACAGATTAAATGCAACGACCCAGGATTTAATATAAATTTTTATGTCCACCGAATGCGACCCGATCAGCCTATACAATTAATTGCATATAATTAAATATTATTTAATCGATACAATCAACATATATCATTACAATTGTTTGTTGTCGATGAACGATATCTCTCGTTAATACATCGCGAGCACCAGCGAAATGTTTTTTTTTTTTTTTTTTTTTTTTAAATATCGACGAGATATTACTCTTGATTTTCTCAATTGATCTTTTTTGTTTTCTCTCTTTTTTTTTTTTCTTTTTTTTACTTTAGAAAGTCGTGACCGAAAGTGTAATCGAGATTTTTGACATTGTCGTTATTATATTATTGTTATTATTTTTTATCTTTTCTTTTTATTTTCTTTTTGGTTTTTTTTTTTTTTTTTGCAAAAACAGATACGTGCGTAGAGGAAACAGTTGAATGTGACGGAGAGATTGGGAGTGAGGAGGAGTGGGTGGTAACGTGGTGCTGACACGCACGATTCTTGAACAAAAATGTAATTAATGAGAGAACGGAGCCATTGTCGTGCGCGTGATGGATCGTGATGGTGTTATCATCCGTATCCCCTTTACCCCAACCCCACCCATCCACCCACCCACTCTCCTCCCTCTTCTATAATCGGGTCGTGGATGACGAAACATTTATAAAAGCAGCTTTCGCGTAAATAGATCATATCGTCGAGTACGGATCGTGTCTACGATTTTATATTGAAACAACACGCTACCCTATATATATATATATATATATATATATTCTTTATGTATAAATATATATATATATATACATATTCATAAAAATATATATGAAATGAAAAATATATACGTACGCTTATATCGATATTACGAGTGTGTATCCGAACGTATGTGAAAATATTTCTTCTTTTTTGTTATAAATGTAATATTCATTGGAAAAATTATGCTCATTTTTGAAATACTTCTGTCTCCATTTTTACGAGGATAAAAATGAAATAAAAGCATATTTCATCTCTCCTATATTTATATATATATATATATATATATATATATATATATATAAATATATATATATATATGATGTGTGTATGTGCGTTTATACTTGTACGATATGTGTTTTCACATAAATGCAAAATTTTTTTTATAAAATATATACATATGTATTGGGTTTTTTATCGACATTAACGAATTTAAACGCGTGTGATTAGCACTCTATTCTGTAAGGCATAATATTTTGTTTATTTTCGTATTTTGTTATATTCGTATTTACTAGTACATACGAGTATGACGAAAAGAAAAAAGAAAAAAATTGAACAAATCGTCTGCACATAACAAAAAACGAAACATTATTCAAATATCGTCCATCTACGTCGATGTCCTTAATATCGAGAGTGTTTTCAAATAAAATTTCACGATATTGGAGATTGGCTTCCTCCCCCCCCCGTAGGTAAAAATTTAGATATATAACGTAACTAAGTAACCACGTCCATTGATTTCGCTTTGCGTCATCATTCGCGTGCTACCACCATTAAAATATTTATAGTAAGCACGGATTATCGGTTTTGCTCTTACGCGTAGCTTCGATGGAAACGGACAATGTGTTTATATTTATCGATCGATTGAGAGCTTGCAAATTAAATAGATCATTAAATATGTTTTCAGCTCGAAAAAGATAGATAGATAGATAAATAGATAGATAGATGGATAGACAGATAGAGAGAGAGAGAGAGAGAGAGAGAGAGAGAGAGAGAAAGGTGAAGAGAAATAATAATTAAAATTCGTTCTTATTCGATGCATCAGGTATATATAGTGATCAATAATACGTGGAAAAACAAAGAGGACGTCATTTGTATGTACTACTAGAAGTGAAATGCCGGTTCCATTCGCGACATAGGTATTACATTATTTCGCGACCTTATTCGCGACATTCTTATTATTGTACGGGCCCGACAATGTCTTTCTTTCTATCTCCCTTAATCTTGACATATAAATCGTGAGAAATGGTGCCAGTGGTGGACTATATTAGAGCAATGTCCTGGATTCTATCTAAAGTATCACCTGTACTTTATTACGCGTTGAGAGTTCACGTGCCGATTGTATTGAAAGTGGGAATAAAGAATTTTATTCCTTTCCTTTTCCTTATATCCATAATGATAAGAGCTTCAAGCCAGTGTTCGTTAGCGTGGAATAATTAAAAAAAAAAAAAAAAAAAGAAAAATAATAAAAAAATAAAGAAAAAATAAAGAAAAAGAAAGGATATAAAACGTGATACATATATAAATATATATATATATATATTATATATTATATATATATATTTATATATATATATATATTATATATTGACCATATAAACGATAGTTATCGGAGAAAATAGATTGATCTGATTATATTGATTATGTCTTTGTTTTTTTATTCTTTTCCTTTTCCTTTCCTTTGCTTTCTTTTTTCTACTTTTTTTTTTTTTTTTAATAAGATATCATTAATATTTATAAATATTAAAAAGAAGATAAAAGGAAAGATCACAAAAGTACTTTATAGACATATAAGTTATTAGTAAATAATATGTACGTCGTAATAATTTGTATGAAAAACATAATAATATATACATCTCATAATAATCTGTATAAATAAATAATTATATGGATTTTATCGTTCGTAAAATTTCCCAATATTTCAATTCGACGAATCAATAATAATGTTTGTTAAAAAAAAAAAAAAAAAAAAAAATAAAAAAATGGGAGGAATTTACGTCGAGTAAAACGTTTACTAAATTCGAATACGTAATTCAGCCCACTCGTTATTTCTTCTAACACATTATGTTAGCGGTATCCACCGTTAAGTTTTTTCTAATATCATATCTCGTTCTCTCTCTCTCTCTCTCTCTCTCGACGATTCTAGGATCTCAAGACGAAAATAGGATCTGTATTTTGGCAGTTGTACAAGGGTAAAGCTTCCCCTTTCTTTCCTTGGGGTATTGCCATGACCCTTTTTTACTTGAGGACGAGTACTCACGAAACATGCGACAACGACTGGAACCCCCTCCCCCTTCACCATTTTCCGTCGGATTTAATACGGAACAGACAAAAAGAAATTCTTTGTCCACGTGTCCTCGCGTACAATCATTTTCAACCACGGTATATACGTGTCTACGTTTTTGTTAGTTTTTTTTTTCTTTTCTCTCTCTCTTTCTCTCGAACGAACGAACGAACGAACGAACGAACGAACGAATCCCAAACATTACATTGAGTAACTTTGCGAATAAGGTATTCGTTTATTAGATTCACGCGACAACGTAGACATACTTCAATTTACCGTAGATAATATTTCGAACACCTCGTATTATATATGCCTCTTTAATAAATACAATAAGGAGGATAAATAATTTCTCATCGAAACAGTTTTAACGAATAGTTTAAACGAGTTGGGGGCTTCGTGAAATTCGTTAAAAATTTTAACGACCAAGTTCTCGTACATTTTATCTGTTATATCAATTTTGCAATTAATTATATATATATATATATATATATATATATATATATATATGTATGTATATATGAATATATACATTTTCGTTGATCTTATTCGTGTAGAACTATATATATATATACATATATATATATATATATATATATATATATACACATACATATACATATACATATATATACTGTGAACTTATATTTGCTCTTGGTCTCTCTTTCTCTAACGTAAATCCTTCACTGTCGCACTTTAGTTTCCTTCGCGTTCAGGAAGAGTAGTATTAGTCTTCCTTGAGAAACTTTTTCCTACCATAGCTAGCTACCGCCTTCGCCATTTCGCGCAATTTTTCTCAAGACGAAATAAAATCTCTAAGGTTCGACGGAATAAGCGCACTTTCCGCGACTCGTTTATTTCCGTCTTTTCGTCTCTCTTTCTCTCTCTCTCTCTCTCTCTCTCTCTCTCTCTATGTTCGTCTATTTCCACTTATCTGACTCATTCTCTCCGTTAAACATTTTAAAGCTAGTATCTAACGAGCAAAATATGTCTGTAGCGAAATTTTTTCTTTTCTTTCAATTTCTGAACGACGATAACACATAGGTTCCATTTATATTTATACATTATATCTACGTTTAAACGTTTTCAAGTTATTGCCCAATGAAAAAATATTTCCTTCGAGAAATTTTTTCCTCTAAACGACGGAGATAAAAGTTTTTGTCTGAAAAAATATTGGGAAAAAATAAAGGCAAAAAAGGAAGAAGGAGAAGAACAGTCACTTCCGTACTGAATGTAATAACACGTAAAATTTTTTATACTTTATATATATATATACACGTATATATAAAGAAAAAAAAACGAATGTTCTTATTTTTCGTCGTTCAGTTTTTTTTCACGGCTACTGTTGGCACCGAGAGATTATGGGGGTGTCGTTACTCGCCAAAACAGTCGTAAGTAGTGCAAGGAGGATGTGTCGTGCTAGTTATAAGTATATATATATATATATATATATATATATATATATATATATATATAAAGAGAGAGAGAGAGAGAGAGAAGGAGTTGGCCAAGTGACGCGTCTCTGTTTTAGCTATTCCAGCCCACTGTCAGTGGCAAGAAACAAAAGCTCTGGCCCCAGGGTCGAGATAAAATGGAAATGTATGTGTTTATATATATATATATATATATATATATATATATATATACATATATACCTATAAATCTATACACACACACACACATATATATATATATATTTTCGTATATACATGGATATACTTATATTTACTTATATATAGTTCAAACGTTATATTATGTACGGCTTGTTTGCATTTATATAGATACGCGTATGTGTGTAGCTTCTACGTCGAGCATTTATTTATATTTGTAAATATACGATTACGTTTTATGTATATGCATATCGTGTGTACGACGATGCACGTCGGCATCTTTGTTCTCTGTGCTCTTTTTGTAATAACTTGCGTGTATACGTGGTGCAGGGATGAGAACGATACCGAAGCCTACATTGCAAGCTTGACGTAGTAGGAATGCGTGCGCGATAACGTTTTGACCCAATCTTTTTTGTTTTTATCCTTTCACCATTCTTTGTCCAACTCCATTATTGTTTATTGTTGACGTCGTTGTTATTGTTATTGTTGTTGTTGTTGTCGTCGTCGTCATCGTCGTCGTCGTCGTTGTCGTTGTCGTTGTCGTCGTTGCGTTATTGTTTGTTGTTTTTTCTCTTTTGTTGTTTCCGTTTGTTAGTGTTAGAGAATTTCCGAAAGAATTTTTATCGTTCGTATGGTCGACAATGGGGGTTACCCATCGTTTTCACTACAAACCGATCGACGAACGTTTTCCAAAGAGTTTAACTCGTTCCCTTTTTGCGTTTGATTTCTAAAGAATCGGTAAAACGGAAGAGTTCGATCGAAGTTGAGAAAAAAGGAAAAAAAGGGAAAATAAAATAAAAGTAAAAAGGAAAGAGAGAAGGAACGAAAGAAGGCGAGAAGGGGGGAGGGGGAAAAGAAAAAAGAAAATGGAGGAAAGGGTAGGTACCAACGACGAAATCGTTCGTTTTCTTACAAATGGGTTTTACTTCGTAAATTGATTTATTT
>OU426860.1:6063640-6066140 GCA_911387685.1 Dolichovespula media
CTCTCTCTCTTTCTTTCTGTCTCTGTCTCTCTCTCTCTCTCTTTTTTTCTTCTCTACAGAAAGAACAAACCGTAAATTTATTCTCCGTGCTATAATATAGAGATCATCAAATTTTGTCAAAGTGTATATCGAAGGAAAAAAATGTCAATTGGCGACCAAACGCAAATATCTCACTATAGTATTATGTATCATATATATGTATATATATATATATATATATATATATATATATATATATACATATTTATACGAATGTATATTGTATATATCATATCCCTATAAATTGGTAAGTTAGTGTGTTTCGAGAGAGAAGATGTTATATACAGTTAGGGAAGTTCGTTGATACTTCTGGAAACGGAGAACGGTAGGTTAGCTCGACTCGCGACCATTTCGAACTGTTTGCCGTGGATGAATTTAACTCGGCTAAATGCAGCAGATAATTGGCACGATATACGCCATTACGCGCCGTACAATTAGAACCAAGGGGTTGTTGCGCCCAATCGTCGATATCAACCCGAGTCTATCTTGACTACACGCGATCGTTATTTGCTACCATCGAAACTAACATAATTGCGTAATTATTCTTATTGTCACGCCCCTACACAACCTGCCTTTGCCACCCGATATGGAATATATAATATATCGTTTCAAAATATAATCGATTGCAAAATCTATATCCGTCAACGAATTGTATTTGTATCATATTGTATGACGATAAAGAGGCAAATATTATTTGTTATTTTTGTTTTAACGTATGTATGGGTTAAAGGTAACTCCTAATTCGTTTCTATTATCAACCGGACGAATTGAATCTTTCGATTCGTTATTAATTTACATCGTCGTATTGATCTATCTCGGTAACTCGAATCGTCACGAATTCTGACACAATCATTGTATGATAATAATTAATACGTTTTATTATAAACCGATCTCGATCGATGTTACACATTCTTTTTCCATCAAAATTATTATCACGATTCTTATTCATTATCATCACTCCTATCGTACCAATACGAACGATTGAAGTATTAAAAAAATTCAAAAAAAAAAAAAAAAGAAGAATTCAAAAAATCCTTCCTTCGATTGGATTATTACAAGATTAACGATCATATTGATTTTGACAAGGGGGGTTTATGAGCGTCTAAATATACCATAATTAATTTTGTACATTATGAAATACTTTCTTTAAATACACGTACATGCGGCAATGTATATATGTATTATTTTGTGCGAACAAATGTTTTGCTTCTCGCTCTCTTTGTCTATCACTATATCGGTGAATTAGTCAGCATGAATTTTCGACGAAGATCGAAATTCAAAGCTGGCAATCGTCAGGAATTCGAAGAACGAAAACAGAAATTGGCCAGTACGAGGTCTCTGTCTGGCATTTTGATCGCTAATATTCGTCGATTTCCGCCACCGTTGTGAATCTCGCAAACCGGTCAATCTCATGGTTATATACAGATTTGCCTTTGTTTTGTCGTGTGTATGTGTGTCTATGTGTATTTGTGTGTGTGTGTGTGTGTGTTTGAGAGAGAGAGAGAGAGAGAGAGAGAGAAGGAGAGAGGGAGAAAGAGATAGAGATAGAGATAGAGATAGAGATAGAGAGGAATCGTGATGTTAACGGACAACGAATCCCCGTTGGCTCATTGTCAGACTGTTAACGATCAACCAACCGATAATTCACGATTCCAATGCGTGGATTTCACGAATGCTTGATAAATCCCGGATTTATGTCGATCCTCGAAAGATCCTTTAATATTTTTCCTACTTCTACATTTTCTCGGTAACACGATTGGAATTACAGGGATAAGAGTGGTGGGTGGGGGTAGGAGGGGATAGGGAGGGAAGGGAATGTTATCCGTATAGCGTCCCGTTGCTTATCGTTTAATTCTCGATTATGATTGACCGTTCGAAGGATGCAAAGAAAAAAGGAGGAAGAAAACGAAGAAAATAGAACGAACAATAGGAAAAAAGAAAATCTCGAGGGGGGATCACACGAGATGAAGATGAAAACGTCTACAAGGAAATCGAGTGTTCGTCGGACGATCGATCTTGTCGGAAAATAAATATTTCGAGAGTAACAATGTCAAAAATTGTTTCTCGATCGGATTATGGATTTTGTTTCGATAATGGGTCGATAAAGAGGAGAAGAAGAAGAAGAAGAAGAAGAAGAAGAAGAAGAAGAAGAAGAAGAAGAAGAAGAAGAAGAAGAAAAGAAAGAAAGAAAAAAAATCGAGGGACGACGAGGAAAGAAAAAACGAGGAGAAGCGAAGAATTCGATGTGGACGAGCTTGTTTGGGGCGGAGGGAGGGGTGTGGGAGGAGGATGGGGGAGGAATGGCGAGAGGAAAATATTCTTTGAGCTCGAGGACGGTGAGAAGTGAAAAGAAAACTACTTTTATTTTTCTTCTCTTCTCCTTCCTCTTCTTTTTTTTCGTCTTTTTTGTTTTTTTTGTTTTTTCTTTCTTTCGAGGAATAACGATATCTCGCGAAATACA
>OU426860.1:6073640-6083640 GCA_911387685.1 Dolichovespula media
CGCACCCAATAAATGTTTAAAAAGCGAGTGATTATTATATTTATATTCATATATTATTTATATTTTTATTCGAAATAGATATATCAATAATATGATTTGATATGTTATAATATATATATATATATATATAATAGTCTTGTTAAAGTTATAATAAATGTTAAAACTTGTATATTGTCATGTTTCGGACTCCCAACGCTTTTCGAACAGAGGAACGGTACTTTTGTCTTCGTTAAAATGCAAAACCGTATGCGTTTTGAATATTTCCATTTTGGAAACGACGCGTAACGACAACTCGTTGATCTGTAAGCGTGCAAACATTCTGTCTGGTTCGTCACAAGCAACAAACGTGTTTTTCGATACTGCCTTCGTCCCAACGATTTCAACGATAACGTGACGCGCTTTTACGCAGTGATATTTTTCAAATAAAATCAAGTTTTCCTTCTTTTTTTTTTATTTTTTTTTATTTTTTTAGTCGAAATCCAAGTTAAATGTTCGGAGGGGGTGGGGGCGCGAGAGTTAATACGAGATTCCTCTTTTCCTTTCTCGCTTTTTCTTTTCTTTCCTTTTCGTGGTTTTTTTTTTTATTCTTTTTTTTTTTAATGGCGTTGCTATTTTTTCCTCCTCCGTTAAATATTCTCGAGTATGACAAATCCCAGTCCCCCAACGTCCCTCCCTCCCGACACTCAAAGAAAAAGGAGAAAGAGAAAATGAACTAATTGCAAGGGCTGATAACATCCCCGATGAATTAACTTATCATCTTAAAGTATTACACTTCCATTGGAATTACCTCGATATCGTTCCAACGAATTAATATTTTCATAGTTTGGTCTAGCAATCGATTCGAAGCATAATAATTAAAATCATTAATCAACATAATGGATCTTATACGTACGACTTTCGTAAACGGATAATTTTATAAATTGGATAACAAATTAGAAAGAAAAAATAAATAAAAAAGAAGGGACGTACGTACGTTGAAAATATTCACGTATGAAACGTTCGAGTTTAATTGATACGAACGAAAAGAAAAAGAAGAGGAAGAGGAAGAGGAAGAGGAAGAAGAAGAAGAAGAAACAAATACTTACTAATAAGAAATATCCGACTACTTTGGAATGATTGTTTGACATAAGTATCTCAGAAGTCGATACAACGTAATTTAACTTAATACGAATTTTATCTTCGTAAACGGAGACAGATACAAGTTTAACAAGTTAAACATTGTTATCTGTTGTACGTATATATATATATATATATATATATCTAGGATTGTCATATTTTTCGAAACTTTCCGCCACGCCGTTAGTGGCGCATCCTCGAAGAGTTTTGCCATTAAAACAAGGAGAGAGTTATAGTCGATACTCCATTATCCGTTAAGAATTTCATAATTATATCTCAATCATCGCCGGCAAAAGACCGCCTTTACCTTAATTCACCTTAATTTAATTAATGGGATATTATTAAACCAGTCGAGTTATCGATTTAAACGTTGACGTCAGCAAGTTAATAGATCTGATCTTGCGATGCTTTCCTAAGCAAATTCGTAATCGGGGTTATCATCATACATCTAAGTACGCTTTTCTTTTTCTTTCGTTGTGTTTTTTTTTCCCCTTCCTTTTCCTTTTTCGATATTTACTCTATCGCTCGTTAACAACGTTATCATCGATAATGATATAACGATGATTCATCGTTTTGATATTTAACATGTATATGTATATTTACAAATGGAATCATGTGAATTATCTGCTGAAATTTCTTCGTTACTTTATTACCGATAGAACTGCGATCCTTTCATGGAATATGGGATTTAAAATGAATTAGCCGATTCAAGCAATATCCAAACTTTTTTCCCTTAATTCCGACAATGAAACGTTGAAATCTACGTAGGATCGTTCATCGTCAAAATATATTTTTCATCCGAATATAATTTATATTATATTATATTATATAATATTATATAATTTATATTATATTCTTGAATTTTAACTAGTAAGAAATATCTGTAAATATTGTTCGATAGAAAAATAAATAATAATAAAGTCATTTCATGTCTCTCTCTCATACACACACGCACTCTCTCTCTCTCTCTCTCTTTCTCTCTCTCTCTCTCTCTCTCTCTTTATGTCTTTCCTTTCAAATACGAAGGAAGGAAACGATAGTGGACATGGAAAAGGGACGTGACAGTTCTCGGAGAAATATTAAAGCAATGCAAGAGACATCGGTGTGCGACTGAAAGAAAAAGCGAAGAAGAAGAGGAAGAAGACGACGAAGAAGAAGACGAAGGAGACGAAGAAGAAAAAGAAAAAGAAAAAGAAAAAGAAAAGAGAAGGAGAAAGTAGAGGTAAAGCGGAGATAGAAATAGAGATAAAAAGAGAGAGAGAGAGAGAGAGAGAGAGAGAGAAAAAATAAAGCAGAAGCTTCATAAAACGCAATATTTCTTCAAGGGGAATATTCGGGAACGTAGAGGAAGAGAGAGGAAAGAGAGAGAGAGAGAGAGGAATAGTTAAGGAGAACGAAAGCGGGAGAGAGAAAGAGAAAGAGAGAAAGAGAGAAAGAGAGAGAGAGAGAGAGAGAGAGAGAGAGAGTAAGAAATTCTTCTTCCTGAGACGATAGAAAACATGCTGGTAGAATAGAAGTAGTAGGAGTAACGTTGATATTTCAGAACTCTGTCCATCTTGCGCAACAGACCGTGCCGGGCAAGCTTTCCAATTTCTCTTCCCGGAAAAGTGAGGAGGAGTAAAGCCGTGTCGTGCAAACGTTCCCGCAGGTCTCTTTATGCATTAGGAAGACACTTTCCGTTCCTGAACGGGATGGGTGGAGGGTGGAGGATGGGATGGGTGGGAGAGATAGATAGGGGGTTGGGCTGGCTTAACAAATGGATGCTTTTTTCTTGACATGATACGATATACCGAATTCGTTCTGTCAAACTGCCTTCCTTCTACTTTCGTTCCACCCTATACTACGTTCCATATCCAATCGCCGACGGCGATTGTCACCTTCGTCCTTTTCTTTTTTCTCTTTCTTTTTTTCTTTTTCTTTTTTCTTCTGTCTCGCTTCTTCTTCCTCCGAACGGGATTTCTTTTTCCCTTCGATTCTTTTTTTTCCGGTTTCTTCTTCACTCCTTTCTTCTTGTTTTATTCTTCTCTCTCTCTTTCTATTTTTGGCGCGCGCGCGCGCGCGCCCCCCCCCCTTCCCCTCCACTCCACTCCACTCCACTCCACCACGAAACATCATTTCAAAGTGATTTCTGTAAGTAACGATTGCAAACGAGACGTACGAGTCTTCGACGACGTACGATCGTTTCGTACTTTGATAATAATTCGAGTACGAGGATTTTTGTATTTGAACAATATTTATATTACACGTGAATGTATATTTACAATGTGTGTATGTGCGTGTGTGTGTGTGTGTGTTTATGTAAAATCTTAAAATTTTCTTTTAACTTTCTATGACTTTCTCCGTATAGTACTCGTATTTAGCTCTTTCAACACTTACAACTCTTTTCACTGATCCGACTCTTTTCGTACAGCCCTTGATTTCTTTTCTTTTCTTTTTTACTTTTTTTTTCTGCTAATGCCCCCTTGCTTACCGTCTTTAAATATTTTGACACACTCCACGTTCATTACTATTCGTCGCCGTCGTCTTATGGAGGTATGCATTAAAGAAAAAAAAAAAAAAAAAAAAAAAAAAAAAATGAAAAGAAAAAAGAAGATGAAAATGAAGAAAGGAACGAGAAACATTTGTAATTATTACATTCGTTCGTACGACGAATACGGGAACGACTCTATGCGATCTGGCTCGTTATTATTTTTTTTTAGTTCCATCGTTTAATTAATTTATTCTCAAATTTGTTCTCGATCTTGTCCAACGATACGTTCCATTGTCTTCGTATCTCCGTTCTTTGCTCATCCTTCTCTTTCTCTTTTTCGTCTTTTCTTCGTTTCCTTTCGTTCGTTTTTTTTTTTTTTTTTTTTTTCTTTCCTTTTTTCAAGCGACACAAAACGATACGAAGAAACGAACGGATAATTTTTAGCGAAAGAACGGCCATACTTTCATGGCGGATGATGAATGCACTTTGTCAATAGTCATAAGATCCATTTGGATTTATACGCCGGGTAGACAGAGACAGATGTTGGCGCAAGAATGGCAAGAGAGAAAATGATTTGTGTTCCATTTAAAGGTGAGAAGGGATTTGTGTTTCCTTACCCCCCTCCCCCCACCCCGGTCGCAATAAAGCTCTCCCCCATTTTTTGAGATGAGAATATATATTTCTTCTTGCTTTCAAAATTACCAATTTTATTCGAGTTTTAGGGAGGGACCGAGACCACCGAGATAGGGCAGAGTTGGCTCGGTTGGGCTGTCATCTCGCTTACTCCAACACATACACTTTTCGAATTTTAAACGCGCGTCATATCGCACGAAATGCCATCTACATTATTTTTTTCTCTTTTCCCTATCCAGAAAGTATCTGCTTCTCGTTTCCAAGCTCGACAATTCCTGAGGTGAATAAAGAGAGAAAGGAAAATGTATGTTACTTTTATCCAAATGATTTACGCTTTTAAATATTTATATATACATATATCCGTGAATTTATATATGTATATAATTTGCGTTTAATATTAGATATTAAATATTAGGAACTTTAAATGAAATACGAGAAAATATATTTTATTATTATTATTATTATTATTATTATTATTATTATTATTAATATGATAATATACTCATTTTATAATTTTCTCTTTAACATGAAAATATACAGAGACATATTAAATGTAATATGGCATACGTTTAAAATATATAAAGATACACAAAATGTACTATATGTCAATATTACATTAATTATATTGCAATATTTTCTAGATTACAATCCACCGAACGTTAAATTAATAATTACAAATCTTAATTTCGTATATACATTAATACGAAAATGAAGATTCTTAAGACGGTTAAGAACAACCTCTGCGGTTGACAACGAAGGATCGTTGTTTGCTTTTGAAGGATTTCGATTTTATTGGCAATGAGAAAAAGATTCCTTCAAAAAGTTTCGTCGTTTTAACAAGGAGAGTAGAGATATCATGGCGTCCCATCGAGTCCGGGAGGGATGGAGATGGGGATGGAGGTGGTAGGGTCCTTCCGTTTGGTGGAGTCAGTGAAGTTTAGTGCCCCCTTTTAATTAAAATTCCTCTTGTGTGCCATTGCCTCTCTCTCTCTCTCTCTCTCTCTCTCTTAATCCTAAGGACGTACTTACGTAGATGAAAAAAGAGATGGGTAGATGGGGATGGGGATGGGGAGGGGGGAGGGCTGGGGAGTTAAAAAGGTTGGCAATTTAAAACCACTGATCGAGTTTATAAACGTTCAAAAGTGGAATTATGAAGAGACGATTTACCCACTTGTTTAAGATCGTAAAGAGTCTTGCAATACGTATTGTTTTACGTACGAGGCAAAGCACTAACTACTTGACAACGCAAAAATACATTAAGAGCTATTTCATTTCTCGTGAATCTCGAGATTTTCGAGAAATTTTACGAAATAATCCCTTTGTTCGATTTTTTCTTTTTTCTTGTTTTTTCTCTCTTTTTTTTTCTTTTTTTTTTCTTTACCGTCATCGCGATACATACGACACATAAGGCGTACGGGATAATGCGAGAAATTTGTTTTATTCGATCGTCATTATATATATATATATATATATATATATATATATATATATATATATATATATAAATATATATATATTTATATTTATATATATTTATATATATAAATCAAAATTATCCTTCCTATTTTCTTCCCTTATATTTGATCCTATTATATCGTACAACGCGATGATACGTTAAGGAACAATTGTCTCTCTACGGCATTTTAGTCACAGACGAGAGATTGAGAAATAACGAAGGGAAATTTCTTCAGCGGAGAAATATTTCACGCTCGATTACGATGATCATCGAGAAGAGGAAGAAAAAGGAAAGGAAAGGAAAGGAAAGGAAAGGAAAGGAATGGGAAACAAAGCGCATGGAAAGAAAGGGCGAAACGAAAAACGAAAAACGAAAAACGAAAAACGAAAAAAAAAAAAAAATAAAGAAAAGAAAAAATGAGGGTGAAAAAAAATGGACCGAAATTAGCTTGCACTTTTGGTTCAGTTCGTCCCGTATTTTTTCATAACGTTTCTGTAATTTTGGCCTTGGCTGACCACGTGGGTATTAAACATACCAGAGTACAAATGGTAGAACGTGGAAAAGGGCCACTGGCAGCTGAAACAGGAGAATCGTTCCGGTTAAATGTCCGGGATGTCGGTCGACCTGGATGCGAACGAGACGAGAGGTAAAAGAGGGTTGAAAGGTCGTTGGTGGGTGGCTGGCACGGAATGTAATATTTGGTGAGAGGGACAAAATGAGATAGAAGCGAGCGAGGATGAGTCTTGTTAGAGATCGGCCAACAAGATGACTGCATATACCGTCTCCGTCAGCCAAACTGAAACGAATCGTGTTTAGTCACGAGAGATGGGGCGGTGGGGGACGAAGGATCTTACGTAGGACGACCAAAATGGCGGCTACAAACAAAGATAAAAACGTATCTACGGTGTTCGGGATATTTCGACCTTTACCCTTTCATTTTCTTTTCCGACGATTTACATACGCTGGTTATTCTCTCTCTCTCTCTCTTTTTCTTTTTCTTTTTTGTAATACGCAAATCTACATTCAATTACGATAGTTTCTCGTTAGATTTTAATTTTATTAGATCGCCCGTCGCTCCACGATACTTCTTAAGTGAAATTAATCTTTCTTCTTTCTGACGATTCTTTTCCTGTCTTTATTTTATTTTATTTTATTTTTTTTTTTTTTTGTTGAAACATTAAATAAAATAAACAAACATTAATAAATAAATATCGATATCCCACGATCATACAATAACGCAGATTTGTATTTAGAATATTATATGTTATAATGTTGGTGTGGATATTTACGTACAATGTATATCATTTTGATATATCAAATAGATCCGCGTCGGTTTAACAGCAATTGAAATTTATTATTAGAGATGATTTACGTTAACAAAGTTCGATAATTTTATACGTGTAGCGATACAAAGAACGTCGTAGTGAAAAGACAGAGAAAACGAGGAAACAACATCTAATTCATTTAAAATTTGTTCTCTAGTCTGAACTTTTACGCTTCTAACCGCCCGCGCGCACCTCCCCTGCCCCTTCACCCCCCCTCCATTCCACGTTATAATACTTACCCCTCTTAACCTCTCCCCTATCTCGACCACTGTATCTCGCTGCGAGTGAACTTAAATTAAGTTGAAAAGTCAAACTCGCTGCGAGCTTGGCATACCCGTGTTACAAACAGAGACTTTCTGGTTCGTACGTCTACGTTATTATTATTATCATTACTATCATTATTATTATTATTATTATTATTATTATTATTATTATTATCATCATCATCATCATCGTTATTATTATTACATCTTTTTTTTTTTTTTTTTTTTTTTTTAAACTAAACGTACCACTTGACGAGTATGTCGAGAGGAGTATCTCTGTAAACGACGTACATTTGTATTTATCGTAGAAAACGCTCGTTCTCACCCGTCATATTTGCACATAGAACAAGTTAATTCATTAGTTTCGTCCAGTATATTCGCCGGGACGTTTAACGCGGTCATACAAAACACGTTCGTCTATTTTCTTTTATCCGAAACGAAATGAAAGTGTGCATACGATTATATTGGAATTAATCGTAACGTAAAGGTAACTACGTTAAAACCAAATGATCATCTCTATGGGCGATCGAGATTCGGAAAAAGGTGGAACGATCTCGGAGATGCGCGTTTCTAAATATTCCTTGTACTTTATTCTTTCCTTTTCTCTCTTTTTTTTTCTTTTTTTCTTTTTTCTTTGAAATCGTAAAAAAATCGAATCGATCCGTACCTCCAAGCGTGTAATTTTTCTCTCTCTATTTTCTTCCTTTTCTTTTTCATTATATCGAAATAAATAGTACTCAAAGAACGAACAAACGAGACAATGGGACTACAGTAGTGATTATTACGTTCTTTGAAGTACGAGCGATACCGATTCGGTAAACGAACGAAGTTCTAAATAATGACGGGAGATGTTTGTTATCCCGGCACTTGTCCCGTAACTTTTACCGGAACGCCCGGTACCAACCCTTTTGTCCGTATTGTGTAACGATGGTTTACGTGCTGCGAATCGAAGAGCTTGAAATGATTCCACGTGTAAATATTTCTCGACGTTGCTCCATCGGGAGGATGGTGCCAGGAGGTTGAAATGTACTACAAGGTAGAATGGAGAGGAGCCCCGAACTGTCAGGGCGATCAAACATCTTTCGTAACTGTCGATCGATCTTTAAATAATTTAAAGGCCGTGATATACCATTCTCCTGAGGGATGTCGAATATATTGTGATGTTTCTCCCGAGACGTTTGTACATTTTGTAAAGTTTTTCTTTCTTTCTTTTTATCATTATTATTATTATCATCATCGTCGTCGTCGTCGTCGTCGTTTCTTTCTTTTTTTTTCCATTTTATTCTTTTCTTTTTTCTTCCTTTATTTTCTACACAGGATCATACGAAAATATTAATACTGCGGATATCGACCGACAACGAAAGAAAGGTGACTATCGTGTTTGACGTATTTCGTTAAAAACGTTCAAGCATTACGCGCGTGCTTATTGCTTCGACATGAAACTTGGGCGATATTTAAAAAATTTTCGAAAGTGACGATACGTAAACTAATAAACAATTTAACGAGAGAAAAATTGTCGCGTAACGATCTAATAAAAATATCTTAACGCTTGTCCTAACTCAATCGTTATAACGATCATCGGAATGGTCATCGTTTGATTTAATCTCGTTCGCTAATACATCGAAAATTTCAATTTCTAATTAAACAACCGTGTAATTAGTATTGCCATCTTTGTCCAGCGGCTAACAGTTAATCCTTCTTGAGTCGAAATAAAAAAAAAAAAAAAAAAGAAAAGAAACGACAAGCAAAAACACGAAATATAAAGAAAAAAGGAAAGAAATCATCCTCGATACTATCGATAGTCGATGACTTTCTTAACGTCTTAAAAAACTTTTGGCAGTCGCGTTTGAACGAGATAAGATGGTCTCCAAATAAAAAGTACAAACGAGGTCGAAAACGGGAGTTCTAAAAGGGAAGTGCGAATTCCACGTGATTACTATCACACATGTACGCGAACCACGTTAACGAACCCGAAGAAACAGAACAGAAACGCATGATTGCATCCTCGAAAGTGCAATCTGTAGATGGCACAAATTCCCTTTTCTCTGTCGTTCCCTTTTCAAGATTTAGAGGCTCGTTGCCAAATGTCAGGGCGCGGAGCGCCACCCAGTAATTAAGTTTACTCGAAGAAACCCTTCCCCGTTGATTCTGCTTCTCGATTTTCTCTATTTCTCTTTCTCTATTCCTGGATCTATCACTTTCCACCTCTTTCTCTCTATCTCTCTCTCTCTCTCTCTCTCTCTCTCTCTCACTCTTTTATTAGATTTGTCTCTTTCTAACTCTTTCCTTCTCTCTCTCTCTCTCTCTCCCTCACGAGATTTCTCTTCTCTCTCTCTCCCTCTCTCTCTCTCTCTCTATCTATCTATCTATCTATCTATCTATCTATCTATCTATCTATCTATCTACGTACCTACCTACCTACCTACCTATCTGTCTATCTATCTCTCTCTATCTATCTATCTATCCTTATCATCTATCTCTGCCTGATTCACTCGACCTTACCTTTCGACCCTTCGAATTGGTGCAGGTCTTTGAGTCTCGTACTTGTAGAACAAGCCCTTAAACGACGAGCTACTGCAAGAATAAAGCGCGCCATCGTCGTTCAACATCCTGGTGGTCCTCGTTGTCGACCTACGTTCTAAGCTGGATAATCAAATTAGCGCGCGAACTAGTAGAGGAAGATAGGGGAGTAAAAGAGTGGATGAGTGAGAGAGACAGAGAGAGAGAGAGAGAGAGA
>OU426860.1:6086140-6088640 GCA_911387685.1 Dolichovespula media
GGTTGTTACTAGATACTTTGTAAGGGTCAATTGTGTATAATGTCAAATCCAATTTGTCTCACTCCGGTATCTTTTATCACTGTCTAACGTTTTTCACCGTCCTTCCGGGCGTGCTCGAAGAGGATCGGTTTTCAACTGTATCAGTTGGCTATGCAGATTCCACTCCTGCTCCCCCCTCTTCCCACCTCCCCACCCCCCCCCCACGCTAAAATACGATATCATCTATCTTGGGTAAGCATGACGTCCGAGCTTCTCTGACCGGATACGATATACCGTAAGATAGGTGGAAGGAAAAAAAAAAAAAGAAAAAAAAACTGCGGAGAAAAGGCTAAAGAGATTGAAAACGTGCGTGGAATTTTTCTTTCATCCTTTCTAACCATAGAATCGGTTCGATGATAAGTTGTACGGGGAACGATAATTAAACGGACTTAACGAACCTTAGAATTAATGAACGAACAACGAACGGTATTACAATATTTATGATTAAGTAAATCGTCCGTCGAACTTTATCCAAAATTGTTTAAATACATACCGATAACGATTATTAAACGAACGATCAAATAGTTTCGTTAATTTCTTCCGACGGTTTGTAGTTTTATATCTCAAATTATCCGACGTTCGATTGGAAATTTGTAACCCAACGTAAACATGATTATTCGTTATAGAATCGACAAAATATTACTTTGTTCAGGCTGAAAAAACCAATAGAGAGAGAGAGAGAGAGAGAGAGAGAGGGAGAGAGAGAGAGAGAGAGAGGGAGAGAGGGGGAGATTATTAGCGAGAATATTTTTTTTTTTTCAAAAAAAAAAAAATAATAAAAAATAAAAATTAAAAAAGAAGCGGAAAGGAAAAGAAATTCTTTACGGAAAGATATTACATGCATTGGAAGGGATTAAGCGATACGGAAGCGAAAATGGAAAAAAAAAGAAAAATAATAATAATGAGAAAAAATTTATAACGCGTCATCGAATTTCTTAGAAGGAGAATTTCGCGATGAGGAATAATAAGTTCACGATCGCGAAACGAGTTGCAAATTTCGCGAGGGGATTACGCGTACTAATTATCAGGGATATACGAGTTATCCAATGGGTTAACGTTACCCCAGCTGTCGTTTCATAATAACGCGAAGCGCGAGATTACGGGGAAAATCGATATTTCAGTAGCGTTAGAGAACTCTTTTTCCTTTTTTTTTTTTTTTTTTTTTTTCTATTTGCTCTCTCTCTCTCTCTCTCTCTCTCTCTCTCTCGCGCGCGCGCGCGCGCGCTAGCGTTCGCTCTCTTTCGTTTTTATTTGTCTTTTTTTTTTTTTTTTTTTGCTTCCCCTACTCCCCCTTCTCCCGGCACTCCTTTTCTTATCAACGAACGACGAGACCGAAACGTTCTCCCGTGGCAAAAATGTATCGACTGGAAGGTCTGCGCAAAAGCGTTCACGCGAAACGACTACGACGAGGACGATTAATGCACGCCGACGTGAACCGGCAATGACGAACGTTAACGTGAATAATGAACGTCCTAGCTTTTCTAGAGGTAGAGAAGAGCGGAGATTATCTTCGCCGGGGAAAAAGATTCCAGGGCAGAGTTGAAAGAGAAATATCGACTCGCTTTTGTTCGCCTAACCTCGGGGCAAAGGGTGCTTCGAGGAATATAAAAGGGGTAGTCTACCTTCCGTCCTTCGGGTGAAAACGTTCGTCTACACCAAATTCAACTATTGATAATGTCTAGGTATTTGTGTTAGACTTGTTAACCATATACGTACTTTATATTACTATATATATATATATATATATATATATATATATATATATATATATATATATATATACATATATATATATATATATACATATATATATATATATATATATATATATATATATATATATATATATATATATATATATATATATAACACAGTTTAGTTGGATGTGTTATATTTATTATATTATAATATTTATACGTACTATGTACTGTAGTATTTATGTGTATATAAAAATAAATAAATAAATAAATAAATAAATAAATAAATAAATAAATATATATATATATATTTATATATATGTATATACCTGTGCGTATAAAAATAAATATGTCACGTACATTATATACATATATATTATATTTGTGCACGCGCGTGTGCGCGCGTGTGTCGTTCCGAAAGCAATTACGTGTCTTTTATACAAGATAAATGTATATACGAAAAGAAAAGAAAAAAAAAAAAAAGAAAAGAAAAAGAATAAAAAAAAAAAGAAAGGAGAATTATAGCCAAAGAGGAATTCAACGAATAAAGAAAGGTACGATCGTTTACACGTTTTATTATAAAAATAAAGTCTTCGTACCAGGTGACACGCGAGTAAATGGAAAACGCTTCAAGCTCGAGGAATTAACTGGGAAAGAAGAAATTCTTTAAGGTCGAAAGGTGCAGCCTTACAAATTATACCGTCTTACGTGCCACCTCTCCTTTCATCTAATGAACAGAAGAAGGAACTTCTCGTGTACGTACT
>OU426860.1:6093640-6103640 GCA_911387685.1 Dolichovespula media
TCGAAAGAAAAAGAGAGGAGATGTAGGAATAGAAAGAAAAAGGTTACAACGTTTCGTCGTTTCGTTAACCGTATTCTAATGCCTCTCCTTTTGTGCTTTTTCTTATTCTTTCTTTCCTCCTTTCCTTATTTCTCTCTCTCTCTCTCTCTCTCTCTCCCTCTCCCTCTCCCTCTCTCCCTCACCCTCGTTTTCTCTTTTACTCTGTCTTTTGTTGCAAGTCGAGCGCAAAATTGGCCATCGAGCCCCGCGGCACGATCGACTTCGACGTTGGTCTTCATAGCTTTAACGATATCCAAATAATGACGAAGAGATCATACCGATGGTGATTAAATGCGAAAGAATATCTTTTACCATTTAAAATCATTTTTAAATATACGTATGTGTGTATATATGTATACATACAAACATATATACATATATACATACTAGGAGAATAAAATATTTTTCAAACAAGCAAAATCACATTTATACGAGTATAACTATGTTCACACACACACACACACACACACACACACACACACACACACACACACACACACACACACACACACACACACACACACACACACACACACACACACACACACACACACACACACACACACACACACACACACACACACACACACACACACACACACACACGTGAAGACGTACAGAATATTTCTTCGTTAAATGTCAATTAATTTTCGATAAACCTTTCGAAATAAAACAAAATCTATCCTTAAGCAAATACTACTGGGTAATGCGTTAATACGTCGTACAAATCTAACGTCTCGAATATTATTCGTTATAAAAAATGTGAGAACGACGTACACGCAAAAAAGAAAGAAAGAAAGAAAGAAAGAAAGAAAGAAAGAAAGAAAGGAAGGAAGGAAAAAAAAAAGGACGCCCGTATTTTCATCCCAATTATTCTTAATTCCTTAGAAATATTATTTCGAATTAAATGGGACGCGCGTTGCGTATTAATGAACCCTATTATCATAAATACACGACTGGATTATCTATTATCTATACTCGTACAATACATAGTCATGTCCCAGGGGATCACTTAATTCCTTTCGCGATTACATTAATACGTAAGCGAATCTCTATCAAATATCGTATATCGGAAAGTAAACGAATATCTCAAGAGCCGAAACTGTTACGCCTTATGGAGGGTACCATTCGTTCCGAACCCGTTTTAATAATTCGATACTAGCTAGCAGCATACGTTGGAATAAGGGAGAAGCTATATATATATATATATATATATATATATATATATATATATATGTATATATATATATATATAGGAATTATCAAATCTCTAGCAAGGGAATTCTAAGCACAGAATGAAAGAGAGAGAGAGAGAGAGAGAGAGAGAGAGAGAGCTCTTTGCCACGAATTTAATGATATCGTTACTACAGTTCCACATTTTACTACCCCTACTCCTACCCCTACTTCTCTCTCTCTCTCTCTCTCTCTCTCTCTCTCTCTCTCTCTCTTTTCTAGGTTTAACATCGGTAGCAAATCGCTGAGCGAGCAATTTTAACCTTTGAGTAAATCCATGCAGTAAGCAGGATCAGGAATATACTAGCCTCTCTCTGCTCGAGGCCTACATTGGTGAACGATCGAAGATGGTAAATGAAAGTGCTGGAGAATATGAGTAATACGTGCGTGTGTGTACGCGTGCGTGCGTGTGTATATATATATATGTGTGTGTGTGTGTGTGTGTGTGAGAGAGAGAGAGAGAGAGAGAGAGAGAGAGAGAGAGAGAGAGAGAGAGAGAGAGAGAGAGAGAGAGTAGAATCTCTCATTCCGTGCAATCCGCTTCGGATTAAACCCAATTCGATTAAATTGAATGCAAATACCGGCCGACGTACTTTGATACTCGTGCAAACTTCGATTGTGCTTCGCTTCGATAAGTATCCCGTCGTTGAAGCATTAAAAGCCTTCGATGAAGAACTTATTGCGAACGGCCAGGCCGCCTATCAAAAGGATCGATCTTTTCGACGTGCTCTTGTGTTCACATTTCCGTTTGGCCCCGTAATTGTATTTTCCATAAGTGGAAAGGTCCGATTTGGATCTAATACAAGAGAGAGAGAGAAAGAGAGAGAGAGAGACCCGTTCCAATCTATCTAATAACTAATACGAATTATCCAAGTAAAGTTATTGCCGGATAAGCGTCGCGACTTTCCTAGGAACCTCGATTCTTTACCAATTTGTTTGTTTTTTTAATATATATATATATATATATATATATATATATATATATTTTTTTTTATGACGATACTCTACTCTCTTTTTTTTTATTTTTATTTTTTATCATTCGTTCGTCCATTCCTAACATCTCTCCCAACGAAATATTTTTATTTTTATTTTTATTTTTTATTCTTCTCCTGTTTGTTTTTTTTCTTTTTTTTTTTTTTTTTTTTTTTTAGTTCCCGTCGAAGGAATCGATTCATTTCGAAGAAATGAATTATTTGAAGATTAAATGTATGAATATTGTGTGCAATAATCTAATATTTGTTGGAATGATTCTTGTAATTGCCTCTCTCTCTCTCTCTCTCTCTTTCTCCAGATTTTGTTTATTACAATTACTCGAATGAAAAGAACGAATGTAACGATAGTACCGTTGTAAGCTTAGCAATTAAGGATTCTCTCTTTTTAGGGGAACGCAGTTTCGTCGAACAATACAGTCAAACTTGAGGCGCACACGCGCGACCTACTTTTATGTGGGGTACTTCATAAAATCGATGCGCGCGTGTCTGTTTCTGTAAATGGAATAAATACACTTGAAAGTCGCGCGAAAGTTAAAGAGAGAGAGAGAGAGAGAGAGAGAGAGAGAGAGAGAGAGAGAGAGAGAGGGAGAGACAGAAGGAGAAACGAGGTATATTAATTGGTAGGTGTATTAGTAATTTACCATTTAGTAAATTAGTAAATTATATCAATTGGTAAATTGGTCAAGAGTTTACCAATTTATTTATCAGTTTATTATCAAAACTGCATCAATTAGTAAATTAGTAATCTATAGCAAAGTATTAATATGTAAATTTGAAACGTAACAGTTAATCTAATAATATATTAATAAATTAGTTATTCGTTTATGTTATGTTACGTTTGTTATGTCTGGTTTATGTTGATGTATTAATAAATTATAAATCTTTTTAATTATGCATATAAATATAATGATAATAATAATAATAATAATAATAATAATAATAATAATAATAAAAGAATATAAAAACAATATACGAATGTGTAAGTATATATATTTATAATATGTAAATAATAATTTAATAAGCTAAGTATGTCACTGTATCAATTAATGATAAATTAATAAATAAATCAATTATAGTAAATCGTCAATCAATCATCGAATAAATCAGTAAACATTGTATAACAAACGTTACAGGAAATGATAAATATTTCTTTCTATCTATAAAAAAAAAAAAAAAAGAAATAAATAAAAATAAAAGATATCGATACACTTGTTACGTGTATACCTATCTAAAATGTACGAGTGAATGTAGTGGAAAGGCCGACGTAAAGGGAAATAAAGGAGAACAAATAAGAGGGAGGGGAAGGAGAGACAAGGATGAAAGAATGCCGACGAGAGGATAGATCATAGGGAAAGGAGATGCACTGAGAGAGAAGACATCTGCGAATTCACAAGGTTGAGTCTTCCGTCTCTTTCTCTGTTTCCTATGTACCTAGTCTCGTGTACTATATATATGTACTATATACATGTAAATTTTCTCTCTCTGTCTATCTATCTTCCTCTATCCCTATCTATCTATCTCTTTCTTTCTTCAGAAGGAAACTACCTCTCTGGTTGGCGCCTTTGCACTCACCCTTATGTAACACTCGCCTCACCATTTACACCCCTCGCAGGGTTGCTTTGAGTGCTGAAGTATCGAGAAGTAATGCTACAATTACGAACCCTAAGGACTTTTAATCTTTCCCTTTAAATATTCTCTCCCCTACCTCTCTCTCTCTCTCTCTCTCTCTATCTCTCTCTCTCTCACTCTCTCTCTCTCTCTCTCTCTCTCTCTCTCTCTCTCTCTCTCTTCAAAGCTCTCCCAGACATCTCACGTAAGAGTGACCTTTTCTTTAGGACAAGTGTATTTCCGGTTTGCAATATCCTCCACCAAGTCTTCACTTCACTTTGTCATTATATAATTAACAATAGCGGTAATTCGATGATCATTCGGACAATATACAATATATAGAAAATATACAATATATAGAAAAAAAAAAAACAAAAAAAGAAAAAAAATGAAAGGAAAGAGTTCCAAAGTTGACCGATACGTAATAGTTAGAAATTAAAATGTTCACCGTTCTCTCGTAATTTAACGTAAATACTTCGCATCGCTGATATTATCCTATGTTATTATTAGAAAACATCGATTCGGATTATTTTTCCATTCCTTCAAATTATTTCTTCATAAATATGATGGAATTAAAAATCCGTTTTCTTGACAAACATTTATTTATTTATTTATTTATTTGCTTAATTATTCATTTGATTTATTTATTTACTTAGTTATTTATTTTATTTATTTATTTATTTATTTATTTATTCCACTTTCGTCGAAAATTTGCAATATCACCGATATACCCGTCTTGCGGGCTGTAACCCTAAGAATATAATTCCAAAGGCGAAATCGGAAAACGATTGCGATCCCGCAGAGAATCCAGTTTAACTTCCGGCCCGTATCGTTTGATGTGTGCCGGAAACACGAAATCCAACGAACGACCACTGTATACGGCCCGAAACGGAATGGGGAGGTGGCGCTCGTAATGGGCTGTAAACCACTGTGAAATTTACGAGATCTCGCACGCGTCCCCCGTTCGTATCGTACACGTTAAGGAAATTCTCTGGGCTACTTTCCTGGACCTCTTTTTACCTTTTGCAAACTGCAGACCGTTTAAGTCAGGTCCAACTTTAATGTCTTTCTATTTTAACGAAGACATCATCCCCCCCCCTCCCCCTCCTCCTCCTCCTCCTCCTCCTACTCCTACTCCTACTCCTACTTCTCCTCCCGTTTAACTCAGGATCGTTTAAATCAGTTTATCCCGAACGAAATCTTCTTCTTTTTTTTTTTTTTCTTTTTTTTTTTTCCCAATGAATAATAATATCACTATAAATTCTATCAACTTTCGCAATTACGTTCGATCCCGTTCCTTCTACGTTCCCCCCTTCGCGACTGATTACAAAATTTGTATCGGGTAAGAGAGGTAAAAGGAAAAAAGTATAAAAGCGAAAAAAAATTGGAAAAAGAAATATCGAATGAAAACGATAAGAAAGAAGGAAAGAGAGGAAGGAAAGGAAGAGGAAATTAATAATAAAAAAAAAAAAATAAAATAAAAAAAAAAATCGCTGAAAGCGTCATTTTCTATTAACGCAGATTACGGGCGGGATAAGTCATCGTAAAAGAAGTCAGAATAGATTTCGAATGTTGTTTTTCAATGTAAAAAGGGTATATCATTTTTTTCTTTTTTACGGTCACGTCGAGCCAACAAATTCTTCGGAGAAAAATATTTTTCCAAAATTTCAAGCCACCTACTAGGTTTAGCATATATACGTATACGTACCATCAGGCTATTACTATTTTTCTCAATTTCCTTTTATAAATTTCTTAACCCTAGGATATTTTAGTATAACTTTCGTTTGAGAGGTCCGACGATCAATATAGATCTCAATTCAATTAACTGTTAGTACAACGATTGTGCGAGATCCTTTTGATATTTGTTTATTGTCGAGCTATCTAAAGGAAAAAAAAAAAACAAACAAAAAACAAAAAAGAAAAGGAAAAGAAAAGAAATGAAGAAAAAATGGGTATCGCGTTTTCTTCAGTTTTTCACGCAAAGATAAGTTTCGATTAGTTTTCCGAGAACGCTGTTCTTTTCTATTTCTTTTTTTTTCTTTTTTCCATTCCTCTTCTTCTTTTCTTTTTTGATCCAAAGCTAGTATTTAAGAGCGAGTGCGCGAGAAACGTTGAATATATGTATATACATGCACATACGCACACGGGCGTATGCACGCACGAACACACACACACACACACACAGAGAGAGAGAGACAGACACGTATGTATATATGTACCTATATAGGTATTGGATAGTTCAAATTTTCATGGCTCTCGTACCGTCTCTCGTTCGGATTGAAAAATAGACGTGGACCAGCGCCGCAGCGTTAGAAGAGAATATAGAACTCCCTTTATATCTTTTTTCTTTTTTTTCCCCTTTTCCTATTTTTTTTTCTTCTTTTTCTCTTTTTCTCTTTTTTCTCGTTTCTCTTCCTGTGCAGAAACGAAACGAAACGAAACGAAACGCAAACGCAGCCAGTTCGGTCCTGGCATTTCGGTCTTTTTGCGTGGAGGAGTCGCTTTATTCGTACATTATATTTAATATCATGACCTCTCGTAAAAAGTCACGAGAAAGCTTTTATAACTCTGGGTTTTGATTTCGACGCAACTGGAACTCGAATAACGTCGACTCTTCTTCATCTTCTTCCTCCTTTTTTCTTCTCTGTCTCTCTCTCTCTCTCTCTCTCTCTCTCTCTCCCCCTCTCATATTTTTTCCCCTCTTTCTTTTCCCTTCCTTTCTTCCTTCCTCTACAAGCAACGTAACGATGCCCATTCGTTGAAGTTAATGCAAAAAATTCAGATTTTTTTCCTTTCATTGAAATATTGTATAGGTATTGGTATATAATATAATAATAGAATAATATATATATATATATATATATATATATATATATATGTATAGTCTGTATAAATTATTACATGTATCTAGGTGCTCGTTAATATTATATAATATCAATATATTTTAGATAATTATTTATGTAAAAGATAAATGTAATAAACGTTATACTAGTCTTCTTAAATAAGACCAATGTAAGAAAGAATCCGAGAGAGGGAGAGAGAGAGAGAGAGAGAGAGAGAGAGAGAGAGAGAGAGAGAGAGAATAGGTATCTATACCGTTTGATGTAATTTACTGCTACACGAAATTGAATAGCCGCTCAATGGATGACGTTGGCTCGAAATTCCCTTTGACAAGTGGCCATCTAATCGATCATACGCCAAGTACAATGCATCTTCCTCCTTTACGAACGAGTATCTCGGCCGAAACGTTTACTATCGAGACTTGCGACATATGATATTATATGTATATATGTGTGTGTATATATATATATATATATATATATATATATATATATATATATATATATATTTATATATAAAACTTTCTATCGTATTCTCTTTAAAATTATATTCTTAAATTTCGTGATCGCGTAATAACGTTGGCAGCCTATTCCTTTTATCTCCTGAATATCAAATTACAAATTGTAGGTAGGTAGTTAGGTAGGTAGGTAGGTAGGTAGGTAGGTAGGTAGGTAGATAGGTAGGTAGGCAAATAATCGATAAAAACGACGTAAAGCTACTCCTCATTATAATTATTATAAATTCGAGATACTTTTAATATCATCATAAATGATATTACGATGATTGTCTTTAGGTATCGTTCGTCGTTATATCATATTTAAAGAATGAAATAAAATGTTAATATAGGCGGACGTGAAAATACGTATATACTATATGTCGTATGGTCAAATATAAATCCTGATAATATTTGATATAACGTGAATTGTAATCCCATGAAGAATTTAATAACACGGAGGGGTTTTAGGACGACATCGATAATCCGATACGTGGTGAATGTGCGTCTTTCCTTTTTCCATCTTCATTTAACAACTAGGCGAGTCTGCACCGGTCAGCGCTTTTTATAATTGGCCGGAAGTAGTTCAATTACGAAAGCGTGACTGCGGTGGTGGTGGGGGGGATGTAGAAGGTTCTCTTCAGTTTCTCGAGAGCTCTCTTTCACTTTACTATATATATATATATATATATATATATATCTCTATCTATCTATCTCTATCTCTCTCTCTCTCTCTCTCTCTCTCTCTCTCTCTCCCTGTGTCTCTCTTTCTCTTTCCATTCTTTTCTTTCTCCCTTTCTCCTCGTGCTTCCTTTCCATAATTTTTTTCTTTTTCTCTTTTTACATGAATCCTCTCTGCAACGGCCACGGCTTGGTTTTGCAATCAGCGTACTATTTCGAGCAAAGGACAAAGCACCAAGAGAAAAATATTTTATCCGAATAGTTTGTACTTTCGACGATCGTCATGAATTCTTCATTCACACATTTCCGTGTTTTAATATAGTTCACAAACATACACACACACACACACACACAGAGGGAGATACAACCACATTTATATATACATATATACGAGCATTAACGTCACGTGGAATTTTACAATGGTTCGTCGTCTAATAAATACACTTTGGTGAAAAGCTAAGTAGGTATATATATATATATATATATATATATATATATATATATATATATTTATATTTTGTATGCATGTTTTTTTCTATTTAATGGGACAAAGTAGCACGTGGAATATATTCACGTATATTTTATATCTTTGTTCCATTATAATTAAATTTTTTAATGTGTACGGTTACATTAACTATGCGTACCTGTATGTATGTATGTATGTATGTATTTATGTCTCTCTTTCTATTTTTATTTTTATTTTTTTTTTTAATCCGTTTTAATGAAACGCAAATGTGATTGATCGTTAAGGTCATCGATCTTAATAGTTTATACATTTTGTTCATTAGGGCGTAGGTGTAAAGTATTAGTGCGATTAATCGTAAATCGTGATAAATCGAGTAATACACACACACACACACACACATATTTATATACATATATATACATAGGAAGTACGAAGGGACGAGTAATTGTAAGGTATGCAAAACGGCGGTCGACCAAAACACTCGTCGGAAACGCTCGTGGTTTCTACGTATAGTGATCACCGTTGGATATTCCGATCCATTTCTCTTGGACTCCCTCCCTCCCTCCCCCTCTTAACGAGCATGTAATTGCTTTTTAAAATTGATTAAAAACCAATCGATTTTCCATGACCCACGTACGAATGCGATGCAATTGTATTCGCTAGGTATCTTCATTAAAATTTCTCCAAACCTTTGTAAATTATAGATGTTTAAATAAAAAATATGTTGACACGTTTAAATATATTTACCATGCCCACCAATGAAATATATAATATATTTAAATACTTATTGGATTAACGATTAAATAGGGGAAACAAAAAAAAGAAGAAAAAACATTTCTGTCGTATCGAGTTCTCTGTGATCTTCATGCGTTTATTTTTTTCATTTTTTTTTTTTTTTCATTTTAATTTCGAAAAAGGACGTCACACGATGGAACGTGGATTGATCGATGAGTTACGTATCGTTCTCGAGATGTTTATACGAGTACGAATTCGTCTGATAGATATGGAAAATCAAAGTTAATTAGAGCGGAGCTCCGTAATTTTGGTTTCGGTATATCATGATCACAATCGATTAGGGTGGCATGGTTGTACTTTAACGACGCCTTTGAGTTGCCTATTTACTCCGTAGTACACGGAATTATCGATTGTAGTAACCATTGGGGAATAGGATTACCCTGGGTTCAGATATCTAGTACACATACTGGAACAAGTCTTATATACACGTGTGTGTATGTGTGTGCGTGAGTGTGGGTGGGTGTGGGTGTGCGTGGGTGAACAGCATATAGAAGTAAAAAATCATCCTGTTCTATATACTATCATAGAATAGTGTATTATGTACTATACACATTATACACATACAGTACATATATGCTACATATATATGTACATATATATATGTGTATATATATATACATATAGCATACATATGCTATATATATATGTGTGTGTGTGTGTGTGTGTGTCGCATTGTGTACTCCGTTGTAAGCTACTTGACCTATTTAGTATACGATGTTTCATCGCAATAGTAGTAGTGGTAACAGTCATAGTAATTTTTCACTTTATTGAATGATGACGATAAAATTATATTATAGCAGTACAACTATACGTACCATGGTGTATATGTCTGAAAATATATGTAATACTAAG
>OU426860.1:6108640-6116140 GCA_911387685.1 Dolichovespula media
AGAAAAGAAAATTCATTCTCAAATTAATCGATTTTAACGATAACGACGATAACGACGACGATAATACGAACGTAAAAGTTCCGATTACGATAAAAGTTCCTCAAGTATAAAACTATATATGTGCACGTATATTATGTGTACATACGTACGTTGGTAACGAACGTGTGAGTATATCTAACTTTTGTGTGTGTGTGTGTGTGTGTGTGTGTGTGTGTGTGGATAGGTGGATGGTAAGAAGAAAAATAAAAAAAAGAAAAAGTCAAAGAAATCACGTGACACGAGCGAAAGGATTTGTCTCGTACGTTTCTAAAAAAAACAGTCTCGACGTTATTGTCTTCGGCGAACCCACTCGTCGATTCGACTCGAAATGACGTTCCTCCAGTCGATGACGTTTCTAACATAAACGAACACCCACGATACACAATTATTTACAAACGTAGTTCCAACACGACGTACCCTTACGACGTTCTTATCTACTATTGGCTAATCATCTTTGACGGAAACACGGCCGATTGAACGATCCATAAACTGGAAGACGATGATTACTCGTCTCGATGTAAGGGTGAAGATTTCGTATAGGATCACCTTGGGAACGAATAAACTCGAACGACTAGGGTTGAGGTGGGGGTGGGGGGATGACTTTTTCGATCTCTTTTCCACATACGATCGATCCCATTCTTCACGTCTCTTGGTCATTGGACCCGATTGCTCTTTCATTCTTAGTGTTTACCGTCCACCGTTCTTCGATCTCTCGTTTTTGAAACTTTTGATGCTTTTACTTGAGTGAGGGGTGGGGTGGGATGGGAGGGGAGGGGAGGGAAACATATAAGAATAGAAAAGAGCTGAGAAAGGAAACAAGGATTTCTTTATCTCGTAGATAAAGCAAATCGAAGATTTTTATTCCGTCATATTTTTATTCGGACGATATATAATCACATTTTCTTGTTATAACAATATAATATAATTATATTTCCATTTATTACACTCGAGTAAACGGACAATTTAATTCGCGCGTTAACGATTAAAGTTTCTCGTTCTTCATTCTTTCTCCTTATTTTATCTTTTTCTTCGACCCATTTTACACCCTGCGATGAATTAAAGATTTTCAATTAAAGATAATATTTTGATTTTCTTAATAAGAACGACGTAAAATTATATATTAATATTTGCATTGGTCTTAAGATCACAATTTTTTGATTTTCTTTTTTGATTCTTTGATTTTTCATTGTTCTTCCTTTTATTTCTACACGACCGATTGTTTTCACATAGTAAATATTAGGAATAATTTTTATATATTTGACGTTTCGAATTATTCCATCTATATCAATAAAATCTGTTCGTTTCTCTCTCTCTCTCTCTCTCTCTCTCTCTCTCTCTCTCTCCCGCTCTCTTCGTACCAAATAGAAATAGATGAATTATTAGAATAAATGGGAATGTTTACGAAGTGGGAATGAAACTGTCTTAAACGTCGAGGTGCGAGCAAAGCACTTATTTATATAGCAAAAGAGAGAAAAGAAGGTAAAAAGTAACTCTCGAGAGGTAGCATAAACGAGTTCTGTCCTTTTATCTGTGGGGAAGGAGAAAGAAGGAAAGAGAAGAAAAATGGAAAAAAAAGAGAAAGAGTGAAAGAGAGGGATGAAAAAGGAGGCCGTGTGCGTATTATTTTTAAAATCCGCGGCGAATGTAAAAGTGAAAGAATATTAAGGAAGTGTGGTGGAGAGAGAGAGAGAGAGAGAGAGAGAGAGAGAGAGAGAGAGAGAGAGAGTACCAGGAAGAGAAATACCGAGGAGAGAATTTCCTTTGTAAAGAGGATTTACTATGTGTGACTTTTGTGTGTGTGTGTGTGTGTGTGTGTTGCGTGTGTCCGCGTGCGGATTTCGCTTCATTATTTTCTCGTTAATCCTTCTGTTATTCTCGCACCTTGCTTCGAACGAACATTTCGAAAATTAGCAATTTTTACAGTTATAATCGTGTCTGAAAAGAATCCATCTACGTATTTAACTATCGCAAATATTTTCAATATATATATATATATATATATATATATATATAATTATATAATTATATAATTATGCTTATATGAATTAAAACAATGATTTATAATTATTACTTATATTATTATATTATTATTTATTATTATTTATATTATTTATACATATATATATACATACATATATATATATATATAATTATGCTTATATGAATTAAAACAATTATTTATAATTATTAAATCGAAAGACGCGACGAGAGGTGCTTACGGGTCGATTTATAGGAACGAACTGAAATAAAATGGTTACGAACGTTCGTGCTGATCGCGAGATAGGTCGTATTTACTACTTCTTTTCCAAGGACTACAAACAAAAATAAAATTTCAAATCAATCGTCTCACGCAATACGTAGTATCTCTATATATTCCCCGTAGTAAATAAACGATATAGAATGTTACATAATAAAGCGAGTACGACCTTTATCACGGACGTTAGCGGTTATCATTTCTTACGTTCGCGCGTTTATCCGTGTTATACGACGTTATGATCCAAACGAGAATAATAATAAAATATAATAATGTGTTAGGTCATTAAAATACAGATATACTACAATCATTATTGCATCGATGAATGGAGAATAACGAAATTTACGAAGGATCGAATCGACCAATCGCACCACCGACTTCGTCGATGTCGATCGATATCAAGATATTTTCAAGCTCTTCGTGGAAAAGTTGAAAATCTCGTAAAAGCTATCTATGCTGCACGTGGGAAGTAGGGGAAGGGGAAAGGGCGGAGGGGTAGGGGGAGGGTGGAACGGGGTAAGAGTTGAGCGCGGAAGAAAAAGAAAAGAGAAAGACGGAAGGAAAAACCGATAGTACAAACAAAGATGACCGCTCGTAAAACGAAAAGGAGAGGGAAAAGTCAAGGATGCGGCGTGGTAAAAGTTGAAAAGAAGAGTCGAAGAAAGGAAAAGTTTTGAGAGAAGTAAAATACGTCGCATAGGTTCAACCGTATATCCGACGTCCATTGCTATCTCGGCCGATTTATCTCGAAACTTGGATAGCGCGGCAGTGCTCGTAGGAATTCTCGATGCTCAACGGACGTTCGTACATACCTTCACTTTTTTGAAAATAAGAAAGGTAGGATGGATGGATGGATGGATGGATGTACGGATGCATGTACATCGTATAACTATGTTGAAATTATTCTTGGTCGAGTTATGTACGAATCGTCCCTCCGAAATTTCTCTCGTAAAAATTCAAATACCCCGAGAATCATCACCGAAATAACGATTTACACCGTTCACGTAGAGAGGTACAATCAACTCAACTTATTTATTTATATTGTAATTCGTTTCTTTCCAAAAGTTATGAGTTAGCGAGTGCTCCTATGAAAGTACTATTTATTTTATAAGAAATAAAATATACGATTTGTCCGTGTATGTGTTTGCGTGTCGTCGCCATCGTGTGTGTTTGAAAAATGTACGACATGTATGATATGTAAATATAAAATACTTATGAGGAAGAAAGAGAGAGAGAAAGAGAGAGAGAGAGAGAGAGAGAGAGAGAGACATGTTTGTAAAAAGGTCCTCAACGAAATATATTGTACTCGTGTATGAGAAAAAGTTTCGAATAAAATTTATTATACGTATTATATTGTATTAAACGAAATTTCTATCATTTTCGAAATAAACAATGATCATGTGCATTACGAGAAATCGATACGCGTATTAACTTCTTTTCTTCTTTCTGGTTTCTTTCTATTTCTTTTTTCTTTACTTTTTTTTTTTTTTTTTTTTTTTTTTTTTTTTTTTTTTTTTTTTTTTTTTTTAAGAAAAAACAACAAAAAAAATCTTTTTTCTGTTACTCTTTTATATTTTATTTATTTATTTATTTTTTTTCTTTTCGTTATTTTCAAACGTACGCGTTATCGTATCCGATACTTCATAATGTATGTATGTGTATATGTATGTGGTGTGTGTGTGTGTGTGTGTGTGTGTGTGTGTGTGTATGTGTGTATCTATTATATAGTAGAACATTTTCCATTTGGAAAAGTTATCCAGAATGCCCGGAGGCGATACGCCGTGTTCTTTTTCTTTATTCTCATTTTAATCGGATATTTCTTTGATTCGAACGCGAGAGCTTTTGTACTTGTTCATATCTTCATTCTTATTCCCCTTCCCACCCCTCATCTTGATATTTCCCTTTCTCTCCTTCTCTCTTGATGTCATCCCCCTTTTCTCACCCCCAAAGGCTACTCTCCATCTTTTTAAGAATTTCTCTCTCATTTTCTTTCTCCCTCTCTCTCTCTCTCTCTCTCTCTCTCTCTCTCTCTCTCTCTGTCTTTCTGTCTCTCTGTCTCTCTTTTCCTTTTATCGAAATTGTTTTACTTAACTGCAGATAGAGTTGGTATACTCTCACTATCTTTGTTCCTTTTTTTTTTTTATTGTTTGTATTATTATTATTGTATAGTAAAATAAGATACGTTTTATTTATAAGAGAGTAGATTCACTCTCAATTTTTTTATTTTATCCTTTTTCTTTTTATTATTTTATAGTGAATTATATATATATATATATATATATATATATATATATATATATATATATATATATATATATATATGTATGTATGTATACGAGAGAGCAGGTATGACTATTGTACAAAACATCTATGTGTTTTAATTATGTAATATAATGTAAATTTATATCTTTTACATATATATATATATATATATATATATATATATATATATATATATATAATAAAGAAGGTAAAAAAATATCGTATATCATTATTATTATTATGGTGTTGTTATTAATTTCCTTATAGTATTCATTCATTCATTTATTTATTTATTAGGCTTTATTAAATTTGATTGAATCGCGTTACGTTTAGATTTATACTACTATTTTTTTTTTATGATATTAACACTTCTGAAAAATCGTATTTCATTTCCATCTATTTGGACCTTTCTCTCTCTCTCTCTCTCTCTCTCTCTCTCTCTCTCTATATATATATATATATATATATATATATATATATATATATATATATATATATATATTTTTCTCTTGTTATCTTGCACAGTATTTTTAACATTATTCTTCACCATAGAAAAGTCTCTCGATGGTCTCACGCATGAAATATTTTCGTATTTTTCTCTACGGTTCTTAAAGAGGCGGAATCTCTCTCTCTCTCTCTCTCTCTCTCTCGCTCTCTCTCTCTCTCCCCCTATTTCTCTCTTTTATTTTTTCCTTCGTCGCCTCGTTCTACCCTTCACCTTACTCTTCATCCCTACCTCTTATTTCCTTGTTTTCTCTTCCTTATTCGTCTTTTTTCCTAGCCTGTCATAGCTCGTACATATATACATACATACATACATACATACATACATACATATATGCTTACGTAGTAGACAGGGGTTGAAAAACAACAGAATCCTTTGAAATGGAACGATACGAGACGTACGATATGAGGAACGTACGTACTTAAGTATATGTTCATGTAAATGCACATGTATATATATATATATATATACACCTTAAGGTTTTACGTTCTTATACTGTCAGAAAAATTAATAGAGTTTTCGTACGATCGTTCGAGGGGATTAAAAAAAAATTTTTCTCCTTTCCATTTTTTCCCTCTTGGTTGTAGGTTTACCCTTTTTCATCCCCTTTTGTTTCATTTATTTATTTTTCTTCGTACTTCTTCGTTATCCTCAACCCCGTCCCCCCAACTCTCCCTTTTTCTCCACTCTCGCCAACGTTTATGGTAAGTAGTATGTAAATACTTTTAAAAGAGAATTAAATATCTCGTCGATTTTTGAACGACGGAACGTACATAATCCTCGCGATCTACACACATTAACATATGTTTACGCTCCAAAGGGAAATAACAATATCATTATTTTCCACGCTTTGCGAATAAATTTTCATTTGCCTTTAACGAATTATTATGATTTCGAGTAATAATATCGTTTAAGTTCTGTCATCGTTAAAATAATAATATCTTCGATATGCATGCCTTACCAAGAGGGGATATATGTCGTATATTGCGTATATTATGACAAAGATACATTTGAACATTTTCCGTATTCGAAATATCCTGAAACCGAATATCCATCGTTAGTCATCGTAGAAATGAAATTGTCCGGCATATTATGTCTCGGAGAAGCTTACCGATTTTGCAACTCTAAATGTTATTGAAAAAAAAAAAAAAATGAATTTGAGAATTATTGCCGTTTCGCGGTTATATGATGAAATGTGACGAAAATAAATGAAAAAAGAAAAGTATCATAAAAAAAAAACAAGGAATGAAAACGAAAAAAAAAATAAAAAAAATAAAAACGAAGATGGAAAAAATCGAATAAAAAGAACGCAATCGAATTGGAGAACTCATTCGATCTCGGAATCGATTCGCTTACTCTCGATTCGCGTAATCGAGCCGTGTAATTGGCTCGTATAGTGTAAGTACCTACATATGCACATATACACATGTACATACACACGCGCATATATATATATATATATATATATATAACACACTATCATAGATCTATATATATATATATATAAATTTATATATATATACATATATATATATATAAAGGTATACAACGGGTATACAAGCGTATGTATTCTCACGCATATATAATGTGTACATATGTATATATATATATGTGTGTGTGTGAGAGAGAGTGTGTGTGTATTTATACATACGTATAATACATACGTGGACTTACTTTACATATTCGCTGTGCGTATCTCGCTCGTGTAATCGTTATGTTCAAGGAATCAATTTCGAGATCGGTACGCGCGTTCTCGTCGCATAGAAATGCGACCGTTCGAGTGTCGCCATGTTGTTACGCGCAATCGTAATGCCGTTGAATATCAGGGGATCACGGAAAATCGATAGCGAAAATGGTTGCTCGTCTCGCTTGGAATTTCAGATGCGTTCTCAAAAATATCGCACGAATTATTTTCTCTTTTTTCCCTTCCTTTTTTCTTTTCTTTTCTTTTTTGCTCTTTTTCGGAAAATCGAAAAGGACTTCACTCGCGTTCGTGAGATTCATTAAATTAGAGAAGAAAAATAAAAATAGAAAATGAAGAAATAACGGAAAACGATTTTATTTATTTATTTATTTATTTATTTTTTTTCGTTAATATAGCTTTTCTTTCAATGAGACCTTTCGATAATGTCTCGTATATTTTTTTGTTGTCGTTATTCCGTTAGAAAAAACAAAGTTTCTTTTCTCAAGAATAAAAATTTATACAAATGTGCTGCATATGTATGCCGAAAGTTATCATTCGTTCGTTCGTATAAATATCGTCGAGTTAACGTGAAAGTGATTGGAAAATTTGTTCGTACACGAAATTGATATATGAAAATAAGGAAGAAAATAAGAATTCGACAAGCTCCTTTTCTTTTCTTCTCTCTCTCTCTCTCTCTCTCTTTCTATATATATATATATATATATATATATATATATATATATATATATATATATA
>OU426860.1:6118640-6121140 GCA_911387685.1 Dolichovespula media
ACTTTATGGTGTACGAAAGGGGTTCATTGCGCGCAGCTTCTTTTCGTTTCACGCGAACGTAACGAATTTGTGAATAAAAGAATATTTAGAATTTCTCTTCTCTCTGCGGTGTAACTAGAAGAAGAAAAAAAAGGAAAGGAAAAGGAAAGAAAAGAAATGAGAAAGAGAGACGAACAAGCGGAAGCGATTAATGAAATTTTTACGCGAGTAATTGGGAACGAATTGAACGAAATGTTAATCAAAAGAAAATATATATATATATATATGTATGTATTATATACATGTATAAATAACTCTCGTAACAGGTGTCAAAGATAAAACAATCCAATTCATATCACTTAAACTGTTATTTAAATATAATTAATACGTTGACGGTATCGATTAAAAAAAAAAAAAAAAAAAAAAAAAAAGAAAAGAAAAGAAGAAAAAAGAAAGAAAAAAAAAAGAAATTTCCCACCGACCTTGCAAAAACGTTTAATATTATCTCCATCGGAAAATCATTGAAATCGTACGAAGTTAAAATCCAAATATTGCATACAAAATGTATGATTATGCGTCGATATAAATTGGATACATCGATCATTTTATTTAGTGTTTTAGGTCGGATTCGATCGACGAATTACGAATATAAAGAATGATCGATTGCATTCACGACGAGAGAAACGTCGGTAAATATTTATTTTCTACTTTCTCCTTTCTTTTTCTTTTTCACAAAGACTAGAGAGATTTTCGTAGCATATCGGTAGTCTTTATCCCGAAATGGTAAATTCAAGATGTAGTCATCAAAGTGCATGTGGCTTGTGTAAGGAACAGCAACCGACTGGTTTACCTTGGTGGTAATTAACGGGAACGAGAATTAGTAGGAAAGCAGAGGAAGCAGTCCTTGGAAACGCAACGTTCCTACCACTTAAGACTCCTCTCTCTCTCTCTCTCTCTCACTCACTTCTCTCTGTGGCACATTCGCTCTCTCTTTCTCTCACTCTCTTTTAATCTCTTTCTATCTGTTTATCTGTTTGTCTATCTCTTTCTATCTATCTATCTATCTATCTATCTATCTATCTATCTATCTGTGACTTTTTATCACTTTCTTTTTATCTGCTTGCGTGTTCGTCTATTTTTCTTTCTCTCTCTCTCTCTCTCTCTCTCTCTCTCTTTTTATTTTTATCCTTTGGCTGAAAATGTTCCCTTGAAAATACAACCACGTTTATGTAGAGTGTTAGCTCACTTTGAAAAGATAGAAAACGAATTTGATAGACGTAATCGGTGAAACAAAAAACTCAACGATTTTCTTGTTTTTCTTTTCTTTTTTTTTTTTTTTTTTTTATCGAATTTTATCGCAAAAATCATCTCGAAACGAGAGATACTTCTTTTCCTCTTTAATCAATTGTTGATTAATTACTCACTATTAAATTCGTACGCATCGGATATTATTTTATCGTTGTGAAGAATATCTCCATATATATGCAAAATAATATGCATCGAATATTGACATTAAATGTCGCGTATTATCAATAATTAATCTTTCAAAATCACATGAATCTTTCACGTTGTCGTAATCGATGTGGCAAAACAAAAAAAGAAAAAAAAAGAAGGAAAAAAAAGAAGAAGAACAAAAGATAAATAAATAAATAAATAAATAAATAAATAAATAAATAAATAAAAAGAACAAGCAAGAAGAAGAATTGGAGAAAGGAAAGAAAATCTTATCGTTACGCGGTATTACTATTTTACGTCGATCCACTATAAAAATAGAGAAAGAAAAAGGTTTTAATCGTCGAGCTTTCTCTAATCTTGGCATCCTTATAATCAAATACCTTACCTCGATAATTTCATCAGAAGCAAAAAACTGGGTATCGAGGTAACACCTGCGAGCATTCCCGAGAGTACCAACAACGTTCTCGTTAAAACATGTATATATATATATATATATATATATATATATATATATATATATATATATATATACACACATATATATAAAAATCTATAGTTATATTCTCGAATAGGAAGAAGTGGTCGTTGAAAACATAACAAACAAAACAGAGTGGGAAGAGAGAGAGAGAGAGAGAGAGCCGAGAGTTGAGGGATGAGGAGGTATAAGAAGGAACGATGAGAGAGAGAGAGAGAGAGAGAGAGAGAGAGAGGCAAGGGGTGAGTGCGAGAGGAGGGAGGAGCAGAGACAAGTAAGAAAAGAGCGGAAAGCGCCCTTAACACGAGCGTATTCGTTCGACAGACCGGGGCTATTTCTCATAGAGGTAAGAGGAAAAGCGAGAAGAAAAGGGAAGAAAAGAAAAGCAAGAAAGGGGAGGAAGAAGTAGAATAAAAAGAGAGAAGTAAGAAGAGGTAGAAGAGGAAGAAGACGAAGAAGAATAAGCAGCGAGAAAGATAGAGACACACGGAGAGAGAGAGAGAGAGAGAGAGAGAGAGAGAAGGAGAGAAGGAGAGAAGGAGAGGGATGTTGGAAGGGAGATTGGTAGGGGTAGGTAGGGTTGAAGGTAAG
>OU426860.1:6123640-6473640 GCA_911387685.1 Dolichovespula media
TAAAATCGGTTTAACTCATCAGGAGAGGATGCTTTTTGCGTGGTCACTGAAGGTCGGACACAAAGATGGCCGTCTCTCATAATCTTTGTTTTCCCATCTTCTTCTCTTTTACCGTTTTTCTTATCTTTTCTTTTTTTTTTTTTTTTTTTTTTTTTAATATATTAAATTCTTCCTCCTCCCTCCTTACCTCGACCACCCCTGGTGTTTATCCGACCTTCATTATTATTGATAAACTCGTCAAAGTATCGGATTGCCGTTTATCGACGTAATTATTTCAAAAGCGGGTAGGCGATTTTCTCACGTTTTAATTTTCTTTTTTTTTTTTTTTTTATTTATTTATTTTTTTATTGAACCCTTGGAATATCGCTTAAATTCGGAGCAATAGCTTTTGCTGTATTGTAAAATACGCTAATACCTCACGTACTCTCGTCGAATATTTGAACGATTAAACGTACGTATGCGTGTCCAGGGTGTATTCGTGAAATGATAGACAATTGCAGAAGCGTTGTGGCACTCGTATTTCGGTCGTTATCACATTTGCAACGAGACGTTTAAATATTGTTCATTTTGGTTTACGCTTTGTCTCACTCTCTCTCTCTCTCTCTCTCTCTCTCTCTCTCTCTCTTTCCTCTGTTTTATCACGAATTTAATTTAGCATTATTTACACGCTGTTCTTTTTCTCCTTTATATCTAACAATATTTTCGTCATACGGCAAATATATTGATAGATATTAATATATATTATTGATTTATTTACTTGTTCTTTATTTTTTTTTTTTTTTAATTCCGACGGTATATCTTTAATATGAAACCATTTTTATGAGATTTTATTATCTTATATAATTACTCGATGAATAGTAAAACGATTTTCTTCGAAATGGTACGAGTAGAAAGGGACACGTCGAACGGACATTTTCGTTTGACGCGTAAAATAGATTTTTACCAGCCGTTGTACAAAACGTTTCACGTTTCAACATCGGTGATATAATATTTGACGAGGGAAAGACTCTCAAACCTTTATGCTAACGACGTCGGCAGCCCTTTGTTATTTGATAGCTTTACACCTGATGCTCGTTCGCGTGTTGGTTCGCCCAACGATACGGTATACTATTTTTACAAACCTTTCGAGCAGCTCGCCGTTGGTTCTTCGAATATTTTACGAATAATATTTTCATGACTCACCTGCAAAGAAAGAAAAAGAAAATGGTATTAAATTAATTTACACACACACACACACACACACACACACATATATTATACGAGATAAATATATTATTGCATATTAATGATTGATAATAATAAAATCGATCATAATAATTTCCATTGTAATACTTTTACGATAACGATAACAATAACGAATAAAATAATATTTAAAACTCTTTATGTAAATGACATAGCGAATCGTGATATTGCAAATTTCGTCTATCGCATGCAACGATCGTACGAGGGTAAACGAAGAAGTGGATGGATGTAACAGTTTGTAAGCTTTCGAGTTTCCCTATATTGAACGAAATCGTCTGGGTCGGTTGAAACCGTGTTTTAGTATGCACCTTGTGTTTGTCGACGAGTCTATACATAAATTGTTTTAAAATTTGCAAGTAACGATAATTTTTCCCTTCCGAGCTCTCACCCAAAGCGCAAGAACTTCCAAAACACTATCGTGGAACGGACGACATAACCGTAAAACATGAAATATTCTCTTCTCTTAGTGTTGAATTAAACGAAGCAAGCGAACGAACGAGCAGCCCTACGACGTTGAAAACGTTGCGGTGATGTATTCTTGTTTCTTTTTTCTTTCAACTATACACACCCAGAGATACATAGATACATTATACACGCGCACGCATATTTCATATACGAGAATATCACTTTTCATCGAGTTATCAATGTGGAAAGGATTATATCGAAATATTTCTCCTCTTTTATCTTAATTTTCTTTCGTTGGGGAGAGAATATTTATTTATTTATTTATTTATTTTCGTTTTGTTTTCTTATTAAATGAAAAAATATTTGCCCAAGAAAATTTTTATTAAACGAAGAACACTTATCAAGGAAAGAATGAACTATGCATTAAAAGTTTTTAAAACGTTACGCACCTAATCATTTAAATTACATTTCATAAAAGTATCGCATTGGATCGTCGTTTATGAAAAAAAAAAAAAAAAAAAAAAAAAAAAAAAAAAAAAAAAAAAAAGGAAACGATATCCCGTTAATTGACGTACAGATTTTATAATTAACGTTCACCTATACTACGATATAATATGAAAAAAAAAAGGAGAGGGAAAGAAAGGAGAGAGAGAGAGAGAGAGAGAGAGAGAGAGAAAAAGTCATAAATTACATAAAGAAAAAGAAAAAATAGAAATAAAAAGAAATAAAAAAAAAAAAAAAAAAGAAAACAGAAAATCGATCGGCTAATAGAAGCGAACGATTTTTGTATCATCTCGTTGAATTTCGCAACACGTTGCAATAATAAGTGACGTAAAGTAACGACCGGAATGCACGGGAAGAGAAGAGGGAACGAGAGTTTGATAGAAAAGGAAAGAGAGCGAGAAATAGATAAAGGGACAGAGATAGAGATAGAGATAGAGATAGATATATATATATATATATATATATATATATATATATATAGAGAGAGAGAGAGAGAAGGAGAGAGATCGGAGGAAAAGGTCTAGACGAGAACAAAGGGTGGGATTTGTTTCTCGTTAAACGGGGAAGCGCGAGGATCCGCTTTAAAATGCCGTGAAAAAAAGTGCGAGGAGTCGGTGGTGTTTTCAACGAAAAACCTACGGGACATTTTTCACGCGGAAAGGAGCGAAATGGGGGTTGGTGGCGCGGAAGGGGTTGGATAGGTGGGACGACGACGAGGAGGAGGAGGAGGAGGAGGAGGAGGGGAAAGAGCCGTTCGCTCGGACCCGCGCAAACGGATTCACAAAGAAACGAACGGGCGGATTTCCCTTCTTCGTAATAAACTACGCTTGTCGTTCCGGAAATATTCTCTCTCTTTCTCTCTCTTTCTCATTCTCTCTCTCTCTCTCTCTCTCTCTCTCTCTCTCTCTCTCTCTCTGATACACACACGCACGCACCCAAACACGCAAACGCGTATACGTAGTAGACTTTATTTCGGTGTCCACGTTGTACCGGAAAGGGTGGCGCATCTCGTACGAGGAAAAATAAACGTGCAAGTCGAAAATTTCCGGTCTCTACGTTAAATTATGTCGGCCACACTTCAAACGTCCTTGTCGGGCCTGACATTCATACCCTGGACTGGGTGCTTTTTATCGTTCTGCATTTTTATCCCCTCTACACCCCATTCCGCCGACTCTACGCTCATCCCATCGCCGGGCACCATCACAACCGCCACCATCACCTTTCAACCACCATCCCCCTGGCCACCTTTGCAATCTCTCTCTCTCTCTCTCTCTCTCTCTCTCTTTCTCTTTCTCTGTCTTTGTCCATGTCTCTGTCTCTTTCACTCTATCTATCTGTCTGTCTGTCTGTCTGTCTCTCTGTTTCTCTATGCCACACCCGTGGGAGTACGTTTTTCAAGCTAGAAAAACAACGTCGAGTGGGTACGGAAAATAAGAATAAAAAGGGAAAAGAAAGAAAAATGGAAAAGAAAAGAATAGGAGGAGAGAAGAACGAAGAGGGGAACAAAAAAATATCAGCGTGGCTCGTAAAGCGACACGTTAGACCAGTTGCTTTTCTCTCTCTCTCTCTCTCTTTTTACTTTCTATTTCTTTCTCTCCGAGTCTTTATTTCTGCGGTTATTAGGCTCGTTAATCACGGGATGATTTCAAAAGATGCTAACAAAAATTCCTTCTCTTCCATTTAATCTTTATCTATGCATCTCTTTTTCTCTCGTTAACTATATATATATATATATATACAAAATCTCTTTCTCCTTTCCTTAAAAAGAAATTATAATAACGAGAGATTTATATATATATATATATATATATATATATATATATATATATATATATATGTATGTATATATGTGTGCGTGCGTGTGTGTGTGTATACGATTTATATTTCGCGAACATTAATCTTCGAATATGAATTACAGCTATCATTTCCACTAAATACAATCTTATACAATAAAAAAAAAGTGAGATAAGATTTGAATTTGAACTGTACAAAAAAAATATATACATAGGTACATGTATGTATACGTGACGTAGTAAGGTTACATAGCGTTGCATAGGATTAAAAATAATTACAATCGAAAATCGATGATTCTCGTTTATTTTTTCCGATATTTTCTATTTTTTTTTGGGGGGGGGGGTTGGTAGTGGGTAAAATTTCATTTCCTAGCAACATACATACATATATATATATATATTTTTTTTTTATTTTTATTTTCATTTTGATATGTACTTATACTTTATTAAATGTAACCAAATATACCGTGATACGATATATGTGTATATATATATATATATATATATATATATATATATATATATATATATATATATAAATACATACATATATCTGTACGTCCGTACATATATACCTATACAAATGCGTTATCGTAAATCTACAACGTCGATTTTGTACGTTCGACAATTAGATATTAGCACCCTGTCGCGCTTATAAATCCTCGAAAGGAATACATATGTAATTGAATAAGCAAATCGTATTGGATATCGTCCCAGTAAATCTCCTTGTTTCGAACTATTACTTACTTACTTTCTTACTTCGATAGAAAGTTTGCTTCTGATATCGCGCTCTTCTTACCTCTCACCCTTCTTTGCCAACATCCCGCAGATCCACTTTTCAATCTGAAAAGATTAAGAGCTCAAAGTCCATCCATTGGTTCTTTTTTGTTCTCTCTTTCTCGCTCTCTCTCTCTCTCTCTCTCTCTCACTTTATTTTTTTTCCTTTTTTTTTTTTTTTTAGAAACGACACACAGCAGCGATTTCGCTTTTTCCCCTCCTCTTCTTTTTTTTCCACTTTTTCTTTTTTCCTTTTTTTTTTTCCATGCCTTTCATCGGCGTTCAAACTGGGTCTTCGGTCTTCTTTCATTCCTCGAACTTGTGATACTAACACGACACTGACACTGACGTTTCTCGCTTGTCCTAGAACTCGGGATATGGTCGACGTTTGACATTAACTATCGGATTAGCGTGAATCATAGTTCTCTTTTTTTTTTTTTTTTTTTTTTTAATCAAAATACAACGAATATTAAACAAAGTCATCGAGTTTAATTGACGAAACTTATGAATATTGCAAATATATACATTAATTATTCGTCCAACTAATGAATTCTCGTGAATTTATAATTTTTTTAATTTTACTCGATTAATAATTTCTTTTATATTTAAATTATATATTATCGTAAACTAATAATAAAGTGTATATATATATATATATATATATATATATATATATATATATATATGTAAAATTCCAAATACTATACGGCTAACGTATGTATATTGGTAAATGCGATCTAAAATAGGTATGTATGTACAACGTTCGTTCGAAATATTAACGAGTAAACTTGTTGTGTACGTATAAGGATTATAAAAGAATTTTAAATAATATTATGCCCGAACGTTAATAAATATTTTCTTGGCAAACGTTAATCGTACGAATTGATCGGCGATTCTGTTCTATATTATTACACTTACAATTAAATTGCTGACAGTCATTCGGTCTCGCGTCTTAATTAATTCTCCATTAATAAAGAAGTTATTAAATATTAAAATAATTATCGACCCTTCTAAAAGCTTACCGTTGAACTCTCTCGTTTATTAATGCAAATAACGTAAAAGCGTGTATATATATATATATATATATATATATATATATATATATATATATATATATGGATAGAGTGAAATAACCAGGCATATTACAGATACTGCAACTACATCGAAATTGAAGTCTGGAAAATCGATCAATATATATTAATATAAATCTTTCTCTATAGAAAGTCGGAAAAAATAAATTAAAATAGATATTGATATAATATCGATTTTCTATTTTTTCTTTTTCTTATCGACAGTCACATGGATATCACGTACATATATATCAAGGTACAAAATATATTCCAAATTAATTATTAATGTGATATTAATGAATAAATAAATAAAAGAAAGAAAAATAAATAAATAAATAAATAAATAATGATATAAAAGCATCCTCAAGATCGTTATAAACCAAGCTCGCACGTTGATCATATTCCTTTTACTCATCGCAGGAAGTATCGTATAACAAATATAACAACGCAAAATGAAAATACTCACACGCTAACACGCTCCTATGTTATGCGTAACGAGTGTATGTAACGAAAAACCATCAACCGGTTGAGAATTCCACTTTATTCAAGAAACCTGTGTGCAAGCATAATCGTTCGGAACGCATAACACAGAGAAAGGGAGAGAGAGAGAGAGAGAGAGAGAGAGAGAGAACATAAAACTCGTGGTAGAATTATTATCGCGAAATAAAGGGTAAAATTTCGCTTATATGATTTTCCCTAAATCGATTCAATATGTCGGACATTTTTCACTTTATCGTGTTCCACGTAATTGCAGTCGGCAACACAGCAAAAATTTTCTTTCTTCTTTTATTGTTAGATTTACATGCTCCCGTAATTTTTGTAAGCGATAGTAAAAACATCGGTGGGATATATCAAGTGAATTAATTTTAATGAATTACTACGATGTCTGGCCGTTCTATAATTCGAAAGCGAGATGACCATTTTGTTCGGTCTATATACATATATATATATATATATATATATATATATATATATATATATATATTGTTTTATAATATTTTGGAAAGGGATTATAAAATGAACAAAAGAAGAAAACAGCAAGCGAGCGGAAAAAAGAGAGAAAGAAAAAGCAAAAGAGAGAGAGAGAGAGAGAGAGAGAGAGAGAGAGAAAATACATTTTTATTATACTGCATTACATAAATATAAAAAAAAAAAAATGGGCAGAGCTCGTGTGTAATTGTTACGTTGGTATAAAGAAAATTGTAAGAATCTAATTCCGACTAGAAAATAAATCCAAGTATTTATAATTAACGAATATGTTATTTTTTTTTTTTTTTTTAAATGAATTATTCCTTTCGCTTGTTTTCTTATCAAACGGATATTAAGAAAAATCTTCTTTAATACTAAAACTACCGATCCATTTTAATCGCACGAAAACCACCGAGCTATATTTCGTTTTTCCTTTTCTCTTCATTCATTAATTATCGAATTTTACAATGATAAATATAATTGGAAGAAAATCAAGCCTCGATTAAGATTATCCTAATATAATATAATTACGATTTCGATCGACAATTGTCCATGAATAAAGAATATACATCCGGCGTCATTTTGTAAATTCTGACATTTCAATACGCGATTATATACATACATATATATATATATATATATATAAGTATATAAGTACATTTATGTACTTCGAGGAGATCGGTAAGTAAATGTTTCTGGAAGGTATGCGAGTTTAATTGGTCGGAACACGGCTGGCTGGTATTCCACTCATGCTTCATGTAACTTTATACCACACGTATTTTCCCTATTGGTAGAAAGGATCACATCTACTAATCCAATGCATAACAAAGAGAGAGAGAGAGAGAGAGAATAATACGTGTCGACAGTGAATAGAATGGAGTGACAAAGCATTGGCGTAGACATTCAAGTTTATTTTCATCTGGGATCTGACCGTGAAATATAAGTGTGTTCACCATGTAAATATGGAAATCCTATGACTATGTCGCTAGTATCGTACTCTGTGGACTTGAGAGAAAGAGAGAGAGAAAGAGAGAGAGAGAGACAGAGAGAGATGAGGACGTTAAGGATGAGTGGTGGGGTGGAGGGGAATAGGAGGAGCGATCGAAAATCTCTTCTTACCTTTATACCGCCCTCAGAATATTTTCGCAAATCGATGATCTCTGTTCAACAAACACGCAGGTAACATACTACATGCATACGAAGGTGTATTATTTATACGTGCCAGAAATAATTTGATTCGTCGATGTAACAATGTCGTCCCGTGTTACCCAACATTTTCCACAGAGCAATGCTTTTCGTTCGTTTAATACTATAAATGGACACACACACATATAAATACAAATACATACACGCACACGCACACGGGATGTGAACGAAAGGAGCAGTAGCGGGGGGAAGGGATGTGAAAACGTCGACCTTTTACCATCATAGATCGTCTATTTTCGAGGAGTCCTAGGATAGATAGGTACGACCAGTGTACGCGAATATTCGATATATATATATATATATATATATATATATATATATATATATATCTGGAAATATCGAAATGAGAAGAGATTCGGCATTCTCGATAATTATTTTTTTAGTTTCCTTTTTACGTCGAAAAAAACAAGGAGAACGGAAGAATTAGAGAGAAAGCGAGAGAGAGAGAGAGAGAGAGAGAGAGAGAGAGAGAGAGAGAGAGAGAGAGAAGGGAAAATGTCGAACAGAGAGGGGGAAAAAATAAAACGTATATAAAGGCTTACGTATGTAAGTGTATACGTTAAAAGCGTGACGAGTGATAAGGTAAAGAAAGGTTTTGTCGAAGCATGAAACGAAAATAAATTCCTATCGATCTTTTTGTCTCGTTGGGTCATACTTTAATTTTTTCTTTTTTTATCTTTTTTTTTTTTTTTTTTTTTTTTTTTATTACTTCCGATTACGCGTTCGAAGTAAGCACGTAAGTTAGTATTTACAATAAGTAAGAATAGAAAGTAGTCCTTTATCGTTCACGACTCTCGACGATCTCAACCCGATTGAAAAGCAAACTTTTTCTTCTTGATAACGTCGAATTAAAGTTCGAAAAGAATAAGTCCGATAGGATAAATGGGGGAAATACTGGACTGGGTTGCGTGAAAAAATTTTCAAAAGATTGGCGAACGTTTATCGACGTCTAAGATTCAAATCGAATGTCTTAACCGTGATCGTTTTGTAATCATCAATTATTGCGAACGATTGAGAGAATCGTGAAAAATTGTTAATAAAACGGAACATTTTCCATCTCTTTCTCTCTTATCGATTTTTTCACCCCTTTTTTGTTCGTTTTCGTTGATGTTGCTTTTTTCCCGACGAAATAATCGTCAATCTTTGTCGAAGCAAAATTTAAAAACACGGAAAATTTCAACGAATTGCTTGCCACAGTAAGCGACAGGATATTTTATCGGCAATATAATTTATTTTCACAATGTTTATTAAACGTTGTTCGTTATAATTAATATCACAATTCTGTTTTACCGGCGGATAGAAATTTCATCCACGTCGAGCAGAAATTTTGTTTATTGTTTTGTTAAAAGAAACATTACATTTTCCAAAGAACAAATGTAGATGTATACATTATACAGGCATTTATGCAAACATATATATATATATAGACATTATATAGACATTATATATCTGTTGATATATATATTATATACATATATATTTACGCATAGGTATATATATATATATATATATATATATATATATATGTGTGTGTACATACGTTCATCAAGCCGCGCTAATATGATTAAAAAGTCTTGGCGCTTTAATTAAAGCTCGTTCGTCATATCCAGCCGTGCGATATTCATAAGCGTGCTACGCAAACTCATCGTGAGAACTTGGCGTTCGATAACACGTGAAACACACGATTGACGTGCAACCTTTGTTCCTTTTGCAACTATCTCAAAAGCTCCAGGCAAACTCACAGAATTTCACGTCCTCCTCTCGTCAACGCTTGTTTTTTACGAGAAATACTTTGAACGAATCGATATCGAGTCGATTATCGTATGGTCATCTTTCCGAAACTATCGATGCATTAAAAAATGAAAAAAAAAGAACAAAATGTATAATATACATATATATATATATATATATATATATATATATATATATATATATATATACATATGCATGTAACCACCTATAAAATATTTTTCGAGCTGAACGGTTTCGAAACTCCTCTTTTTGCTTTTTTTTTTTTTTTGTTTATTCCCCACCGACATCCTACAGTTTTATTATTTTTATTCCATGAAAAAAGATTTCTTTCATTTCATTTCATTTCATTTTTTTTTGCCCCCATATTTTATTTCATTTTTCATGAACCATTGTATAAATTTTTTTTCGATATCTTGCAAAAACCTGAATAACATAAAAACGATATCGTAAAAATCGATTAATCCTGACCTGTGTAGATGTATGAAAATGAAACCTTTCTAGTGGTGATCAAGAGCTTGCCAGCTTACGTATACGTACATACATACATACATGCATGCATACGTAAATACATACGTAACTGGTTTCATATACGTATGTATCTATGTATGGTACGTATGGCGATCGAATTGAGAGTCACTGTGAGCTCTGTGTGACGTCAGAGCGAGAAGAGCTGCGTTGAAGTGGTTATTCGAGGCAATGGTGCCGCTGGAGTTGGCCGACGATGGCTATGGAGTGGGTCACGAAAGAGAATTTTTTCTGATGCGTTTAAAGCTTCTCGGAATTATCGATCATGCCCAAGGAGACCTCAGATTCGAGTTATCATTCCTTTTTTTCTTCTTCTTCTTTTCTTTTTTTTTTTTTTTTTTTGACGATCGTTAGTGTTTCACTTGGAATATTTTCCGACAAACATATTTTCTCATTTTACGCATGCTCTAACACGCACGATATATTACATATAAAACAATTATAAATTTTATAAACGCCATTGTCCAAAGGGAAATCTATTTTATTGATTGACAGAATTTTTATTAAAAATAATTATTTACGTCGAATAAAATTACGCGCCCTCGTCGCTATGACACAATTTTTCTTCTCTCTTTTTTTTTTTTTTTTTTTTTTTTATATACATATATTTCCTTTTTTCTTTTTCTTTTTTAACGCGCCACGAACACCTCTGGCAAATGAATATGCAACGAGTTATATTTTCGTGCAAAATACAATATCGTAATTCAATTCGGTCACTCTAATATTATATTTAAATACATATGTCCAATACGTAATGATAAGGCATGATCGAGAGGAAGAATATGTTATATTATATCCTCGACGCAAGATTTAGATATTATTCAGATATTACCTTTTCATTTTTTTTTCTTCCTTTTTTTTTTTTTTTACTTCATCGTGAAAAGGGAAATGATACGACGTCGCGCAGATGATCTTAAAACGTCCTTTTCGACACTCGGTCTCGTTCTTTTCTTCTCCCCCCCTCCCCCTTTTTTTTTCCTTTACAAGACTCCATAGAGAAGAGGTGAGGTTTCATTTTGAAAATTTCATTCGGAAAGTAACGCTAGCGACGATATTATCGGCAAGACGAGGACGACTGTCGTCTTATATTACTTCATCGAATTTTACGATCGTTCCGTTTCGTATCATCGCAACGAAGAGGCATCGGGGATTCTTTTGGCAACGCTATGCTGGTGGTTGGCCATTAAAGTCGATAGGCGATCGTTCGTTCTCTCTCTCTCTCTCTCTCTCTCTCTCTCTCTCTCTCTCTCTCTCTCTCTTTGTAACATAAGATCGTGGCGATCCCGTCGATTTATCGGTACGTTGACTCGGCAAAAGTAGTACGTATAGATATAACAATCGAGTACTATCACACGAATAACGATCGTAAAATCCCGCCCAGATTTTTCTCGTAAAACTGACAGCGACCGTTTCGCGAAGCTGCGTCTGTTTCGACTATGATATCTGCGAGATCTCGATATCACAGATATCTCAGATACGTATCTACTTTCTCTCTCTCTCTCTCTCTCTCTCTCTCTTTTTATTGCGATATCACAGTGATCCCTGCCATTTGACGTAGTTTTATTATTGAACTTACATGTGCGATCGTTTATTTAAAATTGTTTTATAAAACTGTCCAAGCTAATGATTATATTTTTAATCATCGCTATCGACGATTGACACAAATAGATTGATTTCTCATAAGACAATTATTATTACGATACTTTCCAAATTGATTCTCTATACCTTGCTTGTAACTTAAAGAAACAGTTCTTTCGATCAAATCGATAGATAAAACTGACTGCGATTCGGAGATAACGAATTTTTTATTTTTATTTCTATTTTTTTTTTTTTTTATTTTCTCTTTTACTGTTAACTTAGCAAATTCGTTCTGAATCGATCATTCCTTCTTCGGATATTTCGAGCGACGACAGATATCGTATCGTACTACACGTATACGTGTATGTACATACATAAAATGCACGAAATAAGTAAGAATCGAGCGCAAATAAAAGGAAAAGACAAAAGTAAACGTATACGTTTCAAGATGTTTCGTAATAAAATCGGTTTGGCGAACGTGCAAAACATCGACGACGCGTTCCGTTCGTTCGGAAAAAAGAAAAAAAAAAAAAAAATAAAAAGAAAAAAAGAAATCGAAGTTCTTCGATTTCGTTTTACTTTTTAAAATCGTTTCTTATTTTCGTTATTTTTTTTTTCTTTCTTTCTTTCTTTTATTTCAAAAGAACCTTCATATAGAGTTAGAATCGTTCGAAAAAAAATATCTCCGGTGATTAAACGACGTTCACCCACGTAGTAAACATAAATCGGAATGTAACGTCGGATATAGTATACGCAAGATATTTAAGTTTAACGATATTTCGTTGAAATATTTCTTTTATTCGATCATTCTTGAATAAATATTCAAGGAACGTTCTTCTAGCAGTGGAATCACGGAATAACGGGGAATAAATTATTTAGATAAACGTCGCTTATTACGTTGCGAAAGTTTAACGGTGTAGGAGTCTCTACATACGATTACATTCCCTTCCTTTACCATTTCTCCGCCCTTTCTCTCTCTCTCTCTCTCTCTCTCTCTCTCTCTCTCTCTCTCTCTCTCTTCCGTCCCTTTTCATTCTCTCTCTAGTCTTACCCACTGAGAGTACCCTCTTACGAAGAACGTACCGCCTTCCTGAGAACTTGGAACTTTCGGGAGTCCTGGTATCGAGAGTAGAAGAGAGTTAGAGATACAGATAGATAGAGAGAGAGAGAGAGAGAGAGAGAGAGAGTGTGTGTGTGTTGTAGGTGGTAGGTTAACCAGAACTTTGTTCGGCTCTCTGTATACTGCGACGTGGCATCCATTATAATGTATCGCAAGTTCGCAGTACGAATGAGTCCCGAGCTTCGTGTTGTCTTTAACCCCCATTCCAAGAAAGCATTTCAACCCTTAAGATCCCTCGCACGTTCGTTTCTTATTCTAACGTCAAAACTCTTCATGGATCTCTTTCTGTTCGATCACACGAACGACTCCACATAATTCCATATGCCTGCAAATAAATAATATTTTCTTTTCATTCGTCCACCGGATAGTAGAATTAGATCGCCGATAAAAGGTTTTTATATTTCGTCTTCTTGTTGTTCTTTTCACCTGTGAGAGCGGGAAATTTAAAAAAAAAAAAAAAGAAAGAAAAAAAGAGAAAGAGAAGAGAAAAACATCGTTCATTTTATGCATTGTACCTTATTATTTCATTATTCGTTGAAGAAGAATGGGTACAAGGTCTCGGTAATCTAGAGTTGTTTCTAATTGAAAAAGAGAGTATCTACTTTTTATGAAAGAAAACAGAAAAAAAAAACAAAAAAACAAAACAAAACAAAAAGAAAGGAAAAAGATTGATAGAAAACAAAAAACAAAAAAAGTAAAAAAGACAAGATACGTAATAATAAAACATTTCGAAGGATGTTATACAATAGCAAAAAAGTTACACGGGATGAGTATTATTATTCTGTAGAAAGTATTTTCATTCATATTCATTCATTCATTGTATAGAATTTCTCATATAACTAAAGTACTAGAGTTTCGTAAATGTTTCATTAAATAAAGCGATGTACTCATTTTACTCGTTCATTTTTCTTTTCTCTTCATTTTACTTATTTATTATTGTTATTATACTTTTATTATTATTATTATTATTATTATTATTATTATTATTATTATTATTATTATTATTATTATTATCGTTATCGTTATTATCTTTTTCTTTTTTCCTCTTGCTTGTTTCTTCCGTTATAAAAAAAAAAAAAAAAAAAAAAAAAAAAAAAAATATAAAAAAAAGAGAAAGAAAAAAAATATTAGTCCCCGCAGATCCAGAAATCACGTTCTACTTTTGGATTTTTCGAAGTAGGTTGTTTCGACGAGTCTCGGGCCATTATCAACGCAACGATAGAAGAACTCACCGGTCGGTCGAATCGATTGGAGAACTCTGACGTTGGTCGTTTGATTTACCCTTGTACTCGGAACTCGATAACACGAAACTGGGTCTTGATAACCGGTTTGCCACTGGCAAAACGCGTACATACATACATACATACATACATACATACATAGGTACATACATACCTCCTATGTATCGTAGCTTACATTCGAATGTTATGGTATATCATCTCTTTTAGCCGGATTTTAATTGGCCGAAGGCTCTAATCTCGTTGAGGGTAGTATATAGTAGACCTATTCCCTTTCGATTTGCTCCCTTTTCCAATTTTTAACGATAAGAAGTTCTGACGTAATTACTACTCCCTTTCGTACGTATGTATCAGGAATGATAACAACGTTATAATAAAAACGTTCGTTCCTTTGAACTCTTGCTGACTTTCATGAACCAATTCTATATACGAATTAAAATGTATGTCATCAAATTATGATACCCATATGTATATTTATACTCTCACACACACACAAACATATATATGTATATATATATATATATACATTTTTTTTTCTTTTATTACAAAATTTATCGTTGAAAAAGTACATTATGAATTTGTCATGTGCACGTATGTACATATATATATATATATATATATATTATTTATTATTATATTGTTATTATTATTAATATCAATTGTAATATATATTTTCACGAATATATGCAGTTATATTCTTACACGGTAAGGACATCCTACTTTCGAATAAGCTCGTTTTGCTTCTCTAAGCCATCTGACAACGTATCACCATTATGTGTGTGTATATATATATATATATATATATATATATATATATATATATATATATATATATATATATATATATATATATATATCGTACTTCCTAGGGTCTACGAAATATCGTTTTCCTCGTATCTAGATATTATCGACGTCGATGCCACGTCATCATACGTTAATGCCACGTTAAGCCTCGAGGAAATCGCCTCGGCCAGAGGCACATAAGAGAAGAGATCGACTCGTTCATATTCGCCTCCACTTTTTCCTCATTTAACTCGCACTTATATCCTCGTAGGAAAGAACTACGAGTGGGGTACGAACCTCTCTTTATCAAACTCCACGACGACGGCCAACCCTTACCGATTTTATCGTCTTCCCTTCAAAAAATTTGCGTGAGACCGTTGGACCATCTACACAGGGTGAACCATATAAACGAGAACTATTCGATTAACCTCCAATAACAATACTTACATCGTGACATTAATTTATTTCTTTTTTTTTTCTTTTATCATCATAATTCTTTCTCATTTCCTTTTTCTATCGTTATTATATAAATTATTCGTACGTCGATGGTAAAGGAAGTCGCAATAAAATATAACGTATTAAATATTGTCTCGTACGACAATACTTTATTATTACATCGAACTTTCTCGTATAAATTTCATTCTCCCCTGTGTCAATATACCGTGGCAAAAGTATTTCCACGTAATTTCTTTTAATAGTCGTACAAAACGACATATAATTTCCCAAAAGACCAATTTCCAATTGGTCACGTTGTAAATGGGACACATCGTGTGTGTGTATATGTATATATATATATATATATATATATATATATATATATATATATATCGTGTGGAATTGGATTTATCGTTTCCCGAATATTCCGATCGCCAAGGAAGAAAGAAAGTAGGAAAGGAATAAGAAGAAGAAAATGGAAAGGGACGGGGTGGCGGGTGGCGGGTGTGGAACAGGAGAGAAGGGATGGGGTGGGATGGAACTAAAGGGGTTTGAGGACGGACGGACGATAGTCTTCTGAGAAATGCGTTCGATCGACGAAACTTTATCATCTTTACTTGCGTTCACATTGACTTACCTTTCTTTATCCTTCACGGCGACTTCATCGAATAATCGCCGTCGTCACTACCGGCCGAAACTTCTTTCGAATAATTTATAAGCGCGAACGTCGTTCAAGAATTGAATAAAAGGGGTGAGGGGTGGGTAGGTAGGAGGGAGGGGATACGATCGGATTCTCAACGAAGTAAACCCGATAACTTCTTTGTTTAACTTAGGTATTATTACGGCTGTCGAGGGATCGCCGTCGCCATTTTGTAGAAAAGGTAAGTACGAATAGCCGAACGATGTTTTTAATGGATCTTTTATACTACCAGGAATTTGTTATTTACACGAACTTTGGGAACAAACACCGGAGTGCACCTTTTCGACGAGTTTCTCTCTCTCTCTCTCTCTCTCTCTCTCTCTCTCTTTCTCTCCTTCTCTTTTTCTCTTTCTCTAACTCTTTTTCTCTTTCTCTCACTCTTTCTCTCTTTCTATCTGTTTCTCTATTTCTCTTTATAGTTTACAACGTCACGTAACTTAAGAAATTTATATTCTCTTGGGCGGAATAGTAAGGAAAGAATAGAAAAAAGAACAAAAAAAATTATATATAATTTCCTACGTACTCTACCAAGTTTTGTTATACTTAATACAATTTTCATATTTTATTTTCTATCTATTTATGTATTTACGTATTTACAACCATTGAAATAAATTAACAAGATCTTCTCGTGAAGTATTACGTAAAGTATTTTATTACGTTGACAAATTCTCGTAAGGAAATTAATTAAATCCTCTGTATTCTTACGAATTCAATATGTGAATATATTACATACTGATTTTATTACACACACACACACGCACGCACGCACGCACATATATGTTATTAACTCGCTATATCGAAGACTAAAGTTTTAATTAAATTACGTTTGAACAATTTTTAATAGGAAATAAATCAATACGTTCGATTTCTTTTACGTTGAAAAATGTTTCGATTACCTTTGTATTTAATTTATTCTATTTCCTCTTCCTTTTTTTGCTTCCTTTTGATAGAGAGAGAGAGGGGGGGGGGTAGTGGGGAGGGGGCAAAAGAGAAGTAAAGTTCACGCGTTAGAAAAAAAATCACTACTTTTGATGTTATTATTAGATCAAATTGATTCGTCGAAATTCTACCGAGGAAAATTCTCTGTACGTAGTCTCGCAATTAGTCCACGCTTATTGGATAGCTTCCAATGTATCGGATTTACTTCTAACAAAACAATCCATTCCGAGAACGTATCGACAGATGGATACGCGTAAAACGATAGAAACCTATGATCTATCCTCCGAATTTCCTTTATACCACGAACTATACTATTGATTAGGACATCTCCTTTGATATTTCACACTTCCATTCTGACGTGAATAGCTTACACGTGTGAGTAACGCGATGACACTGTATAGATATCGGTATACCTACGTTCGATAAAACTAAAATAATTCAATTCGATATGATAATAAATTTCACCATATGTAGGTGTAATTATTATTTATCTTGGACGATTAAATTATGTACATGTATACATACATATATATATGTGTGTGTGTGTGTGTGTGTGTGTGTGTGTGTGTGTGTGTGTGTGTGCGTGTGTGTACTTCACATTTATATAATTTATATATGACTGTTATTCAATAATTATTGATCATATAAAAAAATATATTTACGGCGGGGTGGGGGGGGGGTGAGTGGGGGAGGAGGCGATATAACAACATTTTTCAATCTATGGAATGATTACTTTGGCCATGTTATTCGAATCTCTGTAAAGTTCCGAACGGATCGGATGTCCTTTTTCAAAAATCGAGATCATGGGGAATATAACGCGAGCCTTTTCCGTGGTCGAGCTCGTATTTAAGTCATAGTAATGGCGCGGATCCAACGGATTTTAATGCAGGCGCACTGAAGCGAAGGCTGCTTCTCCCGGTCGAAGGGACTCTGATTTTCCCCTATTCCTTTTATGTCCGTTCTTTTTTTTTCTTCTTCTTCTTCTTCTTCTTCTTCTTCTTCTCTATTCCTCTAACTCTAGAAAAAAGGATGGAAAATGCCAGAGGCATGCCGTTTAAACGGTCATAAGCTTTTCCGAAAGAGCTGCGTCGACGAGTCTAACGATATATCTATCCGCCTATATATGCGATTATCATTTAAAAGTCGTGCTAGATGATATATATATATATATTTTTTTTTTTCTTCTTTTAAAATTAGAACGAGCTTTTAAATAAAAGTAATTTGAAAAAAAAAAAATAAAAGAAAATTTTTAAGTATAAAAGGGTGTAAAATATACGACAATAATATCTCAGTTGTTCAACTCAATATAAATCAATGTCATATAGTACATATCGTAAACTTTTATATTTATTAAATGTTATCATTATTAAATTCTTGAACGATGATTATCGTCGAAAACGATAGTTCAAATTTTAAACGGTCATTTTTATTAATCTCAAACGTCTAAACATCCTTCTCTTCGTATACCTTACAAAACTATAGAGTAATAGAATTATGCCGATAACAAATGTGTTCGAAGAAATATCATTGATCGTGAAATTTGGAAAGAAACGAAAAATTTATTCCTCTCGGATCAATCGATTTCTTTTTTTTTGTTTTATATATATATATATATGTATATTTTTTTGTATATTGGAATTATCAATAAAGTGTGAAACACCTTATATTATATGGTTGGTGATGATGGAGGATATATTTAGAAATGTATGTATGTATATATGTACGTATGTTATATTGGATGATGAGGTGCGAAATCAGTAATGGGCGAGGGCGTTGTCGTCCCTTTCGGTAGACGACGACGCATCGGCAAACAACGACTTCGGGGCATTTGTAATTCAGATAAACCGTAAGTCCGAGGAACGGATGTGCTACCCTGCACTCTGAAGTTATGGGGTTCCGCTTTGTTCCGCATAAATGCTAGAGAATAGTCCTTTTAGTTGACCCTGGAAGCAGAGAAATTCGGCTGACTGTTGACTGCCGTGTGTGGGTGTGTTTGCGAAGCTGTCATCGTCTGAAGTACCTCACTCTTTCTCTCTTTCTCTCTCTCTCTCTTTCTCTCTCTCTTTCCTACTTCCTTCCTTCCTTCCTTCCTTCCTTGTTACACACCCTATCCTAGTAGTTCCTTTTATCACCCCTTCAGGATCGTTACGCGTTCCTCCGCGTCGGTATAGCATTCAAATGCTATGCGACATTTCCATAAGCACTAAGGGGTGGAGAGGTGAAGGGGGGGGGAGGGGAGAAAAAGTAGAGATTTTCTACCATCATTATTGTTACGTCGTTACTATGGTTTTTATGGAAAAGATGTATGTCCGAGTAATAAAATATCGTTACAGATACTTGCCGGTTAATATTGAAAAGTAATGGAATTTTCTTCTCTCCGAAATTTCTACGAAGTTTATTCGATACTTTTATTTTTACGAATTTGTAAATAATTTACACCAACGTATACGTATTTCATCATTCCCCTACGCGCGATAGTCATTTTGGTAATTTTCTTTATCCAAAAATTTATATATCATTTCTACGATGATACAAATTATAATATATATTATATATTATAACTTATCGAAGAATCATAATATATTTACATAACATATCGGATTACTATTTAAACATAAAGTTTAGAATACACATACATCCTATGTTATAATAATAATAATATTAATAATAATAACAATAATAATACTAATAATAATAACGATAATAACGATAATAATGATAATAATAATAATATCTAAATTACATATCTTTGTTATTCGCATGTTAACGCACGTAACTCCATATATTCGATCGAATATCGTAAATATGAAAGGTATCGTTCAAAAATTGAAATTCAAGAATCGAAGAGGCCATTTTGGAGGGTAACTAATACACAGGATGTAGGTCGTTGTCGGTCTGTCGTACAGGCAGCAGACATACGGACAGACATACAGACGAAAGGGAACGGACAGGCATGGATATACAAAACATATAGACGTATAACGTTAGCATGCCAATGTGAAAAGTGTCGATGGGAGAAAAGTCGAATAGGATACAATATTATCCTGTGAGTAGTCGCGGGGACTACACAAAATCGACGGTTCTACTGTGTCGACGTAGAATAAAGTCTGGCTGGCAGCCATTCCCTGAGGGATCATCGTCTGTTCGTGGAAGAATCTAGGAAGCGAATAAGATGGAACACGCGCGCGCGCGAGCGCGCGCGTGTGTGTATGTGTGTGTATGCAAGCACCGTTTACATACACGTATATACGTGGACGTACATAGATAACCAACGGCAACCCTCTCGCTCCCCTTATATTAGAATTCCATGGATTTTTCTCGCCGAATTCCCCGTACCGAGATTCCGTCGAGTGCGTTATCGCTAGGACAGAACCCTTTTCCACCTCTTACCATTCAACCAACCATCTTTACACATTGGAACGTCAAGGAGAGAATTTCTAACCTCACCTCTCCTCCCACCACTATACCCTCCCCCTTCCTACCCCCGGCCCTCACCAGGACGCACCTTCCCGTTATCTCAGAATGAGCCTCGATGAGAAATGGATTCACCCCCTTACCGCGTTCTTTTAATCAACGTCCTCCTTAGCGAGAAGATCCTTTTTATGTACTCGCCCGATCAGAAATGTCTTCTTCTTCTTTTTATCCCATTCCTTCAGGGCCGAAGAAAGGGATCGCGGGCTTTACGGTCTTATAGATTGATAAAAGAGGAGATTTTTGTTAAATCGATTAGACGAAATAGATGTATTAATATACATCTGATAAATTTATTTTATATACAATAATATTTATTAGTTATTGACTAATGATGTATATAATTATTGACTAAGTATGTGTATATATATATATATATATATATATATATGTATATATGTATATCGTAAAAGTTATTAATTGTACGGCTTGATTACGGGTCGAAATGTTGTTCGTGACCATTGAATCAAAGTTATCAATTATAATTTCTCTTAATTGGATCTGTCGATACATGCGAATTGTACGATTAACGTCTTTAATTTACGTTATAACGAATTTATTTCAATTTGAGAAATAACCTAGAGTGGAAGGGGGAAGATCGATTCACGACTATTGACTTTCTCGACGTCTTCAAGAATGTCAATCCACTTCGCCGTGCAATTTACTTGGACGATGGCTGGCTGACTCTTTCTTTCTTTCTTTCTTCCTTCCTTCCTTCCTTCCTTCCTTCCTTCCTTCTTTTCTTTATTTCTTTATTTCTTTCAACAACGAGATTGCTGTGGTACAAGTCTGCTTGAAAAATTATATAGCCAAGTACGGGATGAAGTGGTTCTGATTAATTCAACAAGATATTTAATAGTTAACGCGTCGAGTACGTGCTCGGCCTAGAATTCTTTCTAGTATGCTTAAAGCAATTTAAAAAATTATCGATAGGTTTTACATCTTCGATATGGATCTTCGTGAATCGTCGTCGTCGTTAAATTAACAATAATTTTTATCGTTACTTTTTTAAAGAGTAAATATTAAATATGATATATACATGTAAATATAATAATAATTAAATTATATATATATATATATATATATATATATATATATATTATGGTTGTGAAAGTGATCTATGGTTATGTCGAAATTTTTTTGTTTATTTTGTTCCTTTAATACTTTCACATCATAGTGACATTATAATACAGATTAAGTGATAAATTCGATTATTTCTGACTTTGTTATTTAAGCTATTTACATTAATAATTACTTTTTCGTTACACACACACACACACACACACACACACACACATATATATATATATATATACACACACACCCGAGTTATCGTATTACTTAATCCTGAAAGATTCAAGATCGAAAAGAATGTAGTGTACGTGGAGCGAATGATATAGTAGCTTAGCACAGGTATGACGTTACACAAACGATTTTAAAAACCCGCCTTGAAGGGATAATGCCTTTGGTAGCAAATCAATTCACGCTTGTCCCTTCCCTTAAATCGAGCCGAGGAAATTCGATGAGGAAAGACGACCTCCTGACTCTTCGTTTTTCATCGCACTCCATTAACCTGTTAACTATATTTGACGATTACACATTTGTCACGAGAAAACGACTATTTTATTTTTCTGTGTTTAACGACGAGCAAACTCGTCGACACACAGTTGATAAATTAAACTTTGTCAATAATATCAATGAATTGGATAAATAAAATTGTTGATTTTCAAAAAAAAAAAGAAGAAGAAAAAAGTAAAAAGATCGATTGCATGTTCGGTTTAATTTTTAACTCAATTTTTGATTAGCTTCAACTGCGTATACTCTGCGTTTGACGAAGTGCATTCGTCGTCTCTTAATTTTTGTTTAACAACGTAAACACATATATATATATATATTTTTAAATACACCTACACGGTTAACGGGTTGGATGTTGTTGATGGAACGTCGATAAAGCAAAACAAAACGAAACAAGAAAAAAAAAAAAAGAAATTGCGTGATCGACTTTCAAAAAGGTGGAAATATTGGAAATTTAAATTATTATTCAAAAAGCGATATCACATAACGTGGATATACATATAATTATTATTTATTAACATTTACGTCCATTTAATTCTTATAATGAATAACTATGAATACAAACGATTAGAGAGACGGCAAAGAAGATTATCGACCGATTTTAATTGCTTGTTATTAATTAATTAGTAACCATTGATTGTCTTTGTTCAAGGCATACGCCAAAATTACCATCTGCTAACATCAAAGCACAGATTTTACAAATTGCACAATTTTCTACGCTATAATAACGCATTTGCCATATAATAATAATAATGATCCGTTCGTTCTCGGTCAAAAACTATATAAAATGGAACAATAGTAAATTGGAAAGAGTTAGAACGCGAAGTCGAATTAGCGGGCCAGGGAAGGGTGGGGGAGGGGGAGGGAGGACGTTCGAGGGATTGTCACTAATTCATTCGTATTAAACGCAATTAGCTGTGCGTATTGTATACAAACACATCCTGGCCTTATAATTTCGTCTTTGAAAATTATCGGGGATAAAGTTTAACGCATTTCAATTAACATGATATAACGTAAAGTTCGTTACGGACGAATAAATTAATAACAGTTAACAAATTCGTTTAGACAATTAATATCATTCTAACGCGTCATTAAGAAATTACAATTAAATATATTTGTATCTTTCATATCGATAAGTACGTGTACATAATAGATATGTTACGTGTACAGATAGATAAGCACCGTGCAAATACAAGTACGTTATAGATTTTATCGGAATAGCGATTTATTACATAATTATTTATGTCATTATCGTAAATTTCTAATACCTGATTCGATTGGCATCATTCTCGCCGACTCTATCGGAATATTTTCGTTCGACATTTACGATATTTCGAATTTCGATACACTTAAGTAAGTATCTCGAAGGTACGTACGTACATACCTACGGGTCATGTGTGGCAATGGGGTAAAACGAAGGAAGTAGTAAACCCGCAAGAAATGGGTAAAGGGGTGGTTGCCTCACCTGCTTCTATCACCTTTCAATTCACCCTGAAAAAAAATCCTACCTCGTTTCGTTCGACGCGCAGTCAAGTCGAACGAGCACGTCCTTTCGCCCTTCCACGGTATCGATACCGAGGAGAGGCTAAGTGATTTCTCAGGGTTTGGGTTTCTACCTGTAATACTCCGCCCCCGCAATACTCCTCTCCCACACCCCAAGCCCACCTCCCCCTACCAAAACTATTTTCCCGTCGTACCGATCCTATCCTGAAAATATCGGTTCGCGCAAAGAGGATTCGCGAGCTCTCCCAGGAGTCTCTGTGAATTTATTGGACGGAAACTTTGGAGCCATTTAACGCGACCTCTTCGATGAGCGGCTTAAAAACAGACTTTCAAGTAACTTCCTCCTTTTTAAATAACATAAGTAAAGTAACTTTATTATTGTTATTATTATTATTATTATTATTATTATTATTATTATTATTATTACTATTCCGCATCGAATAATATTATTTCATTCGAAAACGTCAAAGCAAATCGAAATCGTTTATCGTTCGTTATCTATTAGCTTAAAAATAATATTAACGTTTAATTCTGAAACGACGATTGCGTTCGATTAATAATCCCTATCGACCGTATGAAATATGAATTACATCACGAAATATCTTTAATTTTCATGTGAATTACAAGTAAATCGATTCGTATACGTGAGCTTATTACGGTAACGACGTTAATGTCGATTTTGAGTACATCATTTAATACAAAGCGTACTATATATTTCACGTATTCCCGTATATTCCAAAGTGGAAGAACGGCAAGAGGAAATCATTATTTTATAAGTCAATTATATAATACTTTGATCGATAACGTTCAACTCTACGTATTTGGAAATTCAAGAAAACGGGCTGACTCATCACCCATCCCTACCCTCGGCCTTCTCTTTGACGTCAAACTTCACTCTTCTATTCCCTTTTTCCTTCTTATTTCATCGTGATGTAGAGAGAGAGAGAGAGAGTGAGAGAGAGAGAGAGAGAGAGAGAGAGAGAGAGAGAGAGAGAGAGAGAGAGAGAGAGAGAGAGAGAGCCTTCTTAATACGAAAATCGATTATTAATCCAGCATGAGCATGGGGGAAAAACGGTGAAAATCCTTCCGTTCTCTTTCTTTTTCTTCTTCTTCTCTCTTTTTTCCCCCCTTTTTCCCTCGTCCCTTTACAAGGGGTAAAGCTTTCTGCTGCTTGTCACCCTCTCTCTCTCTCTCTCTCTCTCTCTCTCTCTCTCTTTCTCTAGTTCTTTCGGGGAACGTTTTCTTCCCTTCACGACGTTAGGGTATTTAATGTAAAACCAGCCGGTAGTCTGAATTAGGTCACATCAGACAACGCGGAAGACAACGCGTTAGCTGTTTGAGCGAAAGGGAGAAGAAGAGTAATTTTTCATTCCTAATCGATCTTCATTTCAAGATGTTTCCGTGATCGTGGATATCCCCGATTGGTACACTCAAATAAATGAACTATCCCCGTGGCTTCGAGTCTTTCATTTTCCTTTCTTCTCTTTTTTCTTTTTGGTTTTTTCTTTTTTCTTTTTTTGTTAATTCTTTTTTTTTTTTTTTTCTATTCGATCGCACCCGATGGTTTTCATTAAGAAATTACGTCTTCTTTCCCTTTTCTTTTTTTTTTTTTTTTTTTTTTTTTTTTTCTATAACGACGATACTTACGAGCTTAACGAACTATAGTCTTTCGTTTTGTTCATATACCGCGAACTCTTCTCCTTAATTTTTGTTTATATAAATATTTAACAATGTATAATCTTGTCTTATTATAATAACGTTGCGCGATACAACCTTTTGATAATACGAGAGATTAACGTAACTCTATGCATTAACGAACAAAGTGATTTCGTTGAACGTTCGTATATATTATACGTATTTTTTTTTTTATATTATATTATAAAGTATATTAATAACATGACATGTAACATATATATATATATATATATGCTTTATAAAGAATACTTTATATAATAATTATTAATAATAATTGATATATCATACTTCTCTCTCTCTCTCTCTCTCTCTCTCTCTCTCTCTCTCTGTCTCTAAAATTATTTTCAATAAATTCATAATTCATTTACAATGAATTCTTATCAATGTTGCACCTTTATATAATGCATTACGTTAATAACTATACGTGCAAGGAACGATACTGAAAATTAATTTTAACGCGAATTTGTTGAAAATTGAACGTCGTTCGAATGCTTGATGACAATCTTCGATGACAATCAACGGAGGGACTCGAAGATGGGTCTATCGATGTATGTATCTGATGCAACTCGCACTCGTCGTAATAATTCGTCGATATGAGTGTCACAGTTCCTGTCATCGGGCGTCGTCCACGGTGCACTTGCTATTATTACGCAGTCGCTGTACCAGCCGGCAACATCACTAAAGTGATTTCCCAACGGACATTGATGTCGCACCGTTCCTCTCTGTCGTGTTGCTAGTTGTAACTATTGACCGCCTAGTTCGTCGGCACATATTCGCCTTTTGATCATCCTCGTTTCAATACCATTTGAAAAAATTTTCCCCCGACAAAATTCGAATGTCCTACGATCATTATTTAATCGAACACAAACACGTAGATACTGTATACACTATGCAATATTATAATTTATAATATATGTTATAATTGTACATTTATTAATGATCATTTAACGATGTATTATAACAGTAAATGCGTTTTGTCATAGATGAAATTTATTTACTATTACAGTAATAATATATTATCATTTATAATTGTGTAATAATAATAATAATAATAATAATAATAATAATAATAATAATAATAATAATAATAATAATAATAATGACAATTGTAATGATAAATTATATGTTTATCATTTCAATATTAAATTATTATTTGAGGTAGTAAGCATATTGATAAGAATGTTCATTACATATTACTATTATTTTACTACGATATATATATATATATATATATATATATATATATATGTACACACGTTGTGTTATAACACGTAATGATATTTATCTAATCTAATTACTTTTATGTTTTATCGTTTTTTTTAACTCTTGGCCATTTTTTTCCTCTATCTTTTCCTCCTTTTTCTTTTCTTCCTATTATCATTATTATTATTATTATTATTATTATTATTATTATTACTATTATTATAATTATCTTGCTTTATTATTCGCGCAAGTATGTACTTTTCGAGAAATGTAACGAATCGCGTGAATACACAAGATTCGCATAATAATTGTGAACGCTCGCGGTACTCTCGGTCAAAGGTCTCTCGTGGGACGATAAGCTACCCTTCGCCATATTTAAGTCACGGCTATTACCGTCCTGCTAATTAAACGAGAGCTTAATCAGTTTTGCAATTTTTAGTCTTACTCCTTAACGTTAGCTACCGTCATCATACGTAGTAATCACGTTCTACTAACTCAAACGAACTTTTGATGTTATAATACTTCCGTCTTTTTATAGTACGCCTTAGGCGAAATAAAAATAATATTGGAAAAAGTCGCCTAAGGGTTTGAAGGAAGATGAAAGAAATGAAAATGTTGATTAGAACTTTGTATATGTATGTAAATGAGGTAAACTACAGGGAAGTTCCACGATTTCCAGTAAATATGTAATATTCTTCGTTATGACTACTTCAAACATCTTTGTTTTTATAGAAAAATCATAAAAAAATAAAAAAAATGTCTTGAAAAACGAAAGAGAGAAACGAAACGATGTTGAAACTCTTTTTTTCGACGTTAGGTGTACCTTTTTAACGAGCCACACACACACACACACACACACACACACACACACACACACACACACACACACACACACACATAGAGAGAGAGACACATACACACATAGAAAAAAAGTGAGATGTACGAGGATAACTTTATATCCTGAAAGATTTGTCAACGTCATTAAATTATTCCAAATACATATACGTATGTATAAAACATAATAAAACATAGTTTATGCAATAGTATACTGCATCTATACAATATATATATATATATATATATATATATATATATATATATATATATATATATACATGTATGTATGCATATATATACATAATACAAATTATACTATACTCGTATTCCCTGTTAGGACAAATTATCCACTTAACGCGTTAACGTACTTTCCTGAATAACTTTAAACAAAATAATAGTTTATCGTTCGTTCAGATTTCGAGTGGAAATCGTACGTTCGATCTTGCAGTCGACCGATAGCGAATCGAAACGATTTATCGGCACGATTCGTTGCGTTCTCACGAGCCCGTAAATCCAACGAATCGGTAGCCATGCTCTAATCTTCCCTCGCCATAGTTACGATAGGGGGGGGGGGTGGGGAGGGGAACGACAGAGATGAAAAAGGAGGAAGGAAAAAAGTTCAACAAAAAAAGAAAAAAAAATGAATAAAAAAATATTCAAAAAAAAAAAAAAAAAGAGAAAAAAAGGAGAAAGAACGAACACAAAATATCGCATCGGGTATATGTATGTACTCGTAACTTGGCTCTGGCTTATATGCATATTACGTGTCGTTTATCTCAAACGTATCGTCTTTCCGTACGACGAACATGAATCGGAAACGAGATTACGCAAAACGAGAACGTACGAGAGTGGCGTATAGAAGAGAGGAAAGAAATAAAGAAAAAACGAGGGACGGAGAGAGAGAGAGAGAGAGAGAGAGAGAGAGAGAGAGAGAGAAGTGGGTGGGGAGGGTAAGCGAGCGAATGGCCGTTTCTCTGTCATAATTTAAATCGGGAAAGTGAAAGGATTCGATGGCGAGAGGGAGTCACGAGCGAAAAATGGCTACGCGTACGGAATATATTTTTCGTTATTTACTCGATCGACGAATATCCTCTCGGGAATATCGGTAGACGATCGGATAAATGGTTCGTTTAATCTTCCATGTTCGTTATTGGTAATTTACAAAAAATAAACAAAATCCTGAGAATTTTTGTCCATGGATATATATATATATATATATATATATATATATATATATATATATATATATTACGTACACACATACATACATACATACATACATACAGATATTATCATATAAGTGTGATTATGAAAATAGACGAAATTTAATATCCGAAATAATTTAATTAATCCCGTATTATTTTCTGTTACATCGATTTAAACTATAGATAACTAACTCGTAACGTGAATGTATACGAAGAGACATTCTTTTTTTCTTTTTTTCCTTGATTTCGTATAATTGGACGATAACAGATATATGTGTATATATATATATATATAATTTTTTATATATTAAGATAATCCACGATTTCGAACATACGATGGCATTTATGAGATTTTATGATACATTTTGTCTTTCCTTCTGGTTTTCCTTTACTTTCTTTTTTTTACTTTTTTTTTCTTTTCATTCTTCAACGCAGTCGAGCAGACAAGATTTTAATGTAAGTCATCTAGCAGGGTTCCCTACGATCCTGCTGTGACCACAATCACCAGCATGACTACCATCGCCGTTTGTTCTCTTAATGAATTTTCGTTATTTATGAAGCATGACTTTTTGATGTCCCCTGCTACTCGGTACATAACGAACTGGCACGAAGGTTTATTTCACGCACGAGAGTTTGAGCGGGGCGGGATCAGTTTGGCCGGCGGTCGGGAGGGGGCAAAAGGTTCGACAGAAGGGGAGGGAAGGGGGAATCAGCTACACCACAATAAATTTCCACGAGTTTTCATTGAAATTGCATATTTCATTGGGGTTGAACAAAAAAAAAAAAGGAAACGAAAAATGACGGAGAGAGAGAGAGAGAGAGAGAGAGAGAGAGAGAGAGAGAGAGAGAGAGAGAGAGAGAGAGATAGAGAGAGAGAGAATGGGGTAAAAAAAAAAATAATGTATACGATTAAATATTCGTTACCGTTCGTAAAATTCGCTTAAACGAGATTTATATGTATAAAAAGTGTATCTAGTAGCTTTTCATTATGAATTTTTGTTGGTTTTCGTTGGTCAAGGATAAAAAATTTTTTAAATAAAAATAAAAATAATATTAATGATAATAATAATAATAATAATAATAATAATAATAATAAAATTGATAAAGAGAAAATACACGACCAACTCTAGACAGTGGTTGAATTCATTCTCACTTCGCCAAATTGAAACATACGTAGATACCTAGATACACACGTTTAAATACGTCGCATTCGATCGATCGAATTTTTTTGAATTCCACGCTATTTTCCTTATATTTTATTTCACGATCAAGACTCGTCATCGCAATAATCTTGACTGCTGCAATATTTTTCAACGGTGTCGTCATTAATTCCGACAATTTTTCTTTAACAATACGCACGACTTATTTTTATTTAATTCTTATAACTATTTAATATTTACATAAGTATCTATGTATGTATGCATGTACGTGCATAGATACAGTTGCACGGATTATACGTTAAAAATATTTCATAATTCATTGATCCTATTTCATATATCGTACTCGCAATTTTCCGTGGGCAACGATATTTTTTGAGCGACTTGTTCGAAAAAGTTTTGACACTTTTTTCATTTCTTCTTTTCTTTCTTCCTTTTCTTTTTTCCTTCTTTTTTAATTTGAACGCATTTTTATTACAATTAAATATTTCGGTTCTATTATTATCTTTCTATTATCTACACACGCGTACCTTCATATAATACCATGATTGTGATTAAATAAACGTAAACGTTGCCTCCATTTCGTTTAATTAAATCGTTCCTTTCTGCCACTCCTCTCTCTCTCTCTCTCTCTCTTAAAAAACCAGACAATAAAACGCACACCCACGGAATATTCGATTTTTTCGAAATTTCTATCCAAGGTTTCTCCCTTTACAGGTGTCCTAATATTCGTGCATTTTGTTCAAGTAGGCATTGCGATAAACGAACGTCATAAATGAAATCAATCGATTCAAATGCATTGTCAAAGACAATACAAATTTTCCAGGCTCGTTCGCGCGTGAAACGATTAATAGAATAATCCAGTGAATCGAATAAAATTTTATAAGAAAAATTTAGTTAAAAAAAAAAAAAATAATAAAAAAAGGAAACCAAGAAAAATGAAAATGATAATAATATTGAAACAATGAATTTGTCTAAGTAAAAAATAAAGAAACGTCTAGGTACAATGGGTTGTTAGTATGAATATAACGTGTAGGTATAAATTTTCCTTAACTACATATAATGAGAGAGAGAGAGAGAGAGAGAGAGAGAGAGAGAGAGAGAGAGAGACAAAGACAAAAAGAGATAATGGTCGAAGAAAGTAGAAGAATAGAGAGAAGTCGTATGAGCGTAGAGAAAAGAAAAGAAAAGAACAAAAAAAAAAAAATAAGGGGTAAAGGGAAGATAGAAGGAAATATTTCAGCCGTGTGCACGTTCGAATTGTTGCCAAAAAATATGAAAAATCTTTTGGCTGGTATCCAAAACGTGGAGAACGGACGGAGGAAACCGCGAGGGCTGCACGCGTGGAAACCGCACGCATGAGGCGACCGGCCAAAGGTCGCGACAAAAGAAAATGCCTTTTATTCTCTCCTTGTAATACATAGGGTGTCTTATTTAATTGGATCGTTTAGAATATTCTCGTATTTTCCTTCTTACTCGTTCTATTGTTGTTTTCTCTTTCGTTTTCCTTTTTTTCTGTTTCTTTCTTTTTCCCGTTCCCCTATTTTAACGTTTATTCGTTAAATATATATATGCGTTTATATTAAAAATATAATATTTTTCCAACGATTCTCATAAATTTTTATATTTATATTAGGTACGCACATACATTGTTTTCTCTTTTGTTGTCGTTATGTTTTTACTTATCTTTTTATAATTTTTTTTTTTTTTTTTTTTTTTTTTTTATACTTAAGCATGTTTTTGTTCTTCTCTCTCTCTCTTTCTCTCTCTCTTCCTTTTTTTTCTTTCGTTATCATATCGCACAGTTACGTGAAAGTTACGTTTCTCATATATCGGATATTTTTCCTAGCGTTACTACCATATAGAATGTTATACGAGAATTCTCATGAGCGACATTAACGGGAAATTACATTCGAGTGGAATAACGTTTTTAACCTTAATGAACTTCTACGCTGGACGACCTACTCAAATGTATGTTTTATGAATGATTCTGACCTTGCAGTTTACAATTTCGCTACATAACAATATATTTTTTTTATTATTAAATAATTAATTTTACTATTACCTATTATAACTTATTATGCATTCTATGTTTGCACAACATATATATATAATAAATCGGTATTGCATATCGATCAAAGACATACATTATTCTTTAATCGATCTGATAAACGAAACAAATTCTTATCTAATACTTTCCATCGATACTTATGACGTGAGGTATTTTCCGTATGTACGATACGACGATTAATTGTTTTTGTTTCGTTTCGTTTTTATCCTTTTCTCTAATTGACAAATATATAGATATAGCACTTGAGTTCTTCTTCTTCTTCTTCTTCTCTACTTCTCTCTTATAAACTCTATTGAAAGAATAATAAATCGCGATATACAAAATATGTAACATCGCCGATGATAGTACGAAAGATAGATGAGAATTGGCAGTGGAACTCATTATATCATAGCGTGATAAAAGTAGCAAAGAGAAAAAAGATAAAAGAAAGAAAGAAAAAAAAAGATCCGAGAAAAAGGAATAGGAAAGGAAGAAGGAGAAGAAGAAGAAGAAGAAGAAGAAGAAGAAGAAAAGAAAAAACCTTTCAAGTCTTCCTCGATAAATCGACTCGTTAGCAGCCTCACTGCCTATCCTCCGTCAGTCTTTTACGCTCGGATGAGTTCGCGTTGGTGCGCTGAAAAATATGCGGAGCTTAAACGAAGTACGTGTCGCGAATTACCGAGCGTATTTTACAACGTCAGACGAAAACCAAGTGAAATTTTCTTTTCCCAGAACATCCGCCATTTGTCCGTTAAATCAAAACCATCCAACCAGTGGACTTACACGAAATATTAACGCAAGCATTTAAGCCGGAACGTTAATTTTTTCTTTTTTTTTTTTTTTCGCTAAAAAATATAAATAATCGTGACATACGTATACGAAGAGAAAAGAAATTAATTTTAATTGTCAGATCAGTTCAATATTTTTACATTGCTTTCAAATAATATACGCATGTATGTATTTTGATGTTATTGTTGAATCGATCAATAATATAAACGTAATAATCAATAATAATAATATAATGAATATGATAGACGCAACGTTTATATTAACCGCAAAAAAAAGAAAACAAAAATTATATACACACATAGATATACGTAAATATATTGTAACAGTACTCGATACACTTTTCTTTCCTTTTTCTTATTTACTTATCAAGAAATTCATTAACACAAATTTTAATGTAAATGCGCCTTAATTAGAAAATTTTCGTTCGAGAAAGGAAGTTTATTCTAAACCGTTTCGTTACCGATAACCTGTTGATTCGATGGCAAAATGAGAATAAAAAAGAAAACTTTTTCCCCCTTTTCTTTTTTCCCTTTTTATTCATCTTTCCGATACGCATTTAATTACCGCCCATAGTTTCTCTACATATTCGCGAGGCATGAAATATTTCGCGAATATTTGAAAAAAATGACGTTATCCTTGAGGATCGATCATTAATCATAAAAGAAATTTCATTTGAAATCGTTTTTTTTTTCGTGCACCAAAACGCTAATAAATCAATTCCGGTCTTAAACTAGCGAACGTTCTCAGTTCTTGCGAGCTAAATTTCAATCACTCTAACGAGCTTATCATGTTACTTGTAATCGCTATTTTCTCTCTCTCTCTCTCTCTCTCTCTCTCTCTCTCTCTCTCTCTCTCCCCTCTTTCTACATCTCGTTAATCTTCACTCCTGGAAACAAAATTGATTTTGAAATGTTAGATCGGTCGGATTGTTGAAAATATTCTCTAATGGAACGATCGTGTACGATCGTGATATTTGTTATAATAATATTGCGGAATGTTCATAATAAATTTTCCATAAATAATAGATATGTATAATAATAGTTATATAAATATATATTTCTTGTTTACAATAAATTTCTTTTCCTCTGTTTTGTATTTTTTTTCTCATTTCTTTCTTTCTTTCTTTTTTTTTTTTTGTTAACAATGTTCCAAATTTTAATTATCGTGGAAAGTAAACGAGCGCAGAATGAAAAATGGAAAAAAAAAGAAAAAATAAAAAGAAATCAATTTCATTATATTCGATTCGACAATTTTCGAGAATCGTTAGCCATACGGAAAGACAAGATTAAAACTCGTTTAATCTGAAAATAACTAGATTCATGGTGTACGCACGTAAATACATATGTTGAATGTATTGTACGAAAAGAAAAAAAAGTAATAATAACAAAAGCAAAAAGAAAGAAAACAAAAAAAAAACACAATATTCGAGGCACGAAGCTGCCGTGCGATGAAAAATCGCTATGTAAATAATGGTTTGTTGCTACCTCGAAAGAAACATTTTTCTCGACTCTGATAGTTCAACGTTTGCGTTAGAAAAAAAGAAGAATTAAAAAAAAAAAAAAAAAAAATTTATATTAAAACTACCAACTTCGTTAAATCGTTGCGCTATAGTATTTACTCTGTTAATACATAGGAATATACGTGTATTTTTGCAGATTGCTATTATTTTTTAACCTTAATACGATGTTGTCAGTTTCATTATACACGTAAGTCGATACTACGACGCAAACATTCTAATTTATATTCATTCGAGGAAATTCTCTTCCTATTCTGTGGGTTTGAATGGGGGTTGGGGTGGGAAGAAGCATAAACGGAAATAATCTACGTAATTATAATATCGAATAAATAAATATATATATATATATATATTATAAATAAATTATTATACGAATATGATGTTATATTATACAAATGCATTTGTTTATAACAAATTTTTTTGTTTTCGAATTTAAAAATATATCCTTTTTTTTGTCTAACCAATACAACTACCGCCAGCCTACAATACAAATAAAAAATTAACGACGATTAGAATCGCCCACATATATAATGACCCGTAATTCAATGCGGCTGACCTAGCGTGAAACCACGATAATAAAAGCTGTTGTCTAACAAAGATGTGAATGAAACGAAATTGGTGGAGGATGCACGTGATAATCTCTAGGACTTTTTAGGAGGGGTTGCACTAATCGTTGTCGCGACACGACGGCCACTAGAGTGTACCACCTCCCATGCTGCTTCTACCCTCGACTCGACACTAATTAGTTCCGGTTACGACGGAAAAATGTCGTAATTACGCTGCACCGTTAGAAGGAGAGAGAGAAAGAGAGAGAGAGAGAGAGAGAGAGAGAGAGAGGAACATTTTCGTGACGAATGACAAGAACGCGAGCTAAGAACACTGACAAAGGAGACTACGTAATCGTTAAAACGTTACCGTGTACTTCTCGTTTTGAGAAATGGCTTAAAAAGAGAATTTGATTATGCTCGACGTTTGTCTCGGACTGCTCTAATTAATGTTTAGATAATTAATCGTAATACATTCGATTGTCCGACAAAAATTCGTATTTGTTTTCTCTTCGTATACATGTACATTCATAGATACGTATGTACTGAAACATGTCAATACAATTTTACTATAGGTATTACAAAAAGAGATTATTTTATTTTTTTTTCATAAATTTCGTTTCGCTCTTTCTTTCATTTTCCTTTGAAAACTTTTTCTCCCATTAATGTCCTTCCCTTATTCAATTTGTCGATACTTATCAATTTTGCGTGTCGTCGAAGATCGAACGCAACGAAGAAGTGCAACTTCGATCGATCGAAAATTTTTCTTCTTTTCTTCTTCTTTTTTTTTTTTTTTCTTTTTTCGTTGCATTAGAACGTCACGCGTGAATCAATTCACGGAAAAGTTACGACAACGGTAACAAAAGATTTGTATCGTTTATAGATAGGAAGATGATGCTTTAATTGTCGAGGATTATTTTAGGAAATTGTTAGCAAAGTAAGTTTCGAGTTTTGGGATTTCAATTTTGATGACCGAGAATACTCTGGCAAGACCTACCAATACTGACGATCAAATCACGACACCGATCGAGAATAATCAATACTACGAAGTTCGCGATATAGGAGAGTTATTAGATTCAATCGAGAAATGGGTGTATCCGTTTACGAGCATTTAGTAAAGTTAAGTTATTAATCTTCACGAACTTTCCGCGGACAAGTTAATATATATTTTCGATGCAAACAGTTTCTAGTAGGGTTCATTGTTTCAATAGTTACACATTATCAAACTTGCTAGAAACTTATCACCGTCACAATGTATCTAATCTGATTCGGAGTACATTGATATTAATAAATCGGAATTTTGTGATTTTCTGTTAAAAAGAAACAAAAAAAAAAAAAAAAGAAGAAAGAAGAAAAGAAATATAGAAGAAATAAAACAAACCCGAGGAATAAAAATGGGGGACGGTTTTAATGAGGGTCCCTCGATTGCTTCGCACGACGAAAGAAACGAAAGATATAGAATTATAATTTTAAGTGAACACCAAAGGCGAGAGCATCCTGGAAAAGGAAAAGTGGATCTTTCATGGAGTGCGTTGGTGGTTTCGAACGTCATTCGCTTTACCGTAGTTGCTACTCTAGAGGGTAATTTAAATTCAAAGGACGCAGCAATTAAGAAAGATCGCTCGAACGAAAGCGACAAGAGAGGGGTTGCGTCTGGGTTGGGATTGGGTTTCTGTGCTCTCGATTCTCCTCCTTTCGTCCATTCTTACGTACCTAATTTGCGTTAGTTCGCGTAAATGCTTTAATTCGTAACAATGGACGCGATGAAAGAGTGTCCCGAACGATCCGATCCGAGCGCTTTTATTTGATTCAACCCTTTTTCTTTTTTCTTTTTTTTCTTTTTCACAATACCCATCCCCTTCACGTCAACATCATTATCTTCTTGCGACTTTGTCGACAGTCATAATCGTTTTCTTTCGATCTAACGATTGTTTTTCTTTCCTTTCCCCCTCGCAATGACACGAGGCGTGGTCTTAAGGGGAAAAGAGATAAAAAAGGAAAGATAAAAAAGAGGGAGAAACGTTTCAAGGATATCGAATGAAATGATAACAAATGTGCTAAAACCGTTTAACAAATCTAACGTACGACGTAAAATGTCGATTCCTTTCTTTTATAATTTTTTTTTTTTGTTATGTTCATTCACAGTGACGAATATTGATCGTTCAATAATTCTTTGCATTTTATTTATTTTTCTTTTTTTTTTTTTTTTTTATTCTCTTCGTCGGAGTGAAAAGTTCGGATTATATTCGTTCGATTGTCCCTCGAAGAACGAGACGTCGTTAGGGTGACGAAAAGAAAAGAAAAAAAAAAAAAAAAGAAAAAATTAAGAGCACGCAACGAAACGAAAAGAAAAGAGAGGATATACAAGGACGAAAGGAGAAGAGGAAGAAGAGAAACGACGAACGAAATAAAACAATTTGATTCACCTTAGGTGACCAATTTGACCCCTTTTTGCATTTATTTATTTAAAACGGCGCTCGTCGAGAAGAACAAATAGATTCTTCCGTGCTATGCAGAGGACAAACCGCATCGACTTAGTCGTCGTCGAGTTCGAATTCGCTGGTGATTCATTGATTTCGCCTAAGTTTTGCAGAAGGGAACGATTAATCAGGCCGGCCAGCTCCATCCCTTCTCGGTAACGACGAACGAAGCCGACCAGAGACAGAGAGAGAGAGAGAGAGAGAGAGAGAGAGAGATAGAGATAGGTGGATAGATAGATAGATATAGATAGATAGAGATAGATAGATAGATAGATAGATAGATAGATAGATAGATAGAGATAGAGAGAGAGAGGAGTTTGATGTTGGCTTGATGGTGGGGAGAGCAATATTTCAAGCTGAGATCACCGTGCGCTCGCCAACGGCTCTTTCTTCTTCGACGGCCATTAACTCGAATTACGGTCGCTTCGTCGGTCACCCTGAAAAGATGAACTTCGTAGGCTACTGCATTCTCCTTTACCACCACTGAACTGCTACTACCACCCCTCCTCCTAACTGACGACGGCTACGGCGTCGACACGTAAATCGACTGGGCGATCGATGAACGTCCTAGGTAAGTTTAACGAAACGAAAACAAAAAAGAAAAAAAAGAAAAAGACAAGAAAAATTACTCGATCCATCGAGAATACTCAAGAAAACTCAAATTTTTTGTAATACCACCATTGTAATCTCGCGAGCTCTTGAATCCTATCAGATTCGATCGATACTTCTAATGTAGACAATTCAAAAATAATATCCTTAGGGACGGGTATACCGCCAATCATTTACGTATCATCGATTCTTCGTTTAAATATATTATTTACGTTTAATTATTCGATTAATAAGAAACTAATGAAATATACGATTATCAATGTAATATCAAGTAATTTACTTATTATATCGATTAAAAAGAAAAAGGAAAGAACGATTAATTAAATCCACCTGTGTCGTACATTTTGATCTTCATTTTTTTTGTTAACCCAATCATTAATTATTAATTATTATTATTATTATTATTATTTTTCTTTCGTTCGTTTTTTTTTTTTTTTTTTTTTTTTTTTATTAATACCAGCCAGCAATTATCGATTTAAATGTACATTTCCATACGTAGAGAATCATATCGACGGTTACAATCAGAGAAACAGAAAATTTATCGGTCCGTATTGTTGCCGAGGCAATATTCTCTAAATATCGTAACATCAATATCATTTAGGGCATTAACTTTCAATTCGAAATAACAAAAAGGCAATGTTACCCAGCGAAAATCGATGGGAATCGGGCGGACATATAAGTGTACCAATGGGCGACATCGCCATTTTCATAGGCGACTACGAGACTGGCCGCGCGTTCATTAAGAGTATTAATTACACGCGGTTACCAATTATACGAAGTATACGCGACCCGTTATTGGGACACTAATTACAAAGCTCCAGCGAGTATCCATCTACGAGGGATTAATCCAAGCTTCAGGCCCATACAAAACGGATTCCCTTGATGTAAGCGTTATTAATACGTTTATTTCACACAAAGAACGCTCCAAGAATTTCCTTTTCAAAGGACGAAAGAACCGAAAGGAGGATCGATCGGTCGGAAAACGTCTCTATTCGTCTGAAAGTTGATATTAAAAAAAAAAAAAAAAAAAAAAAAAAAAAGAAAAAAAAAAGAGAAAAGAAAAAAAAATCTCTCATTCGAGAGAAAACAACGATGACATTTTTTTTCTCTCACATAGGTATAATCCAATACGATGGAAATAATAATTGCGAGAATAAAAATAAAATGGCAAAGTAGTGACTTCTAGTAAAATATAACGTGTGTGTGTGTGTGTGTGTGTGTAAAAGAGAGTGAGAGAGAGAGAGAGAGAGAAAGGCGAAACTTTGTAACAAAATTATTAGATTTCTCACATCAAATAATATTCAATATCAACGTTTAATATTTAACAATATTAACCTATCCAATCTAATTTTATTATTAACGTGTAACTTTTGTAAAGTTTACAGTATGAAGAACATTATTTCTCTCTCTCTCTCTCTCTCTCTCTCTCTTTATATATATATATATATATATTTTTTTTTTCTTTTTTACTTAGGTATTATATGTATACAAGAAAACAGGAGCACAAGGTATATACGCTATAGTATCAGCGTAAAACGAAATACGAATCGACGTGCAATACTATTTGTATTGTATATTCCACTTATTCCTTTTCCTTTCACGAAGTTCCAACCTAAGAAAGTATAACATAGAACTGTGTACAAGTTTCGATTGTCGTTGGATAAAATAAACGGCGTTCTGGACCCCTATCTCGAACTCCTAACCCACCAAGCCCTTTTCAAAACCTTTGCAGGGCGCTTATTTCCTCGACGCGTTACTACTCGAGTTTACTCGTTCGGTCGAAACAGGATACAAACTGGATCTACTTAACGTGACCATCGCGAAATAACTTTTCCGTTTACCATTTCGACGAGAAAGTCCAACGTCGAAGTTACGTTGTCGCTTTGATGCCAAAGCCCGATGGCGACATCGTAACTTTTCAGCTTTGGTTAACGTCTTTCTCCTTAAAATAGAAAATTCTCGCGTCAACGTTAATGACCACTACGATCTGAATATTTTCTCTTCTCTTCTTTCGTCATCTCGATTATACGTTCAGAAAAAAAGAAAACAAACAAAAAAACTAAAAAAAAACCAAATCAAATTGATCGGACAATAAAAGGACTCGATAGAAAATTTGTTGAATTAACGATAATACTCGATAAACATTAATAAGTTTCTCATTGATCCGTTTCATTTCAATCGAGAGTCAGATCGATTAAACGACAAATTTCGTCGAATTCATTTAAATAATCGTATATATACTTGTTTACTGTTATTTACGACGATCTAATTATATCTTAGCTCGAAGCAGTGCAATCGAGACATTTGTTCGAATGTTATGAATAGAAATGAATGGATGGAGCAGGAACGATCGATATATTTTCTTCAAAAATATAACAAGTATATTTATATTTGTATCTGATATTGACAATATATTTTATAATATGGAGGAACGTACTTACTTGAGCGTATGTCGTTAAATTCTCACGTCGAACTTTTGATTGCCCGTAGTATAGATCTTTGATTGTGCGATACGTGAGAGTAAGTAAATGACGTAGTTAACAAAGTAAATACAATCCAATAGCAAAGATACGATAGTAATGATCGGTACGTGCGTTCACTCGGTGTTCGAAACAACGACTGTCTCCAGTCGAAGGACCATCGAGCATTGGGAGTCTCCTTTTGGAGAATAGTGGGGGGATCGTTGTAACTGTTATTCGATGAAGGTCGAGAATGAGAGAATTCGATGAAAAAACGACAAACGACGACGACTCGCTCACACATAACAAAAGGTAAATAAACACAGGATTATTGCGACTTGTTACGAAGGTCGTTTCGCACGTGTTATTTATGATCGACGAGGTAATAAAAAGAAAAAGAAAAAAAAAATAAAGAAGAAACATAAGAGGAAAGAAAACAGAATGAAAGAATAAAATAAAGAGAAACTCGCGAACGAATGATTTGTAAAAATGTAGATCGAGTTCGTTGGGATAAAATGTAAAAGGGACGTGGATATTAAGGAAGGTCTTTCGGGCCTCTTTGATTAATCGATATATACTATCGATAGATAATCCTATAGAAAACCTTGGCTTATCCGCGCGTTATCATCGGACCGCTATCCCATTGTCTATGTGTGTACGTTATGTGTGTGCGTATATATGACGACTGATATACAAAATCCATGACAAATATCTTTTACGATCGTTATACGAGAAGAACATGGACGATCAATTCTTTTTTTTTTGCTATCAAAGTGGTTCGAAAAAATTAGTTTTAGTTATTATTCCACGTAATATCAAGTGTGCAGAATAAGAAATGATAATGTGATTCGAGTAAAGCATTTTTATTATTTTTTTTTTTTTTTACGTCGCGATGAAGTCACAACTGGAATATACGAGAAAAATTATTGATGCGAGAGAGAGAGAGAGAGAGAGAGAGAGAGAGAGAGAGAGAGAGAGAGAGTACGTAGGTTTTATTGGCACGAGTATTGTTCGATTGCAAGATTGCACGTTAAACGCAATGTTTATAATTGTTTACGGAAGATCGTCCCAAGGGGTAACATACATGAAGGGGATAAAAAGAGAATGAAAAGGATGGAGGAGTGAGGGAAAGGAAAAAAGAAGAAACAACTAAAAAAAGAAAAAAGAAAAAAAATAATACATAAAGGAAAGAGAAGGAAAAAGAAAACAGCAAAAGTCATAGCTACGATGCAACACGAAGCTTTCCGTTTCTGAACGCATTGTACGCGTGTTTCAACAAAAGGTACGCGAGCGCGTTTTTTCAATTCCAAGTCACGGAACCCTCCCGGGTAAAGAGGGATAGAGGGGGTGAAAGGGACGGAGATTTCTCGTCGGGAAAGGGTTGGCCTACAAATTTAAAAAAAAAAAGAGAGAGAGAGAGAGAAAATACAGGAAAGGAAAAAGGAAACAGAAAGAAAAACATAACGAAAACAGAAATAAAAAAAAGAACAGAGAAACAAAGGAATAATAGGTAGAAATAAAATAATGCGAAGAGAGAGAGAGAGAGAGAGAGAGAGAGAGAGAGAGAGAGAGAGAGAGTAGGAGAGACATAAAGAGAAATAAGAGACGAAATAAAGGACGCGTGTAAGTACGAGAAGAACAGTATAATACGTGGTAATCAAAATGAAAAACGAAGAAATTATAAAAGAAAAAGATAGACGTTAACTCGTGCGAGTATATTTTAGCTTCGTTGCTTCTCGACGTTCTAAGAACAATGAATTTACGTACGTATGCACGTACTCACGTAGATATTTAATCGTTTGTGAAATGTTTCCCAACGATATTCAATTGCGACAAATTTTTGAAAGATGAAACAACAAAATTTATATACTGCGTTATATTATTATTTTTCAAAATTCATTAAGTCTATTTCCATTATTGTGTATAATATTTATAAGTAATGAAAGAGAAGTAATACCTCGCGTACGATACGTGTACATTTGATTTTATTTATTAGTGTGAATGTATTAAAAAAAAAAAAAAAAAAAAAAAAGAAAGGAAAAAGAAAAACGAGAAAAAATCTCACCGCGTTACGCGAATTTATAAAAAAAAATATTACATTCCCGATAAACGAGGTATTATAATTGAAAATATTAAATGACATGTCGATCCACATATAAAAGTCTTTGAATTTCATATCCATTTATTTTGTACATTTTCGATACGTCTAATAAATAAATCGATGATAAATAAATGTTTATTCGAAAACGGCCGTATTGTTTCTCGATATACGTTTCAATCGCGTTAAAATTAAAAAAAAAAAAAAAAGAGTAATATAAAGAAAAAAAATGAATAACCTTCAGATGATTAAAATTTCAAGTAGAAATTTTTGGAAAAGTTCTGCTGCATTTTATGAAGCCAGACGTGGATTCTTCCTGGTCGATCACTCGTGGCTATTGTGGTTTTATTTTTTTTTTTTTTTTTTTAACGATAGCTACAGAAAAGTCCTCGTAAATTTCAAATTACAGCCGAGCTGATCGTATCGTTGTTAGTCGTACGATACAAGTGATCGCTTTGAAAACAGATAGAGTGAGTAAGAGAGAGAGAGAGAGAGAGAGAGAGAGAGAGAGAGAGATATCAATGAAAGGGGTGAGAGGGGATAAACCGTGCTTCCAACTTTACTGCACTACACCAAACCCATGTTTACTTCTAGCTCGTAAAGCATATCGCCATTTTTTGCAACCTTTTTCCCTCGATCCTCTTTATCTCTCCTCTCTCACTCACTCTCTCTCTCTCTCTCTCTCTCTCTCTCTCTCTCTCTCTTTCTCTCTCTCTCTTCTTTTTGCATCAAACTACAGGTTTTGCTTCATGAATGATAAACTGATACGTAGTATACGGATAAGAAGAATTATTTATTTTCGTTTATAATAAATTAAAACGTCGATTAAACGATTATTGAATTATTAACGAAACGGATTGATCGAAAAACTGATATCAATATGAACCAAAAAATATATTTGTATGTGTTTCTACGCGTATGAATATATATATATATATATATATATATATATATATATATATAAGTACGTAATGCAAAATTTGATTGAATCGAAGTAAAAATTTCGTCGTTATCCCGTTACGATTGACAGGAATGATAATACGTGTTCGTTTTCCGATTGAAATTTTTAGTATTTACGAGAGAGAGAGAGTGAAAGAGAGAGAGAAAGAGAGAGAGAGAGAGAGAGTAAGATGAGTATAATGATATGTAAGTACACACTACAGACATTTGTAGAAATTAACTGTATAACTCGGAAGGTGTTGCTCTGTACATATATACGTAAATACATACATATATATATATATATATATATATATATATATAAGTACGTAATGCAAAATTTGATTGAATCGAAGTAAAAATTTCGTCGTTATCCCGTTACGATTGACAGGAATGATAATACGTGTTCGTTTTCCGATTGAAATTTTTAGTATTTACGAGAGAGAGAGAGTGAAAGAGAGAGAGAAAGAGAGAGAGAGAGAGAGAGTAAGATGAGTATAAAGATATGTAAGTACACACTACAGACATTTGTAGAAATTAACTGTATAACTCGGAAGGTGTTGCTCTGTACATATATACGTAAATACATACATATATATATATATATATATATATATATATATATATATACATATATAAATGCGCGATCGTAGTGCTTGATCCTAGGTGTTCTAGTGGCATGGTTTGGGAGAGGAGGAGGAGAAGGAGGAGGATGAGCTCGTTCCTGACGGACTCATGGGAAAATCTGTTTTCATTAAGGCTACCGCACTATATATTCTCCCTGCTCTTGGTACCCTCAACTATCGTGCAAAAGCTCTTAACGTTCAACCAAAATGTCGGTGTAGGTATACGCGAGCAAATATTTGACTTGAACATCCGTGATGGCATTAATCGATACAAGCATATAACTTCCTTCGTGCTGGTAAATTAAAAAAAAAAGAAAGAAAAAATACAAATAAATCTGAACCTTTTCCTTTTTGTATTCATTTCGATCATAACGTCTCTTTTTTTTGTTATACATATTTACACATGCATATGTATTTATATTTATGAAGACACGCTTGAGTCTAACCTTCTCTCAATTTCCTACCCTTTCCCCTCACCCATAAAGATATATACGTATTCTATACGTGATTCGATATACGATACTACGATACTACTATATACAACTTGTATGACACGATACTATAATATGTAACTATATTATATTGATAAGTACTAAGTATTGAGAGGACTCATTTAGATTTATAACAATTGTTCATTTACACGTTTATATCAATATTGGTATTCGTTACGAATGTACTTTCACGTTACAATCTGATTCATCCGTATATGGCACATTCTATCACTTATTTTATACAATATTTTATACAATATTTATTTCAATAATTTCCTTCAAGTAGATGATTGCGCTCATTTATTTCAGTACCTACATCTGTTTTTTTCTCTACTTCTTCTTCTTTTATCCTACAGTTATCATCGTTTGTATTAAATATTAAGATCGAGTCGATCCTTTCTTCTCGATGTTCTCGAGGTATCGAGATAAATGAAGATATGGATAACTTTAAGTAATCACTTTAGTACATATTCTCTGCATATAAGGTACGTGTGCGTGTATATGTAGGAACTTTTCTCGAAGTATCTAAAAGTTTAAATACATATACCTTAAGGCATATATACGTATTTAAATGTTCAAAGTTACCAGACAGGTTAGCAAAATAATTTTCGAAGAAAAATTTGGAAGAATATTGAATACTGGCATATTTTATATATATATATATATATATATATATATATATATATATATATATAATATTATACACACATACATGTATATGCATATCTTTCGAAATAACTTTCCGAGATTGAATCTTCCAATTAGATTAATCATTTCTCTTAAAAAATTCGTTTGGAAGTTATAATCAAGAAAAATCTAGTGAGAAATACGCACACACACCCATCAATTTATCTATATCAGATTAAAATACGCCATCTTGTGTTCTCCCTATCGTTTCTATTGCTTGCCTGTCTCGTATATACCTACGTACATGCATATATATATATATATATATATATATATATATATAAATATATGTATATGTATATACATATATATACATATATATATGTACATGCGTTGAAGCTCTTACCAGTAGAGGATTCTCGCAAGGATTCTGTAACGTCAGGACGCGTCTTGCTTGACGGATTTACGAGACGATTTATCCGTCGACTGCTGTTGCGTTGTTACCTTCGGCTTTCATCATGAATAACCGTGAAGACCGAATGACTAGATTCTTTGGTAACACCATTGAATGAAATGTTCTTTCGAATCCTTCGAAGAATGTTTTCACTCTCTTTCTCTCTCTCTCTCTCTCTCCCTCTTTATCTCTCTTTTTTTTTTAACTTCAGTTTCTATACCTTCCATCAAAATAATCCTTTCATATTCTTATCTCTCACATGTACAACGATCATTTATCAAATCCTCCTTTTCGAACGGCTTAAATGAATTACTAATGGATCGTCCATCGAAAGGAATCGATATCTATTATTCGATATTATTTATTTCGCATATATATTGTTTTATTTATTTCTTTTTTTTTTTGTTTTGTTTTTTACTTTTCCCCTTTGCGCGATCGTTAGATACGAGTACGTTCATTCTTCCATTTAATTTCTTAGATACTTATTTAGGTAAATGTGAATTGTTACGAAGGATTTTCTATGAATCCCTTAAAGGAATTCGAGTGTAATTGCGGTTGAAACGGTTAGTCGGTCGTTGTCTCGATCTTGCTCGATATAACTTTATAGCACACGTATTTTCCTTATTGGCTGGAATGATTACGTCTATTCATTTGATTCGCGTAACAAGAATAGAGAGAGAGAGAGAGAGAGAGAGAGAGAGAGAGAGAGAGAGAGAACTTCGAAATAACGTCGAAATTGATAAGGATAAAATGATAAGGCATTGCTGTAAACGTTTAAGTATCATTTTCTTTTTTTCATTCACGGTTGATCGTGAAATATAAACGTTCCCGTCATAAATATGGAAATCATACGACTATGTCATTCAGGTATTATTATGTAGATTTATTTTTCTGCGATGCAAGTAAGTACTCAATTCGTTCTCTTGATGAATGAATCGTTGTTTGAGTGATATTTCCTCCCCCCACCCCCCAAAAAAAAAATAAATAATATATGTGTTCTATACGCGATTCGATACAATACTAGATTATTATCGTATAAAACGTATGCTACATGATACAATACCACGTGACTATGCGACTATACGAGGCTGATAAGTATTAAGTATTAATTGAATCATTTTGATTTGTAAAAAGTGTTCATTTACACGTTTATATTCTCAATACAAATATTTATATATACACACAGAGATATTTATAGTACATAAATATTTATAAATTCATAAATATTTATACGTAAACAAATTTCTGAGCTCCGCAAAGCATAATAGCATTTAGAAACATTTTATGCGTTTTGCCTTTTTCCGTTTTTTATACATCTTTTCTTTTTCCTTCCTCCCTCCCCCCCCCTCTCTCTCTCTCTCTCTCTCTGGTTGTTATTTTCTTCCCATTTTTATTTATTTATTTATTTTTATTTGAATATAAATTTATTCGATAATCGATGAGAGAAGTAGAGCTCGAGAAATAATTTCTAGAAATAAGATCCGTGTGCATTTTCCATCAACGTGTAATAACTTCGAAACACCGAATCTCTTTCAAACTTAAATAATTAAATAGTATTCCCGTTTTTCATTTTCTTCTTCCTTTTCCTTTTTATTTTTGTTCTTCTTTTTCATTTTCTTTCTCCTTTTCCTTTTCTTTCTCCTTTTCCTTTTCCTATTTATTCCTTTTCCTCGTTCTCTTCCTCCCCTTCCTCCCCTTCCTCCTCTTATTTTTCTTCCTCTACCCATTCTATCGTTTTCTCCAATTCCTCCTTTCGTTTTCCACTTGAAGCCACTTTGAGAGTTGACTTCTCGAGAACCATAAAAAATTTCCCATTTAATTTCTCGAAGACGTGTATAAGGAACACGTTTTCCCATTGGACCATAAGATTTAATGAGAAAATACAAACACTAACTATTTCATTGTTTCCCACTACTTTCTTCATTACTTACGGCAAACATTTACAATCTTAGTTTTGTCCACCTACACGACTAGACCTTTTTTTTTTTTTTATTACTTTTTCTTTTTTCATTTGTAAGCATTCATTCGGTTTATTTGTAAATGGGGAAAAATACGAAGGACGTAAAAACGAAAAAAGCAAAGGAGGAAAAAAAAAAAAAAGAAAAGAAAAACCGAGCTCTCTTTCATCGATACCTGTTTGTCTGTAGAAAAAAAAAAAAAAATGAAAGAAGAAGAAAAAAAGAGGATGAAAAGGGACGGTAAAACAAAAAGAGAAGAAGATAAAGAAAGGAAAAACCTCTTATTGTCGTACAAATATGCAAGGATCGTTCGAAAAGATTCACGATACCACCCTCTCACCCTCTGTTTCCTTTTTTTTCTTAGGCGTCTCCGTTGCAGCCCTCTAATTAAAAATTCAGCAAATTAAAAGTCGTCCCTTCTTCTACGAGCGAGTCCTTAATTCGTTAAGAGCGAGGAAGGACGGTACAACGTTGAAAGGGATTCGAGAAAATAATTAATGAGAGGGGGGACCGTTGATTATCATTCTACGTATAATATATATTGCTAATGTCTTACAACGTTGTAAAAAAAAAAAAAAAAAAAAAAAAAAAAGAAAAAAAAATAGAAACGAAAGAATTCGCGCGGTTTTTAAATAACAGTTATAATAATTTTAATAGTAGTAATGATAATAATAATAATAATAATATTTATAAATAATAATGATTTCAGTATCGCTATTGATATATTAACATTTTAATAATCCATTCTGTTGCATTAATGAAGTTTTAGTAATGTTAGAAGGATTTGTTCCATTTAAATAATGCATTAATGAGAGCTCCGAGTTTAACGTAATCGTCGTACGTTCCAATCCGATTTTCCTTTTATCTTTATCTATTTCCTTTCCTTCTTTCTTTTTCCTTTTTAATCTTTCTATTATTCATTTATTCTTTTTTTCTTTTCTTCTTTTTTCGTTGTCTCCCGTCGAACTCTTAAACACGAAATTTTACGGGATATAAAGTCGACGTGGACCGTTCGGTACTTTGATAATAAAGTTGCGATTAACTTCTACGTGGAAATGAGAAAAATAAAATGGAAGGAAAATTGGAGTGGACGATATTCGAGAATAGGTTATAATAACAGAATTAAATGATAACGTACGTGGTCGTCGACGTTTCATACGATTCTGTAAGCATTATCCATGTCTACAATGAATTATAATCCGCGAGATTATATGCGATATCTACTATTGTGAAATACTAAGAAAATTTACGTTAGGTATTATACATGAATAATATTCGAATGAGAAGAATGTCATTACAATATTATTAATATCGGTATTTAATTGAGATGTGTTTGTTAATGAAGAAGAAAGTACCTAAGGAAAAAAAAAATAAATAAAAATAATCAAACGAAGGAGTGATTTCCAAACGTTGATAATTGACGATTGTTTCATAGATATTAAAAAAACAAAGGATAAATAAATAAAAGAAAAGATGAACAAAAAATAATCACCAACAACAATGTACCCAATTTTATTTTCTCCGATAGTATCTCCCTGTAAAACGAGCGATTTGTAAAAATAAGATAAAATGTTTTTTTTTTTTTCTTTCAATATCGCAATAGTAACGGTATCGTTGCGGTAATAGAATCAAGATATCTGATAATGGATATATATATATATATATATATATATATATATATATATATATATATGTAATAGAAATAGTAATGTCGAACGGAAGTAGGTACGTTTGCTAGATTCGACTAGAACTCGAACTTATTGTTACATATAATAGATAACATCGTAGATATATATTCCACCAAATACAGTTCGTAAGTAGTAAGATCCACATTGTAGTAGTCTACCCGGGGCATTGGCTAACAAGAGAACAGACGAAATGCGTGTGTGTATGCGTGCGTGCGCGTGTGTGTATGTGTGTGTGTGTGTGTGTGTGTGTGTGTGTGTGTGTATGTTCAGGAGAATATCTTGTATAACTGACAGAAAGGACTAGTAAAGACACAGTGGTTCTCAAAGCCGATACATAGGTGTATAAACTTACTCGTGAACATCTATTATAAATGTTGAAGGTAACAGTTTACTATACGACCCTGTCGAAATTTGAATGCTTTACGTATGCGTTAGAACTTTCCCAATCAAAAAGTTCTCGCCTCTAACATGTTATACGAATTTGTTTAGCTTCTTCTTTTTATCCCCTCACGTTTTCCCAATTCCCTGGACTTTCTAATTTCATTGGGGTTCCAGTCATCTCACTATATATATATATATATATATGTATATATTATATTTTTAGTATTCTCTGAATCGCGTTGAAGGTAATTTAATTACATTGAACGATCTATCATCCTACTCATCCCGTACTACTAACGTACATATATACATACACATACATATATAAAACGAAAGTATTTATTTATATCGTGCAAATTATCACCCAAGGTGGAACGTTAAGTGGGAGAGTGTGAAAAGAAAAGAAAAAAAAAAAATGACCAGGAAAACGTAATAACGGTTAAAAAAAAAAAAAATAAAACGAGAGGAAAACCAAGGAAATGGAAACAAAAAAAAAAAAAAGAAAAAAGAAATGAAAAATTAAAAAGGGAAGAAGGGAGAGTGGATAGGTGAGACAAAAGAAAAATATTGGTAATATCGTAAGATGTTGATATCGGTTCGAGGTAGACCGTGCAAGAGGCCACTTAAAATCAAAAGGGGTATGTACTTCGGACGAAATATATTCTATCGAACGGTTTCGAAGCGTGTATAAGTACCCATCGATGGCGAACAGGCGATCCAGTGTCAAAGACCGAAAGAGGGTTCTTTTTGCTCGAACCTCGTCACTACCACCACCACCACCATCACTACCACCATATCACCACCACCACCCATCATCGTCACAATCAACCACCAGCTGTAAAACTCTCCCTTTTCCCTTTCTCCAAACCAATCTCTCTCCCTCCTTCTCTTTCTCTTTCACATTTTCTTTCTTTTTTCTTTTTGTCCCTTCTCTTCTCCACTACGAGAGCGACGGACGGCTTTCCTCCTCCCGACACACCATTAATCCCACAACGGTGAGCTTCAATCGAGGTAAAGCAGTTCACGTTCTGCAATTCTGAGCATTGTGTAGCGGCTTAAATTCCACGCGACCGTGGCTCGCCGGTCGAAAAGCTACCCTTCAAGGGTTACTACTCTTTCTACCTCGAACAATACAGGCACCGATGTACGAGACAAGTACGTATACGGTGTGCGCGTCGAATATTTAATTTCTCTCTTCTAACATACAATACATACAGACGTTTGTTTTCCTTCCTTCTTTCTTTCCTTCTTTCTTTCTTTCCTTTTATCTTTCTTTCTTTCGTTCTTTACGCGAACAAAATGGGGAAGATATTTTATAATTATACGTATAACAATCTTTTACAATATCGTGATATAGACCCAATAAATATATGAGTATATAAACGCGTATATCAGTTGTGGTATTTAATTCTTTATCATTTTTCATTTTCTATTCCTTTCTCTTCTTCTCTTTTCCTTCATCTTCTTTTCGTTGAAACAACTCAATCATCTTCAATGTTCGTCGAATCGTTATTTTTTTTATTTTTTGTTCCTTTAATTAATACCTTCCGATATTTATTTTCAAATAGATATACGATTCGGACGAAACAGTTTGATCGATGCAGATTTTTTTTTTCTTTTCTTCTTTTCTTTAATTATTCGTTTAACAAAAGAAATTCTTTCTCTCTCGGACGTTATCTTGAATAACGTGAAGAAGAAAGTTTATTAAGTACGTCTTAGGTATCGTAAATGAAACATCAGATACTTTTCCTTTTACAAGGGACTGTTTCACGTTTCGTTACTTACGCGTAAATCGATAAAAGCTTTTCTCTTTTCTCTTTCTCTCTCTCTCTCTCCCTCTCTCTCTCTCTCCCTCTGTTTGTCTGTCTGTCTGTCATGTTCTCTTTTAAGATTCGAAGATAAAGAGTACTGAGAGTCTCGTTTTTAAGAAAAAAGTTCGAAGAACGAAAGTTGGAGAGTATCGATGCCGCGAAAATGGGGTGTATGGACGAATGGAAGGAAAAAGGAAGATAAGAGAGGAGAACAAAGGTTATTCGCTTCCATTATTTAAGTTCGTTTTAATACAGCATAAGCGTTGAGATCTTACAAAAAGAATAAAAAAGAAAAAAGTAAATTAAAAAAAGAAAAACGTATTGAAATATATATATATATATATATATATATATATATATATATATATATATATATATAAATAAATTCATAGACATCGATGATATAAAGAATTCAACATAAAGTGCATTAATGTAATAATGCCATTAAATATATTTATTCCATTAAAATAAAGTTATTGTAACGTTTCGCTTGAGTATCTATCGTCTTTGTTTTAAAGAATCACTCATTACCACCAAAAGCAAACAGGCACTTATTTCAGGGGGCCCCCTTTTTCTTCTTAAACCCTCCAACTCGGCAAGTAAGAGTTCCCTATCTTTTCCCCAAGTTTTCCCTCGTAGAGAAATATTTCTTTGCTCAGCGTTTAAAATCCGACCGCTTTCTCATTAAGACTAAAATACGAACTTGGCAAGAAAGGAGAATATAGAAGCCCTATTATTACAGAATCTCTATTCGTCTATTATATCGGAGTATTATTTCACAACCAATTATTTTCTCCTTGGGCTAACTTAAGTTCTTCCTTTGATGAAAGAAAATTCCTCCCCTCCCCACCACCACCCCCGAAATTGGAAAAAGAAAAATATTATTCTTATTTAAACCTTGGACGATTCACAGTTCGTAAACGTCCACGGGTATACGTTGACAAAATAGACGAACTGGAATACCTATAAATTCTTTTATAAGTTTTCCTATCTAACAATAGATGAGTTTATTTTTCTATGCAATTAACTTCGGCCGAGACGAGGAAAAGGCGATAGGACAACCTCCTGGAACTTTCGAAAAGTTCCTACGCTCTTAGTGAACTAGCTCGATTAGTTCGAAAGGAACGAAGAGTTTCGTGTCAACTAGGGAAATCTTTATTAATATTTGCAATTACGCTGACAAGCAATAACGACGGCGATAAGGAAAAGACATACGGATTTAATTAACGAAGACTTTTAATTAAGAAAATTTATATAAATATATATATATATATATATATATATATATATATATATATATATGAGAGAGAGAGAGAGAGAGATAGAAAAAATGATGGGACAATTCGCACACGTAGTACGAACAAGCTACATATCGAAGCATGTCTTTTAGTCTACCAAATATAAATTCAACAAACATTTATATGTACATATATATATATATATATATATGTATATGTATATTGTATATTCCTGTGTATTTCGCAGATAGTAAGATAAATGTGTAGACAGTAGGTATACATATATGTATGCATATATGTATGTACGTATGTATATATGTATGTATGTATGTAGGTACGCACGTAACAGCAGCGTAAGCCAGCCGGCGGCAACGCGGCGCCTAATTAATGAACGATCGCGATTAGCCGTAGCGGTGAATTGACGTTCGATTTGGTCGAGAAAAACCGCGACAGACGGTGCAACGTCGGTTATTGATGAGTCCGTACGTATGTAGTATTTATGCACGTATGCTTGTATGTTGGTGTACGCGAAGGAAGAGGGGGAAACAAGGGAGGGGGGAGGAGCAAGAAACAAAATTTGTTTTGATATTTAAATTAGCTTAATGATATATAACAGTTAGATGGATAGATAAATAGATAGATAGAGAGAGAGATAGAGAGAGAGAGAGAGAGAGAGGTATAGAAACAGATAATTAGTAAATAAACAGATAATATAAGAGTGAATGTGTGTAAATATTTCGGGTGATACGATTACTACGAATACAGATCTAAAAAGATAACTATAGTAACGTAGTAAATTCTGAGTATCGTATGAGTGAAGGAAAATGATTTGTTTTTTTTTTCTTTTTCTTTCTTCCTTCTTCTTCTTCTTCTTCTTCTTTTTTTTTTTTTTTTAAGTACTTCTGCACTTCGGTCTGCGGATATCTGTGTACGTACTTTAAATTATTTTTTTACCTCGTCGATCTCTTATTACTGCGTCTGTTTTTATTAACAAATTCATTTTCTTTTTCTTCCTCTTTTGTTCTTTTTTCTCGTTCATTCAAAATGAAAAAAGCTCTTGTTAATACGTTTGGAAGGTCTACCACATTAACGCGAATGCATCAGTTATTTGTATTTATGAACTCTAATAGTTTCGTTGATTTTAATATGATTATTATATTTCCTAAAAGTAATGTTGCCTCAATGTTTAAGAAATGCCGAGGTATTCTTTCAAGCTTTTTATTTACCGATAGTCAATACCAATTTCGTTATATCATTGAAAGAGTAATACTACCCTCAAGACTGGATTATCGATGGTACATGGAAAGCACGTTATTATAGTCTAATATAATATTACCTTAAAGAATTGCTTTGAATTTGCTTTTACAATTAGTTTCATAAAATCTATAGCCATATAAGCCAGAGAGGTAGAAATTGATATATATATATATATATATATATATATATATATATATATATATATTGATCTATAAAGAGAGAAACAAAGAGAAAGAGAGAGAGAGAGAGAGAGAGAGAGAGAGAGAATCCCGGAAGGTGAGGAAGGGTAGAGTTAAAATTGATAATTCATTTGCGTTCGGTCGAATCGATTTGGTCATCGCGGTAACAATAAAATCGCAATCGGTCGCACACCGGCAATGCCTCGGTTCGTTTTCAAATGACGAGGAGAAACGAGGCCTCACGAAAATGATCGCAACATTCCACTTCGTTTCTCTGTCTCTCTCTATCACTCTCTGTATCTTTTAGTCTCTCTCTCTCTCTCTCTCTCTCTCTCTCTCTCTCTCTGCCTTTCTATCTACAAAGTTCGTTTCCCATCCTTTGCGTACTACTCCCACTCATCCTTTTACTCGCTCGCTCTCACCTGCTTTCGCGTGCCCTCGTTTACGGATTATTTTAACAAATATCCTCTCATTACCGGCGCCGGAGTGTCGCGAGCAGCAGCAGCAGCACCACCAGCAGCCATCGCGTTTGCATTAATTGCTTGTCAGGTGGCACAGACGCGAACCACTAGGTGGGATATAGAGTGAGAGGGGACGTGAAAGAGTTTGTGTGTGTGTCTGTGTATGAGAGAGAGAGAGAGATAGAGAGAGAGAGATAGGGAGAGAGATAGAGAGAGATATATAGAGAGAGTTAGCGCCATTCTAAACGTTCTCTTACGTACCACTACGATCGATCTATCGCTTGTTCAACAACACAAATGGTCCACTCGATCCTTTTATTCGCGCCAAGTAATAGCTTCTACTTTTTCCTTTCTCCCTCTCTTTTCTTTTCTTTTTATTCTTCTTTTTTTTTTATTATTTTTGTTATTCTTCCCCCCCCCCCCTCTCTCTCTCTCTCTCTCTCTCTTCTCATTTTCCCGTTCTTTTTCGTTCTCTCGCACGTACAAATGACAACGGTACATAGGGTCACCATCTTTATCTTTATATAATTTTACATACGTTACGTTAATGCTGTTTCTCTAAATAAGATACGGTAATGTGTTGAATGAAAAATTGCGAAATTTTTTGTTTATTCAATACTATTTTATATATATATATATATATATATATATATATATATATATATGTATGCAGATACTCTCACATTGTTTTTATCCGAAGAGAAAAATGATAATGAAAATGGAAAATATAATGCAAAACTGCGACCAACCATGATGAGTAACATTTTCATTGTTAAAAGCTCTTTTGAGATACGTAGCTTTAAAGTTACATTTATCTTTACTCTATTACGTTGGTAATATACGATACCGCGCTCTCCATTCAATGAACTTTCATATTGAGTATATTTCGATAAATTACTCTACCACGCTTTAACCGCGGTATTACAAGAATGGAAATAATTGAGTGTTCGCGAGAGCGTGATGATTTTACATTCAAACCAATGCGATCATGAACGGGTTCGATGGCTCCTTAATGGGAATTCATATAGAATTTCGTTGGAATAATCGATTTATTCTTTTTTTTTTGTTTTTTGTTTTTGAAAATAACTGCGACATTTTGTAAAGTTTCCTTGATGTTACATTTTTATATTGATTATCATATTAGTACGACGTTCATAAGATTCTATAAATTTTTTATATACGTATAAAACGTATTTGGTATATCACATAAAAATCTAAAGGAAACAATTCTTTCCTACTTCCGATTGAACTTTTTTTTCTCTCTTTTTTTTTTCAATTTTCTTTTTCATTTCTTTTTCTGTTAATAATGATATCTCCGCTTCAAGTTCACGCTCCTATGGTTTATCTAGAAAGTAAAGAGTTTAAATGAGTCCGGGTTTGGAACGAAATAAAGGAATTACGTTAAAGTATGATTTTACTTGGCGTGAACGCATTAGTTGGAGTTCCACGCGAAACTTTTCTCTGGGAATTATCACGATAATGTTCTAACCGCGCCCGTATCTACATGGATTCGTCAAGTTTTTCAAACCGCAAGAAGGTAAGCGGATGGTTGGTTAGCTAGCCAGCTAGTTTGGTACACGTCTCTGGAGAGCTTTAAAAATTACGTGACCTAAAGACTTTGCAAGTCACTTCTTCTAATTTAACTTCGTACCTTTACCATTTTTAACAAGAAAATGGTGTCAGTGGTGTTAATTAAAAATTTATTTTCTTTTAGCACATCAAAATAATATATACATACGTATATACACACACACATATACATATATATTTGTGCGTGTGCTCGTGTGCGTGTTTCATAAAAAGATAAAAAAGATAAAGAGCGTACGTAGATATATAATATAACGATATCGATGTAAATACTTTCATATTAATATGTCATTTATCGTGTATTTTGGTCGTTTCAAATGAAACACCCTGTATATGGATAAAGATACAGAAAGACTGAATATATCTATACATATATATGTAGGGGCTATGTAAGTTCAAAGTTCCATCTCTGGACTAGCCTAAAGCTGAGTGATCTAATGATCAAAGTTAGGCTTTCTCAGTGGCGTACACGTTGAAGGACCGGTGACAGAGGGTTTGTCCGAAATCGATAATCTATAAACTTTCGATCGAGTGGATATAAAAAAAAAAAAAATATTTTAATGGTCTCGATATACATATATACGTACATATGTAACTCGAGATACGAAAATAAATTTAATTCTTTTTATAGGATATTTTGAAAAAAGAAACCAAAAAAAAAAGAATCGAAGAGAAAACAAAATCAATATTATTTTTCGAGAAAGAGAGAGAGAGAGAGAGAGAGAGAGAGAGAGAGAGAGAGAGAGATGAATTCCTTTTCGTCATTTTTTTTTTTATTTTCCTTTCGTTTTTAATTACATTCAACCCCATAGTTAAACTCGTTGAAACATTTTTAACAAATTAAATTTATTAATATCGTCCGTACGTATCTTACATTACGAAATAGTTTATAAAATTCTTTTAATTTAAAGAGTAAACATTTCGGTCGGATACTTTTCGAACACCCTATAGGCGTTTCTTCCTTGCGTATGCTACCTTCACCTACATCAAGCAAAAGCCACTCTATGTTAGGCTTTAGATGGACACACGAGGGGACAAATTTACTTTAGTCTCCTCGCCATCGTATATATGTACGTATGTATGTATATATATATATATATATATGTATGTATGTATGTATGTATGTATATATATCTTCCTGGGAACCGTATGGCCGTAACACGAAAGCTCACCGAACCGCAAGTTTTGATGCATTTATAATTCACTCGCGGCACGATCATCCGATTAAGCCTAATGAGATTTTCCTTGAACTTCGCGAATCCAGTGTCCTCGGACGTTCTCGTTCAGGAATTTTAAGGAAAGAGGGAGTGGGAGAGAGAGAGAGAGAGAGAGAGAGAGAGAGGGAGAGAGTAGCTTGACGCAGGAGAGGAAAGCCAAGTATCGATCGTTCGGTATAGACACTTTGAAGGTTTGAATTTTGCTTTTTTGTTTTTCATAACGTACACGGTTAATTAACATGCTTGCGTCATGAAACGGGATAATGATATGTTGTTTACCGTTATTAAATATTATAATGTTGCTATCTATACATAATTAATATAATGTAATGTTTATTATAGGAAATTTATATATATATATATATATATATATATATATATATCGTCGTTTTATTTTTAATAATTTGTTGATTATATAATTTAATATATCGTTTCGTTTATCTACAATTTCTTAACGAGTTATATATCCCTATGAAATAAATAAGATTTTTATTTTCAAATACAAAATCCTTTATTTATTCGAATTATATATGTATATATATATATATATATATATATACGTATTTCCGTATTTCCGATACTATCAATCGATAAGAAGTAGGTAAAGTACATATTTACTAGCTTGTTATCGCTATTTGCTTCCCCGTTAAACATAACATTTCTAAAATAGTTATTGAATTAGTTCCATCGTTGGCCCGGGGGTTTCTACCATAATTTCCGCTTGGGAAACGGAGAAAGGATAGAAATGGGCTAGAAAATACGAAGAAAGGAACACGAGGCGACGATTCCAGAGGAGTGCATTACGTAAAGCCCCATTCTGCTTTTTCCTAATAGAAGTACAGTCCTTGGACCACGGTCCGATTTACCAGAAACCGCGAACTCCAGAGAAACGATCTCGCTTAAAACGTAGCTTCGTTTTTCACCGTCTAATGATTTTTTACTCTTACTTCGTATGGTTTCTTTCTTTCTTTCTTTCTTTCTTTCTTTCTTTCTTTCCTTCGTTTCGTTTTTCCTTACAATTCTTTTTTCTCTTCATTATCCTTAATCGTTTAAAAGGTCACGTATATTCCAAGCGCATACGTTCACGACACGTCCATGTCGTATTTCGTTATATTATCAAGTATTACGGATAAAAAAATTAATAGAGAGCATCGAATAAACGAATTTTATTGTCTATCGTACGATTCTGTCGAATCTTCCTCGGTGTTATAAAATCGAAATATAATCCAAAAATTTCTTCGATTGATTGCACAATGTCGACGTAAAATGCATTGTCATGACTAATTGGATATTGCGTATGATTTCGAGGAAATAGTTCGTAAAGAATGGGATTGATTGAACAATACTTGCCAGGTATTATGTACACCGCATGTTGTTGCCATCGTCGTCGTCGTCGTCGTCGTCGTCGTCGTCGTTGTCGTCGTCGTCTTTGTCGTCTTCGTGACTACAATGTCGAGAATAAGACGAAAGATTTTTTGGAGCTGGCGTTCTAGTTTTATCTCGGAAGATGAAAAAAGTAGAGCTACCGAGTAGGTTCGTCTGACCCACATAAGTCTGCACCACTGCGGTCGCGAGAGCAGCCGTCATTGAGCGAGTCGGAGAGAGTAAAGGAAGCAGAAAAGAAAAAGGTAGAGGGAGAGAGAGAGAGAGAGAGAGAGAGAGAGAGAGAGAGAGAGAGGGAGAGAGGGAGAGAGGGAGAGGGAGTGGAAAAAAGAGAAGAACTTGGCCTCCCGCGTTCGCGATAATTATATTCTAGCGAGTAATGCTCGTCCAGGACTTTCCAATCCCCGACCCCCGACCCCCGGCCCCATCCGACTCCTCAACGTTGTTGACTTCGTTTCTTCACGTTTTACGCGCATTCGAGTAAACTTTTCATTTCATTCCTATTTTTGATTCAGTACGTTTCAGTTCGGTATACATGTATTTGTGTGTGCGTGCGTGCGTGTGTGCGCTCGTGCGTGCGTGTATTTGTTTGTTTGTTTGTTTGTATGTATGTATGTATGTATGTATGTATGTATGTATGTATGTACGTGTGCGTGTGCGTACGTGTGTCTGCAGTATTTAGCAAAACGTACGACGGACTTTTTAACAAGCCTTCGTATAGAGATAGAGAAAGAGAGCTAAAGAGAGAAAGGGAGAGAGAGAGAGAGAGAATGGGGTTCTAACGCGGGAAAAAAATTAGCCACTATCTTCCCGCGTCTACTCGTGTACTTTGATGCGATTAAAAACGCGTCACTCTTCGTAGAGTTGGTATATATGTGTACGTCTGTGTGTGTGTGTCTCTCTCTCTCTCTCTCTCTCTCTCTGTGTACGCGTGTTAGTGTGTGTGCGTATGTGTGTGTGTGCGCGTGTTTATCTATGTGTTTTTAAGAGAGGATTTTCTGAGATAGAAAACAGCGTTTTCTCTCTCTCTCTCTCTCTCTCTCTCTCTCTCACTCACTCACTCTTTCTTTCTCTTTGTTTTTATTCTCGAAACGAGCTTTGTGTTTTTTTCTTTTTGTCGAGTCTCCATCCCTCCTTTTTTCATCCTTTCTTTCGTTCTTTCTCTCTCTCTCTCTCTCTCTCTCTCTATGTTTCTCTCTCTCTCTCTCTCCCTCTCTCTCTTTTCTTTCGCCACTCTTAATAGCTCGGAGCATCGCTTCGCGGTTTTAATCAACGCACGACAAAATTTTCTCCGCGGATTCTCTACCCAAAATAACGCTTCCACGAAATATAACTCTCTCTCTCTCTCTCTCTCTCTCTCTTTCTTTATCTATCTGTTTCTCTTTCTCTCTCTCTCTCTCTCTCTCTCTCTCTCTCTCTCTCTCTCTCTCTCTCTCTTTTTCGCTCGTTTATCGCTGTTGACCTTTATGCCTTATTGTTTCAGGGTAAACGTTAATCAGAGTTCAATAAATATATTCAATAAATATATGTAATATATTTAACATATATACTTGTATAAATAATACTGTATATTCAACAATTTCTCTCACTCTCTTTCTCTCTCTCTCTCTCTCTCTCTCTCTCTCACGAGTTCACAAAAAGAATCGCTTTATTGATAGACACGCTACCGAGCAAGGATAAATATGTACATATATCTGCATAGTCATAATCATTTTAATGTTAATATTAATTAATCAATCATACGACCGATGACAGGTTGACAAAATATAGAAATTCGCCGAAAATCTATCGGCTTTCGTTGGTCGGAAACAAAGGGAAAAGTAGACAAGTAAAAAAAAAAAAAAAAAAGAAACAACGAAATTGTATTTTGGCAAATTAAAATTGCAAAACGTTCCTTTATTCGCGTCGATCGATCAAATTCAAAATGATAAAATCGCATTGTCGTCATCGTATATATATATATATATATATATATATATATAAAGTTGCAGGTACGTTTAAATCGTTCGAAATTCTATCAACCCCAACAACCCCCTTCAGGTCCTCAACCCCTAAAAATATTTGTCATTATGCGTGTCAATGGATATGAAAAGATGATAGCAACGATAATTTGATCTCTGTCATAGAATTGAATGAAAATTTATATCGTTAAAGGATAAAATAAAAGAAAATAAGAAAGAAAGAAAGAAAGAAAGAAAGAGATTTTACCGCGTGTTATCGTGCTCGTAAAAGATTCGACGACAAAATATTCTTTATCGTTTTTTGGCGAGTACGAGGGATGGGTCATTGATAAAAACGAATTATTTTCCAATGAAGATAAATCTGCAAGGGTGCTTTTTAAAGAATAACACGGGATAAGGGAATAAGAGGGAGTTCTCGAGGGGTAGGTACTGGCGCGTAATACAGAATAAAGGAGGAGGAAGAAAAAAAGGAAAACGAAAAAAGAAAGAAGAGAGAGAGAGAGAGAGAGAGAGAGAGAGAGAGAGAGATAACGTTACGTATACTTAGCGGTGAAATTTTTTGCCAGTATTTCGTTCCACCCTTTCGTCTTTCTTACGTTCTCTCAGCATCCGTTATTTCTTTTTTTTTTTTTTTTTCTTCTCTCTGTAAGGAGGGAGCTTGCGACGATAGTACCATACAAGCTAGAAAGATAAAGAAGAGAGCGGTGCTGAGACAAGGGAAATTGGAGCGGTAACGGGTGTGGGAGGGGGGATACAGGGCGAGGAAGGGGGCGAAGGAGAAGAGGGGAGGGAGTGGAAATCCAGAAGGTAGAATTTAAAATGGTCTTTCTCGGCGAGCGTGTAAAACAGGGTGGCCAGCGACGTCGAGAGGACGAGGGAAAGAACGACGCCGAGGACGATGGCGTCGCGACGCCACGGAACGCCAAGAATTATTTCTTACGCGTCCCTTGGATCGCTTCCTACGGAATAAACGATCCTCCAAACCCTTCTCTCTCTCTCTCTCTCTCTCTGTCTCTCTATCTTCCTCTCTTTTTTATTTATTTTTCTTTTTCTCTCATAGCCGCTTTCTTTCTCTTACTTTCGAGTGCTCCTCTCTTTTCTTCTCAATGGGAATTGAGATTTATTTATATATTTTTTGTTTTTATTTTACCCTCCCTATTCCACCGGGTCACTTAATTCTTTATAGATTCCAAGGCAGTTTCAACGCTTTGTGGGTCATTGATTCCAACTAAGTTAAATTAAATTGTTAAATTTTATCACGCGCTAATAATTTCATTTCTCATACAGTACATACGTCTACGAATAAGTCTAGTTCGTCGTTACGAGACCAATCGACTTCGAATCATATCGATTCTCATACTTCGAAAGTTTTTACCTAATGTAATAAATAACATATATCTTCGATATATCGTTCGACATTCTATTTCACATATTTATTTATATGCGATATCAAAGTGTATATGCGCATAGGTAAATGGGTATATGGGCTAATGAATACGTATAGACACGTACAAGACATTACTTAATTATTAATACTTTTTTTTCTTTTGTTTTATAAGAAATTATTATTAATAATCATTTTTTTTTTTTTTTTTTTTTTTTTTTTAACGAACGTCTTCGCGGAAAATCCGTTTCAAAAACTACCATTGGGATTCGATCGATCGACCACCATAACACGAAATCATTTGCATTTTAATTCGAACGAAAAGAGCGACGGGATTCTTTTATCTATGATCATTGATTTTTTACCCTTACCCATGACTCGACCGTTATTATGGAATGTACGTTCGGAGAGAACGAACGTCCGTATTGAGAAGTTCTCAGTCCTCCGTACTTACCTACATACTTACACGCGATCTATCGTGAAATTTTTCCGTCGAATAACACGAGCGTGAATATGCATGAGAGAATATTTCAAAATATACCGCGGTGGAAAATTATTTGTCGACGATTTGGCCATGTCTACTCTATCGTTAATTGTCACGTTTCGATTGTATTAATTTGAATCAAAAATGTCTCGCGCGCACGAAAACGATTTCTTCTATAACACGAAACAAGCTTTATAGTAGCTTTCATATCAGAAGAAATTACAGGTGATACTTTTCGATAGTACGTTCCCTTCTTTCCCCTCCCCCCCCCCCCCCGCTCCTTCCCCCCTCCCTCCAACGATGTAAAATCGTATAATAAAAATTTGCAATTGCGAATTGAATAACGTTCGCTACGAATTTTTGTTCTCCGAGGAAATCGATATAAATTATAAATTGTGACGACGTAGGGATCGAGAACGCGGAAGAAAAATCTTTTATCAATGTTTTTCGATGAGAAAGACGGTTCTTCGTTTCCCTTTCAAGGTTTTTCCCATCGGCCTCCTCCGATCTCTCTTCAACTCGACGTTAATCGAACGGCTTAAATCCGGTGGTACCGCTCGAGAGTATCAAGTTTCGAAATTAAAAGTTAAGAAATAAGTGCCTCGGTCAACGAAAGTGCCGGATATTCTTAGGCGATATCGCTCGTCGTGCTTCTAAATTAATTAAATCGAGACCCCCTTTGTCGGCCCTATTCTGTCGCTCAGTGCTAACCTTCTTTTTACTTTTTTTTTTTTCAATTTTTTTTTTTTTCCCTCTATTCCTCCTCCACTATACTTCTTACCTTTCTTATGCTACGTTACTATGGCCATTCTTGAAGGATTTCCAACGAAAGGTGAGCCTGTCCTTCAATAGATTTGCCTTCCCATTATGATTTTTTTTCCCTTCTTTTTTTTTTTTTTTTTTTTTTTTTTCATTAAGAAATTGATCCCCGATAAAATTCTTTACGGACTACCTTGGCGTTCCTATTGGAAAGACGCTGAATGAAAAAATAAAGATAGGAAAAAAAAAAAAAAAGAAGAAAACTGAAAAAAAGACAACGGAAAAAAATATCGTTGTATGATATAATACCGACGAATAATATAAGAAATTCGAATCGTCATAATTCATAATCGTTTCGATGCATTCCCTTTCATTTATGTATTTATTTTTTTTTTTTTTGTTTTTTTTTTTTGTCATCTCGTACAAATCAAAGATTACGGGGAGAGGGAGGAGAGAGCGGGAGGGCCTCTTGAACAAGAGAGCGTAGTAGAAATGTATTCTGTTAATTCCGTGGAAAACATTTAAACATTTCATTAAGCCCGAACCTACCCTAAATCCTATTCAAATCTCTCATGCAAACACATTTCGTTGTGCTGCCTGTGACCGCGAGTGGTGTTGTTAAATCTTGCGACTATTGTCACCTACGTGCTGTGCATCTTGAATAAGAGGAATAAAGGAAGTAAAAGAGAGAAGGATCGAGAAAGAGACACACACAGAGAGAGAGAGAGAGAGAGAGAGAGAGAGAAATTCATGAAAGATCGTTCTTACAAAACGCTCGCGTTTCGTATAAGCATAATGACGTTCATAGTAGACTATAAAGTGACTACTCCTCTTTCGACTTTGTCGTTTATATTCAATTAACGTCTTATTTCACAAGATTATGAAAGATTCCTTTCAATTTTTTTTTCCTCTCTCTCCTCTCGTTCGTCGAAATAAAATATTTAAAATGTCGCCTACTTCCCCCTCCTCTCTCTCTCTCTCTCTCTCTCTCTCTCTCTTTCCTTTCTTTTGATAACGCAATTTCGAAAATTTCGTCGTTCCAATTGGAAATTGTACGAAGAAATTGGTTTGTTTTAACATAAAAAAAAAAAAAAAAAGAAAAAAAATAATAAAAAGTAAAAGGAGAAAAGGAAGACGAGAAAAGGAGATTTTATTAATTGGTAATAATACCCACCGTCAAATCAAACTAATGGAAATAGATTATCGCTGAAAATAACGTCGATTCGTAATCGCTATTCGACTATTCCCTGAGAAATTCTCGACTCGGCGATTAAAAGGGATTAACGTTGGGATCGAAGACGCTCGCGAAAAGATAAAAGGGAAAGGGTCGTTCGAGTGGATGTAACGGCAAGAGCATGCCGTTTTCCTTGCAATCCTTACTTAGGGCTCGTAGTCACGTCTCTTCGAGGATCTCGAACATAAAGTATAGGTTTGAGTCACGGTAGAGTAAACGATGACATGAAAGAGGAAGAGAGAGAGAGAGAGAGAGAGAGAGAGAGAGAGAGAGAGAGATAGGAAGGAAGGGAATTAAGGAAACCCTAGGGCTTGACGCCTTGTTTTCTCGTTTCGTCCGCGATCTCATAGAAAATTAATCGAACCACTTCAACCCTTTCCCATTCGTTCAACCCCCATTAATTAATTCTTCTCGAAACCATCAAAAGTCCCCTTTTCATGGGTAGAAATCCTACGGTCGACTTTCGTGATTTACTAGAAAGTAGAATATTCGAATCGAAATCCCACGGGTTTGGGTGTATCTCTATGTGTTTTTCTAATTGAATATCTAATATATATTATACATACTACCGTACACATTATTATCATTACGATCGTATCGTTAGATCATTGTTTGATCGTATTTCGTAGCAATAATGTCGTGTACAATTATCTATACAAGTTTCAAAGGACCAACGACAATTATTATCCTATTAGCGTTAATACTTGTTAAATCTTTCTACGAGAGAAGAAGTTAATTGTTTCGCTCGACGTAAATTATTATCGAACGTTACTTAGTCAAACGTCCGGTACTATTCATTTCTTTTCTTTTCTTTCTTTTTTTTTTTTTGTTTTTTTTTTTTTTTTTTTTTTCTTTTTCTTACCGCGGAGTAGTTACGAGGAGAAGAAAAAAAGAAGAATAAGGATAAAAGGAAGAGAGAAATAAAGAAATAGAAAGGGGGAGGGGATAAAAGTATGATCAAAAGAAAGAAAGAAAGAGAGAGAGAGAGAGAGAGAGAGAGAGAGAGAGAGAGAAAAGATGTAAAAGAAATAAAAAGGGCTAGAATGAGTTTAGAGGAAGGAAGAAAGTAGATTTGGAAGGCCTCGAGCAAGGGAACGAGGAAGCGAGCGAGCCGTAAAGAATTCTTTTTTCATTTCTCACTCTTCGCTTCCCTGCCTTTCTACCCCTTCATCCAACCCCCCCAACCCCTCGAACCTTACCCTCCATCAACCAAGAACCCAGTTCACCCTTCCGGGACAGACTCGCACCATTCTCATCCTAGCATTTTGCCCGTCCGTCCACTCCCAGTGGACTCGCACTGGTAGACTTTTTTAATGAGGCTTCCCCTGGTGGTCCAAGCGAACGAGCGAGCTATACCGGATAGGAAGAAACGCCAGTCAGGACGACGACGACGACGACGACGACGACGACGTCTACGACGACGACGACTACGACGACTACGACGACTACGACGACTACGACGACTACGACGACTACGACGACGACATACTCGTAAGAGTCGCGAAATCCTTTTTACCACGACCCTCGACTTCCTCTCCGTTACCTTACTGTAATTCAAAAAGTTTCGTCCGGCTAAAAATCCGACTCGACGTTTTCCTCTTACTATTCTTCCCTTATTTTTTTTCTCTTTCTTTCATTCCTTCCATCTCTCTCTCTCTCTCTCTCTCAATCTCTCTCTCTCTCACTCTCTCTCTTTCTCTCATCATTGTCTTCTCTCTGCTATCTCTCTTTTTATCTCCTTTGTCTCTCCTCCTCTTCTTCTTCCTCTTCTACTCTTTCCCTTTTTCTTTTTATGTTTCTTTTTCCTTCCTTTCTCTTCCCTTTCTCTCTATCCTTATCTCACTTTCTCTCACTTCCGGCAAATCTCTTTTCTTCTTTTTCATCTCCCTTCCGCCCTCCCGCCCTCCCTTTCACCCTCATCTACGCCCTTAGCCCAAGGTTATTCCAACAGTCACATCTTGATTTCCACTGTTCAGCTGACACCAAAGTTTCACCCCTTTCAACCACCTTTATCCCATTCTCCTCTTCTTGTCTCTTACTCTCTCTCTCTCTCTCTCTTTTATTTTCTTTTCTCTCTCTCTCTCTCTCTCTCTCTCTCTCTCTATATATATATATATATATATATATATATATATATATATATATATACATATATATCTTCGTCACGATGGTTGGTCTCGATGAATCCTTCGCACGTTTCACATCCAGGCTTTATCTTTCTCTTTCACGTCGAGAAATCTCGCAGTCGAAAGAAAAAGCTTCAGTAAGATTGGTAGATACAATGGAACCGTAGTTATACGTACATTGTAAGCACGTTAAATATTTATGAATTTGCGTTGCCACATTTAAGAATAATATATTGAAAATAATGTTAACGGCCATGGTCAATTTAATGTTAACCGATAATAATAAGAGGAAGAAACAAAAAAAAAAAAAAAAAAAAAAAGAGAAAAAAATAAGTGTCTCAGATAATACGAAAGAATGAACGACCTTACCACGTTTCGCAATATTATTATACACGTTTCACAATATTACATGACACAAATTCATATTTCTTTTCTTTCATCGTAATTCGTATGACTTAATTTCATTTCGTTTTCGGAAGGAAATAAAAAAGAAGAAGAAGAAGAAGAAACGGTACCGGTATGATTTTTTTTTCCACGAGAATATCTCTCCCTTTACGAGTCAACATTAACGTCGGTTAGAGTCGCATGATTTTCCCCAACACACTTGGACTGCCGGAAGAGAAAACTTAATCGGTTTGACTTCATTCTTAACATAGTTTCGCTGGTAGAAAAACGAAATCCCGTCGACGAGGTACGGCTGAAAAGTAAAAGATTATTCGTTTAACGAGTTTCTCGAGATTTTACCATGAACTGGTTCGTCCTCTCCCTCCTCGAACACCCCCGCCCCTCTCCCTCCTACCGCCCCCTCCATCCCTCCCCCCCCCCCGCCCGACTATTTTCTTTTTCTATTAAAAATATCCGTAAATTAATTATTATTCCGTTCGTAGAATTTCTATCGAACGGACGGGACCTGCTTAATCCTGTAACTCGTCACTCTTTTCTCCTTTCTTCATACCTCTTTAGAAATTTCTCGAAGGAAAAATATTATACCGGCTCCACTGTATCTTTGTATCCATAAATTAATAACAGAGCAGAAATAATGGGAAAAAATTTATATCGTTATTGCCTTTTTCTCTTCCTCCTATTTTGTTCTCCCGTAAAAAATTCGAAAAAATTGAATGGTCGCTGATGGTTATGTTGTATCGCACATTAAGCGATATTAATCGTTAATTCCTGCAACGGCATCAATTTAAGGATTTATATTAGCTAATTTCCCCCTCCCCCCTCTTTAGATACCTTCATCATTATACATTAAAATTCACGTTTAATCTTCTTACTTTGGTACGTAATAAGAAGTGACGAGCAGAGGAATACATAATTCGAGACGTCGGAGTTAATATTTTCAAAAAGTCAAGTCAGGCCATGACTTTCTCCTTTCGTAAGACGTAATCCTAAGGGTGAACGCAGTCAAGGTTGATGATGCTTATAGTGGAGGAGAGCAGGGAGAGACCCATGCGAATCGCATTTCATTTTCGGGAGAGACGAAGCCCTATCCCATAAAACTGAGTGTCGTTTTAATGGAAAGACCGTCAGATCCAACACGTAAATTCGCTTCGAAAGCAATACCACTTGCAGCGATATTCCCCCGTGGGTATATTATGTATCTACGTGTATTCGTGCACGTAACAATAATGTTTCTTTTATCCTCCAAATTCAGCAATTTTTCAATTTTATTGGCTCATGCACATACGTTCAACTTTATAAATTATTTTTTAATATATATATATATATATATATATATATATATATATATATATATAGGTAGCGACGTATATTTTATATATACGTAAACGTATATTCCTGAGTTTTTTAATACGAACAAAATATTAAGAGCACAATTGCAAAATAAAAGTGGATGCGAAAATTACAAACAAATTTCTCTCTCTCTCTCTCTCATTTTTCTGTTTTTTTTTTTTTTTTTACTTTTTGACAATAATTTTTGCACCACGTAGTATTTCGACATTATATACAACGTATTATAAAAAGAACGATAATCTCGTTTTTCCCGACCACTCGCAATCAATTCTAGCAATTTACTGTAAAAGCCGCGCTAAAGCTCTGGCCCTCATCCTACCAACACCAACACCAGCAACAGCACCAGCAACAGCACCAGCACCACTATGAACCTTTCTCCCAAAACGAGGGTGTTATTACAGTCCGATGATTGCGAGAAATTAAAGGCTCCTGTATCCATAAAGAGCGCATTAACCCGGTACTTTCTTGGATGATATATTACCAACGCAAGAGAGCGAACGAAAACTTCCGATCGATTCTATGACCGATAAGCCAAACAATTTGGCTTTACATTCAATGTTATTTTTTAAATCGATTATCGCGATTATTTCGACGTATTGTTACAAGGTTATCGTTAATTTACGTCGGGCGAATTTTTAATTATCTCACTCGTTTAAATTATTATTACATTTAGGACGAAACGATATTTTGTTCGTCAAAAAGATTATTGCTTGTGTGTGTGTGTGTGTGTGTGTGTTTATTGACATGAAATTACTACGGATAAAACTTGGAAAATTGTTAGGAGATATGAATAAGGCGAAAAAAAGACAAGTACTGCACGATTTTACGATCGTTCTTTAATTCGAAATCGAAAAAGAACGAAAAAAAAAAAAAAAAAGAAAAAAAAAACATTGCCGCGCCTCTATGAATTATTTTTATTGAATTAAAGTTATTCGATTTAACGCGATATAAATGCGCACGTCTATGACATCTATCATGAGCGTAATCGTAACTTCGATCGTTACATTTTGAACGATGCTCCATCGGAATAATCCGATTGATATAAAATTCCTCATTAATCGGCCGAGCTCATTGACGAAAATAACGGGATAATCCGTCGATGCTCAAGTACCGTTTTAACGCTCGTGATATACTCGGAAATCGCGAATCGATTTTCCGTCGGACGTTAAAAACTGCGATTCGTATTCCGTTTGAGCCGTTTCCAAACACATATGCGCATTTATGTATGTACATACGTGGCATGCATATGCATGTACACGTATACATCGTGGTGGGCTGGGGACAGGGGAGGGGAACTATATCGGGTATAATCGTAAAGCTTTCATTGTACCGCATAATTTTCTAACTCCGAATAGGAAGGAAGGAAACGTAGTGCAAATTGAAACTGTAACGAAACTGTTAGAAATTATTTTACTTCATTTCTTTTCTCTCCCTATTTTCTTTTTTCCTCCCTCTCACCCTCTCTCTCTCTCTCTCTCTCTCTCTCTCTCTCTCTCTCTCACACACACACACACGCACTATCTCCATTTTTTGTCTTCCTTTCTTTTTTCATGGTACAGGGGCATATCCTGAAATGAATACACGCAGAACGATGCTCGATAATAATATTAGAATTTTGTCGGATCGGGATCACCGAATTTGAATTATTTTTTTTTTTTTGAGTGGAGGTGGCGGGGAGGGGGGAATCGAAACGAAATTTTCAACGACACGTTGGTAGGTCGAAAACGGGTAGCACGAAACATCATTACCGTAGGTTCCGCTTTTCGCTAGCTTTTTAATTGCGACGCAAATAGCTGGTAAAATCAATTTCGTGTCTCATTTCGCGCATTTGTCTCTCTGTCTGTTTGTCCGTCCGTCTGTCTGTCTGTCTGTCTGTCTGTCTGTCTGTCTGTCTGTCTCTCTCTCTCTCTCACACACACACACACTAACTCACTCTCGGTATGTCCCGTTAGCGGATTTCCCTTGTCGCGAATTTTCGAAGAACGTAAACGTACAAGGAATAATGCGTGAGCGCGATTTCCACCGACGAAGCGGCAGCAATTTGCGTGTTAAAGCGCATGCTCGAAAATGGGCGAGAATTCAATGAGAGAATTTGAAGCATGCAAAGGTCGTCGTGCAAGCTTCTCGCGTAGCGCGCCACCTTTCGTTCTTAATTAAACTCGATGTTCGCCCGTAACAACGTTCCCATTTTATCCCTCTTATGGGTTATTCTCGAAAAATACCGTCGACCTCTTAATTGATCCCTCATTCCCTTTCTTCTTTTTTTTTTTTTTATTTCCCATATCTTCTCCTTTTCCAGTGTTTATTTTTTCGTTTCTTTTTCTTTTTGTTTTCGTTCACTGACGAAACCAAGCAACTTATCTCTTTCGAAGAAAAACAATACAGTCGATTTTATGTAAAATGTAAAAAAGAAAAAATAATATGCGTTTATATTAAGATTCTCTCTCTCTCTCTCTTTCTCTCTCTCTCTCTCTCTCTCTCTCTCTCTCTCTCTCTCTCTCTTAACCGTAAACGAGATACCAGTTAATTCGTAACAAGGATTAAACTTCTCTCTCGCGATAAAAGAAATAAATCGTTCTCATTCATTCTTGCTAAGTGAAAACAGAATTCGCATTAATTTATCCGAAACCGTCTGAAACCAACCAGGTTTCTATCATTCTATTTTTAATCAAAATAAATTTCACGAGTGAACGTTCACCGTTCGAAAATCTGACCGTTTAAAGGTTTTAAATGAAATTACAAAAGGAATGTATTATACCAATCGACTCATTTTATCCTTGATTAATATCTTCCCGTTAAAGTGATCGTTCATTGGTCGACTTTATCGTACCTGCTAGGAGTAGGGTGTGGGGAGAAAAAAAAAAAAAAAGGTAAGAGAAATAAAGCTCCCAAGTAGATACTTGCCCTTTTTATTTCTCCACGTTAGCGAGCTTTCGTAGAGCATTAAAAGGATTACTCTCGAAAAGTTTCGTTGGGAAGGGGTGGAGGGAATTTTCGTTTCTGAATATATAGCCGCGAAAGAATGAAACGTGAATGTATGTATGTATGTATGTATGTATGTATGTATGTATGTATGTAGGCGAGTACGACTGTTAGAAATTAGGTCGTAATTAACATTTCATCGTTTAGTAATATCCTTTGGCTCTCTCAACGATTTCCCTTTTCGTCTCTCTCTCTCTCTCTCTCTCTTTTTTTTTTTTTTGATCATTTTTTCTATTTTTTGTTTTTTTTTTGTTTGTTTTTCATTACTATTATTATTTCAAATTATTCTTTTTTCCTTCCCTTCCTTCGCTCCTCCCTTTCCTTACTCCATTTTTCGTCAATTTTTCATTTTTTTTCTTGTTTTGTTTCAGTCATTTCTTTTTTTTCCCGGCCTTTACCGCTTTTTTCTCGATTTCACTCTTGCCTAACAGCCAAGGAAAGGCAAACATCGTGTCAGGAAAGTGGAAAGTTCCAAGCTAGGTAAGTATGTAAACGCGTTTTCTGGGGATAAAAAAAGAAAAAGAGAAAGAAAAATAAAAAGAGAAAGGAAAGGAAGAAAATGAAAAAAGAGGAGGAAGAAGAATAAACGAAAAAGAAAGACGAAAATGGTAAAAAGGACGAAAAGGGAAGAAAGAAAAAGAAAAAGATAAGAAAAGAAAAGGAAAAGGAAAACAATACGCGAGCCGAGGTGGGTGCTCTCAACGTGTCTAAAAGTTAAGCGAGCTGTTATTACTTTACAAATAAGCTTTGGTACGCGCGACTGCGCAACGATTTCAGCGCCTTAATGGCTTCCATTCGCGAGTATGTATACTCCTACATAGGTATATACGTATATATGCTTTGATTCTGTCCCGAAAAGGCCCGATATGCGAATCCCATTCCCGCGGTTTATCCTTTCTTGTTTTTTATTTTTATTTTTTTTTTTTTTTATTTTTTTCTTTCTTTTATTTCTTTCTTACTCGCAATTTCAACTTCTTGCCGAGTAAAAAGTCTTCGGTACTTTCATCCGAAGTTTGATGAATAATTTCAAATCCTTTTTTCATTTAATCGAAAAGGAAATCGTAAGGCGGAGTAGGGCGAGGTGGGGTTGGGTTAGGGGCGGGGTGAGGCGGGACGGGGGTTGTGTCGGAGGACTAAAATTATCGTCGGAGAAAAAATAAAAGTGGAAAAGTGGAGAGAACGTGTTGTGTATCGGATGACGTGACAGATTTTCAAAATTAAAAGGAACACGAAGATATATATGCATATATATATATATATATATTTCTTTCTTTCTTCCTTTCTTGAGACTGCATGTATAGGTACGTAAAATATTTCCTTAAACATTTCACAATAGTTTACATTATCGGAGACAAATTTTTTATTTCTCTTTTAACTCCATCGAACAGTATGTTCCCATTCGACGCGAGTTGAAAGAGTATTAAGGATGTTTTTAAAAAAATTCTTCAAACTTTCCAAGAGTTCTTTCTAAGTACCTTAAGTCTTTCTTAACAATTCCGAATATACTGAATCATGCAAAAGGCGCTGTAAGCTTTTCGATGCTTTTAATGGATTTAAGAAATAAAGCGAAAAGTTCTTGGCGCTGGCACTTGTAGGGAAATTACTTTTTAAAAGCAACACGTTAGGAAAATAAATAACTCGGTGCATATAAGTGTACATACGTATATGCGTAGTTATGTACGTTAGATTATCAAAAGCCTATTATATCGTACTATCTGCAAATATATATATATATATATATATATATATATATATATATATATATATATATATATATAGATATATGATATAATAATATTTTTATTAATATGTAACGCACGTAATAAATGATATTTGTAGATCTTTAAGTTTCTTTGTTTTATCTTTTCAATTTCTTTTTTTTCTTTTTTTTTTTTAATTATAAGATCTTCGATGTTCAGCAACGATCAAGCCGACAGATAACGTATTATTGTCAATATAATGCATTTTGTTGATCTTAAAGTTGTATCAGAAAGGGGATGAAGGAAAAAGAGAAAGATAAATCAGCGAAGAAGATGATATCTCAAGGATCAGGATCGAATAAGATCTCCGGAGCGATGTTGATTTGGAATAGCGAGGAAAACGGTACCGGACAACGTAAACCGTCAGTACTTTTCAATTTCACGAGGAAACTCGTTTCCTGTGGATAACGGCAGCATCTCTAACCCCTGGATCGTCTTTCTTCCCCCCCCCCTCTCTCTCTCTCTCTCTCTCTGAACCTTATACGCGCGAACTAACGAAAACGTCAACGGTGGAGTCGTTGCAGCAAGAATTGTCTTCTTAAACCTTACGTACGAGATGGATTCCAATAATTCGGATAACGCTTTCTTTTCCCTCTCGTGTTCTTGTCAGGAACGTATACCAACAGAAAATTTCTTATTTTAACGATATTGCATTTCAGTTTAGAAGAAAATTTATTTCTCGTACGAATCGATTCGATATAATTTAATGCACTTTAATATTTGGATTGGTATTAAGTAATGTCGGTATCGTCAGTAAATTTAACATTATTCATTGGGTAAACCGATATTATACTATTTTATTATATAGTAATATATAAACCATATATATATATATATATATATATATATATATATATATATATTGTTTATTTATGCTGCAAATTCCAACATTACTTATGGACTAACACAATACTATTGTCTGTTGACATAGTATTAATGTTGTATGATGTCTCTAATATATAAAATTAATCTAACAATCATATGACATATATATATATATATATATATATATATATATATATATAATAAAATATAAAAGATGAGGAGAAACAAATACGAAATTTTCTATGCGACATGTCTTATCGGATATGTTAACTCTCGAAATAATCGCATGTATTTGTCTCTAGAAATGAAAAGGAAGAAAAAATGAAAAAAGGAAGAAAGAAAGAAAAAAGAACAGAATAAGAAATACATATCGCCACTTTGCGTGGAGGGTTAAAGCATTTGCATTTAAACGAGGATTTGCGTGAGCCGCGAAGCTCCCGCGCTCACACATGAGTTCACGAAGAAGGGTGACCAAGAAGGAGTAGGGCGACTACGAGGTTCGAATACGAGGGACGCGAGGTAGGAGAGAGAAACCAGTGGCACCGGCAAAAGTGTGAAATTCATTAAAATATTGCAATTTATTTTATAATCTTTCGGTCGGGATCGGCCGTGCGAGTCAAAGCGAGATACGACGTTGGGCAGAATTAACGAGCAGAAAATGAACAGGTCGCGATTGTGCGCGCGACGCTTTGCTAATCTGCATATTCCTTCGCTACTGTTAGCGTTCGAAAGCACCCATGGTACTGTTACGTCTATCACGGCTACACTAACCAAAAATAATACAACGATGGCGCGCTCGAATTTTAATACGATACGATCATGATTAATGACTTTTCGATGACGTCAAAGCTCAAAACTTTAGGTACTCCACCTAGATATCTATTTTTGTGTCAAACGATATATATATACACACATACATGCATATACATATTTGTACGTATAACGATAGAAATGTATACGTTTTTTCATATATGTCTACACATTAAATATGTAATATTAAAAAAAAAGAAAAATAAATAAAAAGTAAAAAGAAATAAAGTAAAGTTAAGTGACAAAAGTAGTAAAAAGTTCATGGATTGTAACGATATGACGATAATCGATATTTGCATATCATTAACGTTGTAAAATATAATCTATTATAATATCATTTTGTACCTTTCAAACATTGTTTTATCAAACTCCATCGTTCGAAAACTTTTCCATCGTTGTAACCACCTGTCTAATCTCAGATAGAACGCAATACTATCTTGGAAAAAGAGAAAGGTTGGTTGGAGCCATTGTTCCACAGGAGCAAGTAGCGAGCTCCTAGTCTCTTGCGTGAGAAACTTTAACTCGGCATTCCAGCCTCCAGGCTAGAACGTGCATCTCCTTCTCTATATCCCTTTTATTTCTCTTTCTCTTTGTCCCTCCCTTCCTATATATATATGTGTATATATATTTCTCTCTCTCTCTCTCTCTCTCTCTCTCTCTCTCTCTCTCTCTCTCTCTCTACCTCTCTTTTACTCTCTGACGTATACTTTCGAGGCTCGAAATTCGCGAGCTCGCACGTACCGCCGCCGTTTTAATTGAATTTCATAATTAACTAAGGCATTTGAGAGCCACATCTCACCTTCGTTTTGCTGCATCCATGTAAAGCAGTCCACCGTTAGTTACTCGATGACCCTACCCCCTTACCCTTCTACCCCCCCCCCCCTCCCCCGATCGAAACGCAAAATACGATTAAGATAACATTTTGCGATCTTAACGATCGAGAACCTGTTACTTAGACGTTATCGATAAAATTTATCGACCGTATTAATTATTTGTGCCCTTCGATATAATCCAATGGGTTCCTATAAATAAATGAGTATTCGATTTGTATTCGTCGACGTTTTCTCTACGATTACGTCGGGAGATAAAAATTTTTATATGCAGGACGATAAAGATGTATATGTAGGTAGTTATCACGTACATATCTATGGTCACGTTTAACATACATAAAAGGGTAATCGAACTAATTTCGGCCATTTTGAATAACTTACCTACGTCGAACATTGGGATATATTTTTACTGTACGAATTGAACCATTTGAAAATTCATTGATCGACGTAATAGTAGTTAACCTGCTAATCTTATTATTAACGTTTTAACGTAGAAACACTTGAATGTTTGAAAATCGTAATCGATCTCGACGGGTCGGATATCCTTCTGTTTCATTCGCTTCAACGCACCGAACCGAGCCATATATTTTATCCTATATTTTCAATAAACGTGATACGTATACGTAGGTATCGAACGTGTATACCGAGTCGCAATTTCGTCCTTCCTTAGTTTATCCGGTGATATATCGAGGCGAACTCCAATATCGAGTCTTTTCATACATCGAGATATCCACCTTCTGCCGTATATCAAACGTATAACGTTCCTATACGTCTTGTTTACGTATCACGTTCGCATTCAGGAGACGGTAAGTAGTGTGTAAAGTCGAACTGGTACGGCTCAAAAAGATCATATTCGATTAACGCGACGCGTCGATCCTACTGATCTTCTCCCTTTTCACATTTCTTTATTTATATTTATTTATTTATTCATTTATACATTTATTTATTCTCTCCGAGAGACAGACGATGGAGTTACTAGATATAGTTTTATCGGTACACGCAAACCTTATGTTCCTCTAACGTACTAAAGCGTTCGTTCAAAAATCTACACTCGATATAAAACGAGCCAATGCAATATCAATAGTAATAAATTATTTTCAAATACGTTCGCGCGAATTTATACTTTATATCAGAGACGACACTTCTGGAAGGAATCTACGTGGAACCATTTCACGTAGAGGAACGCCATCGAATCCGATCTTAAAAGGGAAAAAATGGAAAAAAAAAAAAATAACAGAAGAGTAAAGATAAAAATCACGAGGAAAAAAAAAGAAAGAAAGAAAAAGGAGAATAATTCAGTAGGTTGAATCGAACCGTTCGGTGTCACCGACCTACCTACCTACCTACCTACCTACCTACCTACCTACCTACCTACCCACCGACCGACCGACCATTCGACGTCTCGATAAATCTCAAAATCCAAGCGGTATTACACCCGGCACGGCGCTGCATCGACCAAAATTACATCCGACTCGCATCACACCGTGTTCTAACCGAAACCCACCAATCTATACGTGCGTCATTCCGCGAGCATATCCGTCGTGCGAGCTGCGAAGACGAGTTATAGTTGCGAAGGTCTGGGATGGCTAAAGGGAAGGGTACGAGAGAGAGAGAGAGGGGGGCGGGTGAGATAGGGATGATGGAACGTGTGCGGGGCGAGGGTGGTGCAGAGCGAAGGTGGGAAACGAAACGCGGTCGTCGCGGGCCAACGAATCGATAGCTGGACGATCCAACAAACCTCCCTCCCCACCCCTTTCTCTCTCTCTCTCTCTCTCTCTCTCTCTCATTCACTCTCCATCACCTCCATCTCCCACCTCCGTTCCCACCTACCATACCCTTATGAATTTCCTCGGGAATCCGCGACTCGTTTTCCGCACGCTTACCGCCGGACGCGGAACGTTGCCGCGTATTAGCATAACGAGATTCTCCTCGTGCACGTAACGCGGAGACGTCGCTTCGCGAGCCACCCCCCAACCACCCTCCGACCACCCGTCTACCCCACGCCGACATAACCACCACCACCACCACCACCCAAGCTGCCATGAAATGCACCCCGATCTACCCCGCTACAACCCTTACCCACCACTCTCGCGAATTTGCATGGCCCATTTAAACGCAATTTCTTTTCCTCGATCGAGGAATTACGTGAATACTCGACCCCCGGTCCCTCCCACCTCTAAACCCCCTCCTCCTTTTCCTCGTCCTCCTTACGCCATCACCTCACACTATCCTCCCTCTCTACCCTCCCCCCCAACGCCCCTCCCCGTTGGCAAGTTATCGGATATTTTTCTCCGACAGTACGGACGCGGAGAAAAACGGATTAAGTACATGGGACACAGAACTTTTAAGATTGAAACGTTGAGGATTATGCGTGATTTTAAGATTATATATGAAAGTCGAATAATTGTGCGACGATAAAAAACCGATCGATTCGACCATCCCCTTCCGTGCGTATTGTATGTATGTATTTATGTATATTTGTGTATAACGTTGAATCGATCTCGCTTGATAATCTGACCCCGATACTATCGTACATTCGATTATTATTTATTTGGATATTCTCGAATACGATCTTTGCTATGCTACTAGAAAACAAATGACCTTTCCTTTTAAAGAAAAATCCTATCTACTGTCATCTATTAACAGTCCGAACGAATAATCGATTGAGCTGAAGAAATACGACGAAACGATCTCTCGAGAATCATTATTATCATGATCCAATGTATATATATATATATATATATATATATATATATTATCCGATAACAATATATAAAATTAATGAAATAATTAATGCGATTTATCAAAGTACATATACATATATATATATATATATATATATATATACGTATTCCATCTAAAATGGCTGATTATTTATTTCGCGTATATTCGAGGTAAATATTTCCCGTCGATATAAGTTGGTGATCGATGTCGGAGGAAGGGGGAGGGGAAGGGGAAGGGAGGAAAGGAGACGAACAAAGAAAGAAAAGAAAACAATACAAAAAAGAAAAAAAAAGGAAGAAAAAGGAAAGAGAGAAGAAAACGGGTAGGAAATAAGAAGAAATAAAATAAAATAAGAGACGGTAGGGTAAAATAAAATCAAAGGAAAATGAAACAAAAAAAAGGGAAAGTATGAAGAGTAGAGTAGAGTAGAGAGAGAGAGAGAGAGAGAGAGAGAGAGAGAGAGAGAGAGAGACATCGGTGAAGTCGATGGATAAATACGCGATCATCAGCGTGATTCAACAGCCAGAGAGGCTTTCCCCATCTTCGGGCTTCGACACTCTTTTCCACGATCGTTTATCGACTGTAGCGAAAAAAAAAGGAAGAGCGATGAAAGAAAAAAGCAACGCGCTCGTGAAGAAGAAGAAGAAAAAGAAGAGGAGGAAGAGGAGGAAGAGGAGGATGAGGAGGATGAGGAGGATGAGGAGGAAGAGGAGGAAGAAAAAGAAAAAAAGTAGAACCTTTAGGATCTCGAAGATGAGTAGTCTTCTCTTACTCTCTCTTTCTCTCTCTCTCTCTCTCTCTATCTCCTCCTCTCTTCCTCTCTCTCTCTTTCGTCCCTCTTCAGACACCCCCTACGACGGGCAGAGGCACCTTCGTTAAGTTCGTTTCCGAGTGAACGGCTGAGCGTCGCGCGATAAACTTCGTCCTTTTACGGTTATGCGTCCACGTTTATAGTCATTGACCCAGATTTAAGAGGTAACCCGGTACGTTGGAAATTAACGAGGGGCTAGTCTTAGCTCTCTTTCTCTCTCTCTCTTTCCTTCTTTCTTTTTCTCTTCCACGTTTCGCGCTCCTTCCCTACTTCCCTTCGTTTCTTACTTTTTTTTTTTATTTACGTTTCTCCGTGGCTATATATATATATATATATATATATATATATATATATATTTACACATACTTACTTTTTTTCTTTCTCTTTCTTTCTTTATTTGTTTTTTTTTTTTTAGTTTTGTCTTTGGTTATCCTGCTCTATATTTTCATTTACAAAATTGTGACGAACATTCATTTCACATTTTCATTCTACCTAATGACACTACACGCGAGAAGATACGGCACACTTTCGTTCCTTTCCTTTCGCATTCTCTGTCTGCTCTCACCGTTTGAAATATTTAATATCCCATAGTATATCCAATGATATTTATTAAACTCAATAATTTTGTACCCTAACAATTACGATTGTAATCGTTTGAACGTCGTTCGATTTAGTCCGATCGAATGCATATAATTTATATTACAAAAAAAAAAGTTTCACGAAATTGAAATCTATGATTCCACGTAATTGGAGGGTAGGAAAATAAGAAAGGAAATGGAATAAGAGATGGAAAGGGAATAGGAAAGAAAAGTATAGCAACCACTTTATCAGTGAGAGAACGGATACGTTCGTTTCAATAACAAATGTCTTAGAAATTCTCACGGCGCATTAGTTTCGCATTAGAACGTACCGATAAGACGCTTTAAGGGAATACGTTTGACAGATGAAATCGAAGAACTGTAAGAAGGCTGGTAGGATCGTATGGTTGATACGTGTAGAGATTGTACTATCTAGGCAAGGTAACGATTGCCAACGACGCAAATAAGTAGATAGTGTCGAATTGAAGACGAAGGTGTCGAGTAGAAACTACCGACGAGATCTGGTGTATATGTGCTACGCGAGAAAGATATATATATATATATATATATATATATATATATATACACCTTGAAAGCAGTTTACATATACGAATGAGACATACGTGCATACATACATTACACATACACAGGTAGGTACATAACAAGAGTAGATATACATGTGCTTTTACTCCTCACTAAACCGGACTAACACTGACAAGAAAATGAGCAAGCTTTCGTGAAAGGACGTGTAATTAATTTAATTCTCTCGATACCTCTCTCTCTCTCTCTCTCTCTCTCTCTCTCTCTCTCTCTCTCTCTCTTTCTCTCACTCTCTCTCTCTCTGTCTCTATGGAGAGCGTCATTTTTCATCATAGGGACAGCTAAAATGATGCTTTTTCATTTTATCACGACGAACGATTTTATCGTCCTGATGATTATTAGATACGCGTTAACATTATATTCACATCACTAATTTTGTAGAGTAGCTATATGCTACTTTCGCTCATTTCCCTTTTATACATTATGTACAATTGTCTCTCTCTCTCTCTCTCTCTCTCTCTCTCTCTCTCTCTTTCTCTTCCTTTATCTCTCTTTCTCTGTACCCCATATTTCAACTTCAAAATGTTCGTAATAAAGTCAACATCATTTTGATAGTAATCTAGTAGCTCTTCGTATGAAATTACGAAAACGACACATCTTCACGTTTAACAGAAAAGTTTCCAACAAAATTTCATTAGATTCGGTTCGGCCATTACGTTAACTTCAATCATTAAAATGTTTATAATAAAAATGAACGTTGGATTTTGAAACTAATCCAACAAATTCCGGGAAAGTTTAGACAGGGCTTTCCGTTTTGTTAGACAAAATAATTGCTTGTAAAATTTCGTTTCGGATTAAGTTCGGCCAATTTGTTCGCCATAATAATGGCGAAACAAGTTTATGCCATTTTTAAAAATATTAATTGACGACTCCAAATTTTGGCGATAACAGGAAAAGACAAAGGGAAGGGAAAGTTAAACTTTGCCGATCGCTTTTATTACTCTTAAATATTATATTGGCCACGGCTAGCCTACATATGAACGATCTATTGAAATTCACTGAACGCGAAAGAGTTATAAGTCACAGTTAGGCGGCTATCGGTCATTTCGCCGGACGAGTCAGCCGTCTATATAAATTTAAAAACATCAACTCGATAGCACGGACGCAACGGTACTCATATACGCAAGCGACCGAGAGAGCGGTTTTACAAAATAAAAAAAAAAAAGAAATAAATAAAAAGAAGGAGGAAAAAAACAGAGGCAACAAAAAAAAAGCACAAAAAAGAAGATAAAGAAAAAAGGTGGAAAAATAGAAGGAAAGGCAAAAAAAAAATAGGAGGTGGAGCAGCGAACGAAAGAGAGAGAGAGAGAGAGAGAGAGAGAGAGCTTGGTCACCAGAGAGGGACAAAAGTGGAAGACAAAGAGAACGATAGACAGATAGATAGATAGATAGATAGATAGATAGATAGATAGATAGATACGTAGATAAAGAGAGAGAAAGAGTAAGAGAGAGAGAGAGAGAGAGAGAGAGTGAGAGAGATGTGGGCTGTAACGCGAGAATGCGAATTCCGCGTGGCGATTTATGGGAAACGAAGGCCCGACTATAAAATAACACTTCCCATTCAAATCGCCAAATTAATGGCCGTTTTCATGGATTCTTTGTTTGCACCGAGAACCCCGACAATAGCACCGCTGCTACGCTGAGTTATTATTCTAAAATGGCGATCCGATAGGCATGACAACGACGACAACGACGACAACGACGACAACGACGACAACGACGACGACGACGACGACGACGACTACGACGACGACGTTTCTCTTTTTATCATAGAAATTAACCTTAAATTCTTCATACTCTCGTGCGTTTACCATGTTTCCCGTTTGCGCGGATGATAAGATCGGTCTCATTGCACAGAGGCATTTGTTCTTAACAGCGCAATCGTCCTTCTTTTTCATATATTTTCTTTTTTTTTTTTTTTCGTGAGAACTCATAAGAATAAATTGGCTGAGCTTGTCCGTCGAGTTTTTTTGTTAATCCGATTACCCTTTTACAATGGGATTCAATTAATGTGATCCCTTGAGATTAAAATATTCATTGGGGAAGTGCGACATGCGCGTGTTTCTCGTTCTCGTTCGACAGAAAACGAACGATTCTATTTTCTTTTCGATCATCCTTTTCGTTTTCGTTTTCTTTTTCTTTTTCTTTCTTTTTTTGTTTTTTCTTTCGATCGTCCGTTTGATACAAAAATTCTGACAATGTCATTGAAACGGAAAGTATCTCCTTCGATTATCAATTTTTGATTTTATCGAAGATAGGTTCGAAGTTACAGAAGGTCAGAGAATTGAAGAAATTCTCGAAAAGAGAGGAAAGTTCAGTGTTCCTATTCAAATGAGCCTTCCAATGTGCGATCGTTAATCGAAATGACTAATATACGTTCTCATCCGAAGTTCATTATCGATCCATGCTTAACGAGGAAGAGGGAAAGCGAGAGAGGGAGAGAGAGAGAGAGAGAGAGAGAGATGAAACGATTACGGTAAGAATGATTGTAATCGTGACATTTTCCAAAATTTTCGGGAATGTTTCGTTAGAGAAATTTTAGTTATCGTACGATAAGAGCAATACTATACCGAAAATTACATAAAAATCCATCGTACAAATGCGATTGTCTTTAAATGAACCCCAACCTACTCTTGATCTTCTCATTTTCTTAGCTCGATCTGATATCCATTACTAAAACATCTTGAAAATCTCCCTCTGTTTTCCTCGTAAGGCTCCTATCTCCATATTTTCGGTTATTCGATTCCGGATAGTCGCAAAAAAGCGACCCTTGCTTCTCTCGATGGGAATTCGATCGTATCTCGACACATATTTGATGCGAACGACCAGATCCGTTTGTGATTTATTAAAAGCTTCATGCTCGCATAAAAAACGAAATCACGATTTATTTATTGGGATGAAAGAAAGAAAGAAAGAAAGAAAGAAAGAAAAGAAAAGATATCGAAATTGTTTATATTCTTTCATTTCATACCTACGATTAAAAACGATATTTCAATCGTATCCCTTTATCGTCGGACGAAACGAATGGTATCTTGGGAAGGTCGTTCGCGATAAGTATATTTAAAAAATTTGTCGACCTACAAAGTCTCGAATGATTGTCAAAGACGGTAATATTATCGAAAGTTGACTCACCTTGAACCGGCGCGTAAATGTTGAGGTAGAGGCAATCCTCGCTCTGATTGCGAAGATAGGGTAGCAGTCTTCTGAGATACTCGAGTCTGCCTTTCGGCATCTTGTCGGTCAATTCCGGAAGCTTTTGCGGGCAGACAGGGCCGAACTTGTCGGCGACCTTGACGCCGTGCCACAAGGCGCCGCTAACTGGCGGCATAAAGCGTAAGGAACCAATCGGCGGCGAGGCGTACGGTACGCCACGAAATACCTCGACGCCCTCGAGATAACGATCGAGAGTGACTATCACACCGGACAGCTCGCCGTATTTCGTCCTGACGATTCTCGAGCTGAGCTCGGCGCCTGCCAGGGCGGCGAGCACCAGCTCCAACACCAGGATCATCGACGCCAGGATCATCGACGATGATGATGACCACCTGGACATACTCTTCTTGATCCTTCTTGTTCGATCCTCAATCGATCATCGACGATAACGACGACCACCTGGACATCCTTTTCCCTATATTCTTATCTTCGATGTTCGATGATGATCACCTGAACATTCTACACCTGATGATCCCCGTTTCCTCGATCTTCCACGATCGATCGTCCACGATGACGATGATATCACCTGGTTATTCTACGATTAATCCTCCTCATTCGACTCTCATTTAATAGTCTCTTCCAAGAGAATCGAATCTTTCCCGCTCATCCTCCCTACCTACCTAGAAAGGTTTCGAGCCGGCTAAAAAATTGCTCGAGAACATATTTGCGATTCATCTGGGACCTACCGTACGCGTCGAAACAATGGCCAATTTTGCAAATCGACCAAGCCACCTCCCGACGGAAGACGAAGTCGAGAGTGGCCAACCGATCTTACTTCGAAGCTCGACATCCCCTCTTTCCTTTGATCACACAGCTCCTCGATTAAAAAAACTTTTGATCAAACACTTCTCGGAGATCACATTGATACAATTACACTAATAAAAACGAATCGAATGCTTGAAACGACAACTGGCATTTATTTGCCGTGGTATTAATTCCCCTCACTCGCGGATACTTGCGTATACGTTTCATTTTAATTTAGAAAATAACGCAAAGGAGCCTTAAACCGGTTGACAAAGAACGGCTCACTTGGCCGCCTTTTTTCTTTTTCCTTTTCTTTTTCTTTTTCTTTTTCTTTTTCTTTTTCTTTTTTTCTTTTTCTTTCTTTCTTGTCTCGGGGCGAGTCGTCTCTCTTCTTTGGACGGAGCGAGATTCGGCAAATATTAGTTCACTTTTTTTCCTCGAGACCTGACTTATGCTTTCATCCAATCGATCTTCCTTCTCTCTCTCTCTTTATATCACATTCCCTCCCTCGAGCCTGGATAATCAACGTGCGATAATCGTCGTCGTGAATGTCGGCGCCGTTAATACGAAGATTAAACGGGGAGAGTAGGACGAAGAAGAAAGAAGTGGGGAAAAAACAAAAAAAAAAAAATTCGAAAAAAAATACCAAATATCAAAGAGGCAACCCAAGTACGGCGAAATTAATATACACAAACATATATATATATATATATATATATATATATATATATATATATATATATGAATATATATATATATATATAACCGACTTGTATATACTCGATTTCACGACTATTAACGTAAGGAATGATCAAAAGGGATGAACACTGACTATTTTCACTCACAAAGAGTCGTCATCTCACTGCTCGAAGGACAACGCACTTACTATCATCACTTCTATCCTCACTATTTCCTTATAGGTTTTCTTCGTTCTTTCACTCTATCCACGTTATAACGAAGCGCGCGCGCGCGCGCGCGCACGGAGAAAGGACGCGTTCGTCGAAATGGGAAAGCCGTTTGTTCCTTTTCCACCCCCCCCCTTTCTTAATAAAATTTCTTTCGCAAGAGGATGGCCAAGGGCCGAGATTGTAAAGGGCCGACGAAGGGGCCGGTGCCAGACGTTGGCGTGACTTCGACCCCCGACGGACTGGCGTCAGAAAAGAGCTCGCACGCGGTCCTGCGCGTGCGTCGAACGACGTTGGCCGTCGTTCTCGTCGTCGACGTTCGAACTGTCTAGAGTGGGGGAACGTCGACCACCCCACGCGCATCACACAGCCAGGGACGTGGCCGGAAGTATAGGCAAACCGGTCGATACGGCAGGCTGAGGTCGATCAAGGATAAGCTGGTTCGAGTCTGAGATTCCTTTCCCGAATGCTTTCTCTTTTCCTTTTCATCTTCATCTTCATCTTCGTCTTCATCCTCTTCCTCTTCCTTTTCTTCTTTTTCTTCTTCTTCTTCTTCTTCTTCTTCTTCTTCTTCTTCTTCGTCATCATCATCCTCCTCATCTCCTTGCGTTTCCCGCGAGTTTAACCTTCTTTTAAATCGACCAATTCGACCAAAGAACAATGATCGTTCTCTCATTACTTTTCATACGATCGAATTACTTACCTTAAAACTTTTGAAAGTTGTATGTACAGCGCATTTATGAAACAGCTACGAGCTTCCAATAATCCTCTCCTACGAGAGATAAGATGTCGAAAAAATGAAAAAAAAAAAAAAAGAATAAAAAATATAAAAAAGAAATCAAAAGATAATGATGCCCTTTCTCTTATTATGTATGTTACTTTGAATCGTAAGATATTAAGGGCAGGTTAATAATAACAATAATAATAATAATAATAATAATAATAATAATAATAATAATAATAATAATAATAATAATAATAATAATAATAAAAGAAAAGAAATGAAAGCATTATGACGTAGAAAGTATGGATATGATTATATGTTCGATATGGAAATCGGAATTTCGATGGATAGAAAAAGAGAATTAAATCGGTCGTATCGAATTTAAATGAAACAAATAGAATTAGATGGATTTAACCCTTTCCTATTTCGAAAACAAAATGTACGTAAAAATGAAAGAACAAGATATACTTGTCTTCTTTTTTTCATTTATGCATTTCACTTTTCGTACTTAAAAGAATATAAAATAGTATATGTAGAAAATATGGACATGTTCTATCATGAAAATCATTAATGTATCACTGCTCGGGACTATCTTTTGATCGAAGAGAGACGATCAAACACCCTACTGATTTTCCAAGGAACGAAGATTAACGCTAACGCGCATGCCGCATACTTCAAACTTACTCCTTGATGTTTTGTGTCTGACACGTTGTGTACTTTTTCCACTTCCTCGTCAGCGTTCCACCATTCCTCTTCTTATACCTCTCTCTCTCTCTCTCTCTCTCTCTCTATCTCTCTCTCTCTCTCTCTCTCCTTCTCATCACGGATATAAACTCAACGAAACGACGTTTGGCTCCCTCCTACGGTTGGGCTCTTTCAGCTTCGCGCCCTTTTCACGAAAGTACCATTTTTAAATCTTGAATCGAAAGATCAATTTAGTTAGTTGCCACCGGGAGATCGACATTTTTTTCTCTTCCTTTTATCGAAAAATAGAATTAGAGAAATAACCGAATGAATTACTTTGGCTTAATGTGTACCAATAAAATTAAGATATATTTTATATTAATCATAGAAATATATACAAATTTATAAATGATAATATGTGCGTATGTGTCTCCGTGTCTCCGTGTGTGTATGGTCGTTTCGATATGTTTTCTTTTTTTCTTTTTTTTTTTTTAATTACGAAAATTACGTATACATTATATACGAACGGGTGGACGTATGTATTACGCGTAAGATAGTAAAATATTTTTTGGATAGTTCGTGTTGTTTTGAAAAAAAAATAATTAAAAGACGTGAAATTTATTTATTTATTTTTTTTTATTTTTTAGACGATATGCCTACATACCTTGATCTTTGGATCGTGGGTCACGTGATTCGCTCAAAATCTAACTCGAGTATCGTATTCCGTTAATGGTACACCTATTATCCTGATTTGCAAATAAATTCGGGATTCGATTAGCTCTCGATTATTTATAATCGAGCTCACGCTCGGCCACTCTCGACCGGATACATGTATAATTTGTTCATCGGTTATGCAAATTCACGCAAAGCCGTTGCGCAGTGTTCGTATTTGCTTGAAAATTACAGGATTATGTACACTTAATTAGGAGTAACTAAGAAGTAATTACGGTGTAATGAGTACACCACCGATACGTTTTGTTACTCTCATTCCTTAACTAATAACACTTTTCTCGAACGAAATTCCTACGTCTATTTTCACGAGATTGTAATTTACGAAATATTTGATTTATTAATATTCTATCTGCAATTAACGTAATTTTAATTATCGGATAATTGCATCAAAGGAAAATCCATTGATTTTCCTTTTTCTATTCATTTTTTAATTATCGGAACAAATTTTTTCACCTTACTCTGCATATATATATATATATATATATATATATATATATATATCATATACATATTCAGATGGTATACACGTAATTATCTTTCAATAGAAAATTAACATACATATGCACACATCAGTAATTACATAGCATAGATATTCAGATGATATACATATATACATACATACATATATATATATATATATATATATATATATATATATATAACTCTATATTTTAAGAAAAAATTAATTCAAATTTTTTACGTGTGATTAGGTTGATTTTTTTCGAAGCTTTCACAATACATCTTTTTCCATTTTTTCGAGCAACAATAGGGGTAGCCCATTATCGACCGTTTCTCATGGTGAAGCTTCAAAAGTAGCTTCTTTTTTTTTTTTTGCTAAGCTAGAGAGGAGAGAGAGGAAAGCTCTCTATTCCATTCGACGATAACGCCAACGGGAGAAAACGTCGACTATACATATTTCAGAGTTTGTATCGGCTCGTCGTTGTTCGAAGTTCTTATCGGTAAGAACCGCCGAGCGAGCACAGTTACTTCAAAGCGATACGTTTTTCTTAAAGTCCTGAATTACTCTATCATCCGCGTAAAGGTTTATCTAAAATTAACTACATTTATTTTCCCTATGGACGATGCCATTTTTGAAAATTTCAAAACATTTTTCGAAAAATCGTTTACTCGACAATATTTTTCCCCCGTCGCTAGAGCGAATAGCACGAACGTGCGCGAATGACATTTCTCTTCATTTCGTTTATTCTCTTTCGTTTATAACTTTGCCTGTAAACAAAAGAAGAAAAAAAAAAAAGGATAATGGTACGCGTTCAAAATTGAATTTATTGAAGAGTGTTAACCGAATAACGTTGCGATCGGAACGTTGAAATTCAATTGATTTGAACCTATCCAGTGAATTCGATCGTACCGACGAACATAATTTACGATGTTCAACGTTGCGCGCAACAATTCGTGATTTATACCGTGTCCCCTCGTAAGGCGATAACGCGCTAAGACGAAAGAATGAAATTTTTTGGCGAATTTCTCGTTGAGATAGTAACGACAACAACAACGACAACGAAAAAGGAAAAAAAGGAATTGAGACAAAAAAATCAGGGAGAATATTACGAATGTACGATTCGATCCCACGGACGATAAAATAGAAAACCGGGGCTTTATTAAATTTTGAGCGTGACTAGTTGCGAGGTAGCGTTTCGTGAAAAGGAAAAAAAAAAATCTATCGTTCGAAATAATAGAAGCATTGCCACATCGTCCGGCAAACAATAGTCGATGACCGACGACTCGATTTTACCGGTTGTTTCGTAAATATTTCAAGCGAATTCTCTACGAGACGTAAGGAAGTAGGTGGAGAGCTTCGTTATTTGTCATTTCCATTTTTTACGTATGTTGAATGTTTCCCATAAGTAGAATATATTATTCGATCATTTTCAAAGCGTCATATCAATAATTATATTCATCTTTAATTAATACGTAATATTATATTTACATAATGGTGTATATATATATATATTATTTTATATTATATATATATATATATATATATATATATATATTAAATATAATAATAAATTATTGTAGATCGTATATTGTCATAATATTATAATAGAGATATAAATATATATTTTTACGTTTGCATAGTGACACTAATATGCAAATATAAACATAACGTATACTATCTTTTTATATTTATATATATATATATATATATATATATATATATATATTAAATTTTATTTATATATATTAAACGTTATAATAAATTATTATAGGGGTATATTGTATATTATTAAAATATTTATATATTTTACGATACTCGTGTACTTAATATATTTATAATGTTTTTACATCGCATTTACATAATTTACATTCACGTTCGCCAAGTTTTAAGTGGGTATCTTCCGACAAAAGGGCAAATAAAAATCTTAACGACGATAACGGACGGTGAAATGGCCGAGAGCGTGTATTCCACGCTCGTACCATTTTCTTCGACGATAATCGACTTGCCTCGCGTTATCCTCAAGAGAGAATGAGGTACGGAGTCTAATGCGATGCGAATCACGTAATGTGTTTCTTTGGGTACTCAGAATGTTCGTACTAGTCGAAATTTCGACCAAATGAAGTCAATTTTCTCTAGAGACTAAACTTTGAATAATTGTTTCCATTATTTTCATTGGATTATTTCGAAGATATATAACTATACGAATAATCGTTTTCAAAGAGAAAAATCGTTTGTAGATAAGATAAATAACATAATTTTCTATGAAAATGATTTTACATTAAAATATATCATAGAGAGAACGCGATTATATATTTTATATTAAATATTATTACATTAATTGTACTGTTACGACGATTGATAAAAAATAAAAAAAAAAAAATGAACGTTCGGTATTCAACTCATTCATAACGCCGCGCGTGTCCACGTATAACTTTTAAATCAAACATTTATATATCTGTGCTTCATAATTTTCCTACCATTTTATATTTCGTTGTGCATTAACAATTGGAAAATTTTTACTTCGTCCATTCGATATTTCTTTTCTTTTCTTTTTTTCAAGCGATATTATAATTTTACTCATTGCGTGATCTTTCGAAAAACGCGAAAAAAAAGGGATCACGAGTTATGAACGATTAAATGCATAATTCGCGTGAATTATGAGAATGTTTTCAATTTTTTTTCCCCTCTCTTCTTCAAATCTCTCCACAACTTCGAGATATTTCGTTCGTCGGACTTTCAAAATAAAAAAGAAAAAAAAAAAGTTTCTGCGTTTTAATGAAATCGCTACGCCGATACATTTTGCGGCCGCTAATTATACGTATCAGCTCGTATAACGAAGATATCGTTGTTCTTAACCAAGCTTAACACGTTGTTGCATTTTGATACGCAGTAAGAAATTATTACGAGCGCGATGGCGGACATGACAGGAATGCAGAACGTTTATATACCGATAGTCACGGGAACGCTTTACACGTTGAATCCGCACGTTCCTTCCGCATCGGGCTCGTCCTCGTGCCATCCTTAAGCTCGAGGACAATCTTAATCTATTAAAACGCATAATTGATTATAATAAAATGTTATTGTGTAGCTTATAAAGCGCGTACGACTCTCAACAAACGTCATTCTCGACAAATATTTACAACGAGTTGTGTGCCTCCGAGTCAGTCTCTCGTTTTGCAACCTGTTGAGTCACTTTTGACGAAATAAATAATGAATATTTTTTTCACGGCTCGTTGTCCTTCCTCGAATACGTACCACTCGACAATAATTTTATACTAAATAAAAGTGTCAAACCATAATTTCTCGATTATCGTAATTTTATATTCTCGTAACTTTAAATATTACAAAGAGATTCTCTATCTCTCCTTTTCTTTTTCGTGATTTTTACTTTTTCTATCCTATCCCAGAGAGGACGTCTTACATAACTCGGATATCTTAAGGAAAATCTTCGTTGTCCATCTCATCCTATTTTAAATCCTTAAAATGAAGTACTCTCTTTGATAATTTCTTCTTTTCCCATTTTTTTTTCTTTTCATTTTTCCTTTTTTATTTCTTGTTTCTTTTGTAAAAGATACCTTACATACCATACAATGGTATTCCAATGTACTATATAAAAAAAGTATGAAGAAACAGCTTATTTAAATAGAACCTTCGAATTAAGCTGATAAAATTTCTATACAAATCGATCGAATACGAAAGATTATGTGAATCGATCGAGCGATAATTGGGCTGCTCGTGAGAACGTTCCCACGAGGTTTGGGACTTTGCTAAATTGAGAAGAGAGAAGTCGCCTGAGAGTGTTTCCCTTTCATGGGTACAGAAAAGGATGTTACTTGCATCGATAGTTTAAGAGGTCGATTCGTAATTATCCAGTTTAATTGCGGAAAGTTTCGATCGTAAAAATAAGGGAACGGTTACGAATTGCAAGAGAACGAGAATGAATCTTTTAAGAAGGGGCCAGATAATTCGTACGAGCTCGTATTATCGACATATCAAATTATTCCTACTATCTACCGGACCAAATAATGTTTCTTCCGAATGAACAAAGTTATCAGGGATCGTTAATGAATGTGACAAAATTCATGTTCTACGATCAATGCTTGGAAATTAACTTAATTACCCATTAAAATCTCATTTATCATTTATACGTCGCGAACAATTAGATACATACTCACTGCGCGTCCCTATTCTCAGTATCGTATTAAACAATTTCAAGGAACTCCGTTCGTTCGAAAACAAAATTTTACACTCTCGTTAGGTATATTTATACTCTATAAAAAAAGAAAAAAAAAAAAAGAAAACTTATCATCCCACAATGCGCTTCCCACGGTGTGTTCGTCGAATGGATACTTACATACGTTTGTATGTAACATCGCAAGACATTTTTATTTGTTATGCCAAAAGGAAAGAAAGAAAGAAAAAAAAAAAAAAACCGAAGGCACGTACTTTTTTCTTTCTTTCTTCTTTTGTAATAATTTCAATCGTTCATTCAATGTTATCAAGTATCGAAATAATATTTTAATCGTCACGGACATAATACAATTTTTTTCAATTTTGATATATCCCTTGGAAATATTGAATCCCTTGGAAAACTTACACGCGTCGCGTTTATCGAGACAGTTTTCAAAATAGAAACACTTTTTAGCTGTTAGCGAGCGTTACACGGCGACACGTAACGTGCCCTTATAACCAAGGGTGTTTTCGATTTATAACGACGTGCGACCACCCGCAAGGTTGGCACTTGCTGTTCGACGGGCCACCCACGTGCAGATGATAAATCTACGGACGCACGTATACAGTTTCTGTCTGCTAAATCCAACATGAAATCGCGAGCTATAGTGTCCGTCAGCCATAATAAATCGACATCCTTTCGTTGTTTCGTTCTTCCCTTTTTTTTTTTCCTTTTTTTTTTCCCGTCACCCCTTCTCCCCCTCCCGCCACCTTGAAATCCCGGGGAAATCGTTCATTGCATTACGAATGCATTACTCCTGCTTTTGTATATTTCAGACAGACGGACACGCGAGGGAAAATTTTTTATTTCAAATAAACAATCCCTGATACTTCACTATTTAACATTAGATTCGAAGTTTCTGTAAAGTTGTTTTTTTCTTTCTTTCTTTTTTTTCTTTTTTTTTTTTTTTTTTGTTACGTAATCGTCCCTCGCAACATCACCGTTTTCTCTGATCGTATCTTTTCATGAAAATATTACGTCGAATATTAAAGCTTCTTGACATTCTATTTAATTATTTTCATGCGTCTTCACGTGTTACGTTACGTATTTGGCGATAAACTCTCGACGGAGATTTATTTCATCAAACCGATATCTTCCTATTCAAAATGCTAATCCTTATAATCATACAAAGGTGTACGCGTATTCACGAAAAAAGAAAAAAAAGAAAAAAAAAAAAAAACGTTTCACGATACGTACAGAACGTTAAATAAAATTGAAATAATGTTTCCTCTTCTTCTTTCTTTCTTTCTTTCTTTTTTTTAATCTCTATGGAGAGTTATACGAGAGAAAAGCTCTCTCTCTACCTTTTTTTTTTTCGATTATTCCAGCCGTCATTATGTCCAATGGCGGAAAATGTAAATCGTTCGGGAAGATACGATCGACTATACCGAGCATATCGGTCGACTTCATCCGCATTTCCTATGGAAGCAAAAGAGTTACATAAAAAAATAAAAAAATAAACCAACGAGAGAGAGAGAGAGAGAGAGAGAGAGAGAGAGAAAGAAAAAACGAAAATTGCGCTTAACGTGAGGATTACCGCAGTGGTGCAAGGATTACGAGGCTCGTAAACCCATTTCTCACGTTCTGCTGCATTTTCGAATCCTGTTCCTGTTTTTGCTTTCACGTACCTACGCCTTATCATCCCGTTAACGAATAGCAATCCTATTATAAAAAAAAAAAGAAAAAAAAAGAAGAAGTAACATTAAGCAATCATCCCGTTGTATCCTGGACGAGCTATCGCAATGATCATTCTTTTTCATACCGTAGGTCAAATTTTTTCCCTTTTTAATATAATATATGGATGCGTTTTCAACGCCTTCAAAGAGTAACAACTTTAGGAGAATATTTTCACTGGAATTTCTTCTTAAGCAATATAAAACTGGTAAAAGAAATCCATCCGTACACGTTTTTCAGTCTATGCAACGTCGAATGGCAACGTCCTATTAATATATATATATATATATATATATATATATATATATATATACATATATATATATATACTCTCCGATCTGACAGACGTACTTACTTATCTTTACATTTAATTTCCATCTTGAAAACTGTCAAAGATATTTGGTCGATTCGGATTTTTATAGTACGTACGAGAAACTGAAACGATGACATGACAAATATAAAAGATAGCGCTATTACGAAATTGATGGGATATATAAATCAGAATGTAGAGAAAGGGACAAAGGGAAGGAGGGACGGGGAGAGAGACAAACAGAAAGAAAGAGAAAAGGTGGAGTGAGAGAAAGAGAAAGAGAAAGAAAGAGTAGAAAAATGATTTTATAGCAGCGATCACGTTGATAGGAAATTTATGAAAATGTATTGACGAAAAGAAAGTCCCTTCGAGATGGATTCAAATCATCTTAACGTATCTATCCATCTTCGTTAAGATCTACGTAAAAGCGATTGAGTTACTTCACTGACGCGAAAAAAGGATGGAAAAAGTGAGAGACAGAGGGAAGGAAAGAGAGAGAGAGAGAGAGAGAGAGAGAAAAAGAAAGAGAGAGATAAATAGACAGATAGAGATAAAGAAAAAGAGAGAATAATAGTGTGTGTGTGTGTGTGAGAGTGAGAGAGGGAATCGTGGTGGAAAGTAGAGAAAGGAATTTATCCGAAGGAGCTTCATTCCTGACACCCTCGGTCCTTCCATAAGGATAAAGGAGCTGTCCTAGAAACAGATAGTTCTTTACGAGACCTTCCACTAGAAGCCCTCGTCGATCCCAAGGGCTGCTTGCTGTTCAGTTCGATAACTTTGAAATTTCTTTGGGCCTGTCACGTCATAATCCAAGGAATACGATCCGATCTCCTTTCCTCCTTTCTAAATTCGATAATAATGAAATTTTTACATCGGCGAACAATCCTTGACTATAAATCCTTTGAACGTCAAAGGAAAGATTTTACTAATATTTAATACCCGAATAGTCTTCTCCTCGTTAAGAAGAAAGTTAATCTTCCTAAATCTCGGCATTTCTTATTCTTCCGCTTTCTTTTATTTTCTTTTTTTATTTTCTTCTTCTTCTTCCTCTTTTCCTTTTTTTTTTTTTTCTTGAATTCCTCTCTTTGTTCTTCATAGATTACGAGCCGTCGAGTTTTATTTAATTATTTACGCTTAAGTAGGAACAAGTGGGTAAGATTTTATTTCTTCTTCTTCTTTTTATTATTTCTTTTTTTTTTTTTTTTTTTTTTCGTACGGAAGATAAGAAGATGGTCTCTTTCTCTCTCTCTCGTTCTCATAATTATTTCTCTTTTCTCCTACGATCGGAATGGGTACTGTAATGAATTCACAAATTTAACGTCCATCGTAATAATCGTTTTCTTTTCTCCTTTGTTATATCATTTATTATAATATTCTACTCTATTATTTCTACACGCAATGTTTCTCGATTAATAAATGTTACATTTGATTGGCAAATAAAAACAAAAGAAATAAAAAAAAAAAACGCACACACACACACACACACCCATCACCTTTATTATTCATTATAAATGTACTTTATTAATGTAATGGGAACAATTATACCCGCATATTATTACGTTTACTTGAATACATGAAATTAGTCATGATGCTAACTTATTTTGCTAAGTTATTCCAGATGAATGATAAATAAAGCAAGTTTCGGACCAAGCTACGGAGAGGTAGAGACGAGAGAGAGAGAGAGAGAGAGAGAGAGAGAGAGAGAGAGAGAAGTATTCGTTGATGCATAAATTAATTTCCCTTCGCACACAATCTCTATCTCTCAAGACGGTACGTACCTAAGCGCGTATGCCATAAATTCGTCGAAATTTCGCGAGCTACGGTGAAACTGCCAGCCTGTTTACCGAGCTGGTCCTAACCCACACGAGATCAGTTTATCGTCGTTCAGCCAAATGTGCCGTGTAGCGAAATCAAAGCTCCGGAATGCTGCCTTGATGTTATACAAAAGGATCCTACCAACGAAAGGGGCAACGCCATTAGTTGGAAGCTCTCGGCGCTTTAAGGATCCACCTTCTCGAGCTTCTGAAGCTTTTCCTGTGGCTGCCATTAGCTTGCTATCACAACATAAGACCTTACGAGAAGAGAATCCTTGTTTGTTTATTTACGTATACGCCGACGACGTATCGAAACTCCGGGTACATCCGTACACACAATGTATTCATTTTTATAACTTCTTATCTAAATTAAATTGCTAAAAAATATGCGAATGACTCATGGTGGATGACACGTCTCGCTATATTTTTTGTTTTCTCTTTTGTTAATCCTATTTTCTTTCTCAAAGTAAACACAAAAGAATTCGTTAACTCTTAAGAAAAATAAAAAAAGAAAGAAAGAAAGAAAGAGGGACGGAAACAAATGAGATAGGTATGTAATACGATAGAAATCAAAATTTTTGATCGTTTCATATGATCGTGGAATATCATTTTTTTTTTTTTTTTTTATTAAAAAAAAGGTTATTGAAATTATATCTCGCGTTTAATTTATATTTTTGTTCTTCTAATTACATATATACACATGCATACATACGTCCAGTTGTTGTATTTATTAAGAGAATTTATTGCCCGCAGCTTCTTTTCCTTTTTCTCCGCGTTTCCCTCTGAATACCGCGAAGTCGTTTAACGAGGCAATGAATTATAAATGAACCAGTACCGAGATTTACAGGTTACACTAATTAAACTTTCCGCCGTGAACTTAACCCTTTGTTTATTTATAGCTGTTCTCTTGATGTCTTCAAAATCGAATTAGCCTGTTGGAGAAACAAAAAGAAAGAATTAAGTAAATAAATAAATAAATAAATAAATAAATAAAATAAAGTAAAAGAAAAGGGAGAGAGAACTTTTTATAGTTTCGTGGATCGTCGAGGAGGCCGACGAAGAGTTTAGACGGTCCTAAACGTTCCCGAATTTTATGGAACACCGATCGAAAAATACGTAAGCCATTGCGGTTCGTGCTGCGGATACTATTTAGGGAAAAGCACTTTTGGATATTAAGGAAACCGAGCCAATGGAAAATCGTTACTAAGTTCCCGATGTTAGAGTCCACCAAATGTGCAGTAAGATTTTAAAAGGGGTACGGATAATCTTTTGCCGTTTGCCATTAGCGTAGAGAGGAGAGGGGAATAGAAGGGAAAGGAAACAAAAACAAATAAAAAAAGAGATATATCATAGAAAGAGATGAAGAAGGAAAGGAAGAAAAATAACAATCGAAACGATGAAACGTAAGAATCTAATTATTGAAATTCATATCCGATGAAATTCAAGTTTTAACAAGCTTCAATTAATTTTTCCCCGTCGTATCGAGTTGTACTACGATCGAGATAAAAGATAAAAAAGATAAAAAGAAAAAGAAATGGAAGAAGGAGAAAACAAATGAAAAAGAAAAGATCTGTTACGTTTGATTGTTCGTGTGCAACGATTCAACCGTTCGTTTCTTTTTGTATCTATCCTTTCGTGCTCCTTTTTTCTTTCTTTCTCATTTTCTTTTTTTTTTTTTTTTTTTTTTTTTTGGAAAAAAAAGGAACATGCGATCCTTTTCACTTCTTTGTGTTTGTACCGACTAAAAGTCATCGGTGTCGACAAGCATCCGTGGATTTTGATCGATCGCGAGCAACTTTTGCAACGTTCCGACGATAAAATCGCTCTTTGAGGCTGACGTGTTACAGAAAAAGTACAAATATAACGTTCGTAACGACGACCACGGTGGACGTTCTTATCAAAGACGCGTCTCCAACCCCATCCACCTCGTACTAATACACACAATCTGTTCTCTCGAATAGAAACGTCGTCGTTAGAATTTTCCTCGAGAAAGAAAATCTCGAGAGTGTTCAAGCCTCAGGGATTTTTATGCATTCTAATCTTGGAAAGTTTCTAAACTAGGTCTCTTATGTGACCGATAGATATATATATATATATATATATATATATATATATATATATACACATAATATATATGTATATATTTGTGTATACGCGTCTACGGTGTGTCCTATTAATTTTCATCATTTTATTCGTATCAATCTCTTTTTCGACGATGGAAAGAGATTTAAAGAAAAAGAAAAAGAAAAAAAAGAGAAAAAGAAAATTGTCTTGAAGAAAGGTTACAACGTGTATTTCATTGAAATGAATTTATTTATTTATTTATTTTCTTTGATTTATTCATTTATTTATCTATCTATTTATTTCTCTTTTTCATGGAAATAGAAGAAAAGTCGTATCTCGATAGACGTCGACGAAGCACATCGCATATACCTCCACGTAGCAATTTCCTAAATATTTTTACAGTACGACCGGAGTTACAACGAAATGAGAACTTTTCATCGAAAATATTTCAACTTGTATTTTCAGCGACGGTGATTCTCAAAGACGACGACGCCCTATACCTTGAATTGTTACGGTAGAAGTAATTCTTGGTTTTGCTATTAAATCTTATTTTGTTTCTACGTTAAATTTAATTCTATATTTCGTAAGATAGTAAGATCCTAAAATATAACGCTATTTGTGATTTATTTAATTTCTACTTTGCGTGTACGTGTGCGGTTATGCGAAAATAATATATGTAACAAAAATATATATATATATATATATATATATATATATATATATCAAATATAATATTTTCTCGAATGAATGGAATAAACGTAGATATTGGACGTAGAGGAAAAACGTGGAATGATATTCGAATACGTAATACAGTTCTCTCTCTCTCTCTCTCTCTCTCTCTTTCTTTCTCTACCTATCTATCTTTCTCTCTGTCCCTCTTTTTCACTCTTACGACGTTGACGTCACTCTCGACGAGCATACACGAAAGAATTTCAAAAGAAAAAGAAGGTAAAATGACGAAACCGTAGCTCCTAAGTCTTCCCTCCAATTTAGAACGATGGAAACATGGCAACGAGTGGAACGCGTAAACGTGTGCTACTGTGTACTTCGAGGTGGTCCTTGCAAAGCCCAAATTCACCCTGTCGAGTAGCAAAGAATGCGAAATCTAGCTAATCCATGAAAAATCCCTCTAAACGAGGGTTCTTTCTTCTTCCCTCATGAACTTTCTGATTTTACTACTTGCCACGTTCCATCGAAAAATGCTTGACACACATACAACAATTTCATTCGTATCTCGTGACATATCATCGAGCAATTGATTATTTTAAATTCGTGAATATTATCTCTGTTTTTTTTTTTATTTTTTTTTTATTTTTATATCGACTTAGTAATCGTTATTAATTTGACTTATAGATCTATCAAAATTCTTTTTTTTTTTTTTTTTTATACCAACTTATCTAAATACACTACTATCCAATTATGTGAGTATAATTTTCCTTAAAAGGGAAGTCGAAAAATAATTTCTCTATAACGTTAATTTATAGTATTAAACATTAGTGTATTTAGTATAATAAACAGTGGTGTATATATTCAACGGTATATTAAAAATAAGTATCACGATCTCGTATTTAATTTTTGATTGTTATTTGAACTAGTTGTCACCAAGTATTTCAATACCAGTTATACATATCGATATCGTCTAAGTATCTAAATCAAAGTTTGTCTTTCGTTTATCAAACTTTTGAAATTATATATATATATATATATATATATATATATATATATATATATATATATATTATATATCTTCTTTCTAACTCGTTCTGTCACGATGATATGATTAACACAGTTCAGTTAATTCGCCATGTCGCAGTGACGCACAAGATTCTATAGAAAGGATTTGAGAGAGAGAGAGAGAGAGAGGATGGAGGATTTCCTCGATCGTTGTGTCTCCCATCCAACACATCCAAGACTAAAGTTCGAGCTCGGTCGTTATCGTTCTAGTTAGATGATTTCGCTCCCATACGAGAGGTTGGTCATTAATGTTGCTTTCCAGTCCTTTGCCCTACTTTCTTACCTTCCAAGACTTTTCTAAAAATCCGTAGACCGTGAGATTTGATTAAGCAGATCGTTAAATACCGTATCTCCTCTAATTTCTAACGAGATAGGAAGTAAGTCGACACGGCCATTACCATCCAAAGTATTTATAAATATGTATCCATATTAACTTATATCCAATAATTTAGATTTTCGATAAAATATCGGAAGATGGATAAACGATAATAATAAACGTATAAAATAATATATGTAAAAATTTATTGGATTATATATGTATTTATATCTGTCAGACACTGGTAGAGATCGAAATCAAAAAAAAAAAAGAAAGAAAGAAAGAAAGAAAGAAAGAAAGAAAGAAAGAAAGAAGAGGAAACTTAAAGATGAAAACCAATCGGTTTTCTATACCAAAGCCATAAACCGAGAAGTTCGTGCTCTTATAAAGGTACATTCGAATCCGGTAAATCGAAGATAGATTCTGATTGCAATGGTGATATGTATTTCTTTTGAGGAGAGTTGGTGAATAACAATAGGGCTCGTAAGACCGAGCGTAATCACGATACTGGCTCTTGTCGTCGGCACAGTAGAAATCCTTTATATCGACACACTTGAAATTCCTTTCGAAACGTTTCTATTGCGATTCTAACGGTGTCTCTATATCGCAGATATCGTTTATATATTAACGGTATACATACATACATACACACACACACACACACACACACACACACACATATATATATATATATATAATCGGCAATCTTGCGAGCATATTTTCGTTTTCGATTTTAAGTTTACGAAATCGTTTAAAATCAAGACCGAAAAAAAGGAACTTAAAATCGGTTATGACATTTTTCCCGACCGATGCTAGAAATCGTCTTATACCTTACCTACTTTATTAAGATTTCGTATTTCGATAAGGAAAGGCCCCATCATTGCGTCCGAGCAAAGTGGGAGGGAAAGAGTGAAGCTCGTTTTCGGATAAATCGTACTAGAACGTTCTTCACTTCTCCCCCTCCTCCCCCCCCCCCTCCCACAATCCAGATACATTTTCTTTCTTTTCTATCGTTCCCACTTCTTTTCCACCTTTCTAGACGAAATGTACCGTCCAGGGTTCTCAACACCATCGATAAGAGACTCGTGATCTCTCGCAAAAGAGGATTACATTGGAACGAGAGGATATCGTGATGTTCTCTTCATATTTTTACGATATATATATATATATATATATATATATATATATATATGCGTGTGCGTGCGTGCGTGTGTATGATACATGATATATAAATTATGCAAATTGAAGTAATGAGATGGAAAAGTGAATTTCGATCAGTTCGTGTAATCCGCGCGTTGAAAATACGCGTGTTGGATCGAACGAATTCGAAGCGGATTTGGAAGGTCGACACCGTGCGTCGAATCGATCGGGAGAGAAACAGAGAGACAGACAGAGACAGAGAGAGAGAGAGAGAGAGAGAGAGAGAAAGAGAGAGAGAGAATTTGCTATGCTCGCGTGTCGAACACGTTTGAGATGTGCAAGGGGCCGACACCATTTAATTACCGTACAAGCGAGCTCTTACGTCCGTGAAATGGAATTAATTGCCGTGATGACGGCGTCCCCCTATCGTTCTCCACGATGCCGGCAAGCCAAAGAGTTTTACTCTTTTCTGTTTTCCTACCCGGCAAAGACGGCCAAACTTTTTCGTCGTTCTTTATCGAACTCGTTACTCTTTCCTAAGATTTATCTTGGTTTGATCGAACGAACCGATGCTATTTTTCCGTTTCATCAGAAAGTTACTCGTCCCTTACTTCTTCTTCTTCTTCTTCTTCTTTTTTTTCTTCTTCTTCTTATTTTCCCTACTCTCTTTCATCTCGCAACGTAAACTCGTTACACAAACTATTCTTCCGAGCACGAAGCCAATCTTTTTCACCATTTACGAACGTAACTACGTAAGTAAGTACGTAGTAATTTATTTCATTCATTATTATCCGTAGTAGACTTTTTCCCTTGGCGTATAAATCGTTCGGATCTTTATGCAGGTACGATGTAATTTTCTTTTTTTTTTTTTTTTTTGGTCGATTTCTGTTCTCTTTCGGTTTCTTTTTTTCTCTCGACGCAGTACAACTCCCTCGCGCCCAGTTGAAAATCAAGTTCGTTTATTTATTTATTCATTTATTTGTCCTCTATTCCTATTTTATTAATCGTCGAACGATGCGCTTTGAAAATTCAGATTGTTTTTAAAACATCATCGGTTAAGTACAGTATACACTTTTGGAGAGAATTTTGAAAAAGTAAATTGTTAGGATAGAGATGAAAAAAGAGAGAGAGAGAGAGAGAGAGAGTGAGAGTGAATTACGATAGTACTTACGATCTTTTCGTTGACTATGATATTGCAGATTCAAATGCAGATCATTTACGGTTTCGTTTAAATGATAGGATATGGCTTATGAAGAAAAATTCGAAACCGAGTAAAACCGAAGTGATTTTCCATCGATCAAAGTTTCCAACTGACGACGACGACGACGACGACGACGACGAAAACGAAGATGACGATCCACCTCGTTATCGTTCGTTTTAATTAACGTTGAGATTGAAAATCTGTTACGGTGGCGTTAGATGATGGCACGTCGTCGTCCGGGCACGTCCTTTGCCCGCGTCTCTTTCTCTCTCTCTTTCTCTCTCTCTGTCTCTCTCTTTCTCTCTTTCGTCGTTGATCAAAGAGGTGTTGCTAATCCAAGAGCTCGAGCGTGCGCAGATTGAACGATACACATACTTCGTATCGACCTACTTGATCTAGCCTCTCTATTTCTGTCTCTCTTCCTCTCCCTCTCTCTCTCTCTCTCTCTCTGTTTTTCCCTGTCTTTCTCTCCCTTTTCCGTAGATAGAGAAGCTCGAGTTCTATCGAATTTTCCGATCACCAATTTCGTTCTTTGAAAAGTCATTATACCGGCATTCCTCGACGATTCACGTTTGACTTATTTTCGATATAATTGTCAATTATATAATGAGAAAATTAAAATCTATTGTTACCTGGGAAGAACTTGGTCGCTACGAGCAATGAAAGAATTGCATTTTAAGTGAACACCGTATTGCTTTTACGTTACATTCTAATTTCTTTGCCAACAGAGCCTTCCTTTATTGCCGCCCTTTATTGCCGCCGCCCCTCCTCCACCCCTCCCCCGACCCACCCTTCGTCGATTCGTTCACGATCGAAATCAAACCGATCGCGGCAGCGAAATATACTCTCGCAACGGTGCTGAAATGTTTTAGCGCTGAAAAAGAGAAAAGATACAAGAAAGAGTAAGGAAGAAGCAAAAAATGGAAACGTTATGGTTTCGTCGGAGAATCTTCTCTCTCTCTCTCTCTCTCTCTCTCTCTCTCTCTATTCCTATCTCTACCTTTGTCTTTATCTATCTCACACGTGAATGGAAAGAACTGGTTGCAGGTGGTATCATGCTCCCTAACCATCCATGGATACGATAAACGAGGTGGGCGAAGCTGCCTGCCGGTTACTACTACCGATATAAAATTCGAAATTTTCCTGGTGGTACGTAGAAATCGGTAACGTGGCTTCCCTCGTATTATTTCACCACCCTTTTTTCGTAGGCATACCACCCTTCGCTCTACCAATAACCGTTCGACCTTAACAATCGCTATATCCATACCGAAACTTTACGCGCGAGCTGCGTCACGTGGTTTCGCAGAAAGAAAGAGAAAGAGGAAGGGGAAGAGGAAGGAAGACAGAGACAGACAGACATACAGAGAAAGAGAAAGAAAAAGAGAGAGAGAGAGAGAGAGAGAAAGAGAGAGAGAGGACCGAACAAAAAAAAAACATAAAAGTAAGAAATAAAGGAAAAGGAAAAGTATATGCAAGGAACTTCTTTTCCGTCGTTTTCTGAGATCCCGAAGGAGATCCAAGTATCGGAGAGAGAGAGAGAGAGAGAGAGAGAGAGAGAGACAGACAGACAGGCAGAGAGAGAGAGAGAGAGAGAGAGAGAGAGAGAGAGAGAGAGAGAGAGAGGAAAAGACAGAGGGTAGGAATTGGAGCGAAAATTGTACCAAAGACGAAGAATCCTTTTCTTCTTCATCTTCTTCTTCTTCTTCTTCTTCTTCTTCTCCTTCTTCTTCTTCTTCCTCTTCTTCGTCTTCTTTTTTCCTCTCTTTTCTCAACATTTTTTCTCGAAATAAAGGTAAAATAAAAGGTAGAATTTAGGCCATTCCTTTTCTCTACTTAACACCTCTTACCATATTTTTTTTTTATTTCTATGTACCTTTCGGTCTCCTTCGGTCATTCATATTAAATATTTTTATCATTATTACATATATAACGAACTATAATACATAGTGTAATATATATTAATTTTCTACCTATATCTTGTCTTCTCTCTCTTACTCTCTCTCTCTCTCTCTCTCTCTCTCTCTAAAATATTAATAAAATCAAATAAACGGAGATAGAGTATAATTCAAATTTATATTATACTAATAAGTTTACTCAGATATATGTGAAAAATAATGATATAAGAATTATTAAAACTAGGTCGAATCAACTCTCTCTCTCTCTCTCTCTCTCTCTCTCTCTCTCTCTCCCTCTCTCTCTTTCTTTTCTTTCAGAATTTACTTAACTCTTGTACAAGTTTTATTATAAGCATATGAATGGATCGTTCTCTTTTCTCTTTCTTTTCTTTCTCCTTCTCTTTTTCTCCTTATCCCTCCCTCCCTCTTTATTTACCTTAAAGCATTCTTTTTCTTCAAAAAGTAAGGCGTACTCAAGAGCACGCCGAGCGTAGATAAGATCCAAGAAGTAACGAGTGGACGAGTTTAACGACTTCTAATAACATCGTTGCTACAAGTTAAAAGACGAGTAAGTCGGTAGTGTATACGGTGGTTGTACTCTTAATAATGGACGGTTCAATTATCTCTCTACATTTTTTCTATCTCTATCTCTCTCTCTCTCTCTCTCTCTCTTTCACTTTCTCTTTTGTGTAAATTTATTGTATAGCGCGGTAAGGGAAGTGTTTCCGACGAATTTGCGATTGCATTAACCCTATCTCGATATTCGTTGAAATCGATGAAATCGTTCGAAAATACGAAATTAAAAATCGAAATTCGTTCTCTCCCTTTGCCCACTCACCACTAATATATATATACACACACACACATATATATATATATATATATATATATATATATATATATATATATAGATCTTACAATTTGAATGGTGGAAACGAGTAAAGCAGAATGCTCGTAAACTTTTTTCACCCCATCCACTTGCAGCACGGATTAATAATATCGACGCTCAAAGCTACTTTAATTAGGAATTTTCTTAAATTTCTCCTCGTTTCCTACGCAAGGAGGAACAGAATATTTGAATAATTCGACCAACGAAAACAGCGTTAAGTAGAATGAATTTCTCAACTACGATTAAAATTTTGCAAGATCCACGAAGGAAATGTTCTCGTTGAGAAATAATGAGATCGATTTTTTTTTTTTTTTTTTAACCGAGAGAACGACCTGGCTTATATGCAGCATGCTTTTTCATTCGATCTTCGATTATTCGACGAAATCCCGAAAGGAAAAAGAAAAATAAAGAAGGGAAACGAAATTCTTCATTCAAACAATTAAGTATTTCGGTAATATCGTTGTAGATCTGTACACTTGATTTTTGATGCTTATCGTAAAAAGTTACAATTATTTAGAGAGAAAAGGAAAACATGATTTAAAAAAGATCGCTATTGCAGAGAATACTTATGAATATTGAGGGGAAAATTCTCATTAACACTGCAATATCCTTTCTCTTGAATATCATTGCTACAAAAATTTGTTTTCATATTCCAAACACACATCACGAATTTCTACAATAAAAATTCATTCTTCGTTAAACTAACGATATGAATTAATTTCATCGAATAAGATATCACCTGTGGCATATTCGAATAATGGTCAAATATATATATATAGATATGTGTGTGTGTGTGTAGTACATTGATACAATTAAAATAGTCAATTTACTTTAATGAACATCTAACAATAAATATTTCATAAAATATTATGTATTATTAAATGTCCAATGGATATTAAACCGCGATAAAAGAAAATAATAAGATTTAATAAGAGACCATACCGTAGAAATTTTCTCGATGTTCGTTTATTAAACAAGCGTATCCGGCATTTTGTTATCGCAGGGAAGTCACGTTTCGAGGTTCCTCGAAGACTCGCTTAAGTTCATTAACGTAAATGAGAAGATATTCCCAAAGGAGACGACAACTCGTCCCTACCATATCCTCTTCGAAAGGATATAAGAAGGAACGTAGGAGTAAGATCTTCTCCAAGTACTCTCTTATCGTAGATTTTACACGTCGTTACGTTCTATGAATATGTCGTGGCGAGCCGTGTACAGAGTTTAAGATGGATAGTTTCTTGCGAATCTGAATCCTTCATCTCTTTATATTCTACAGGAGCCATCACTGAAAGGTCCTCGCGAAAATTCAAGTCAAGTTCGAGAGAAACGTATTCGTCCGAGTATATGAAAGAGATATTCTTTTCTAATGATTCATAAACGAAATGAGATACGTTATATAAACGTTCTATATGAACGTAACGTTGAAATGCTAAATCATTGAAAGTAATTACCGTTGTAATTAAATATCGGTCATTAGTAGAATTCCGGAAAAAATGTTAGGGGGAATTAATGGCCGCGGTTGAGCATGCCGTGTGTTTCGAGGAACGGTCGCGAATGAAAGTTTTTAAATATTATATATGTCGTATAATAAAATCGGAAACAAATTTTTCTTCCCTTTTTCTGTTATTTTTTTCTTTTTCCCCAATTTACATAAGAGAAAATTCCGCAAAGCTTTCTTCTCTGTAATACTCTACAACAAACGTATTATATCTTCCATCAAATTGATTTCACCTATTTACATTCGTATCAAATAAAACGAATTAACAAAATTAAATACGATACTAATAATAACGAAATAGTATTCATAAACAAATAAATAAATAGTAATAATATCGTTCCGTATCGATTGATTGTTTGCAATGAATTGGTTGGCCTCATATCGTAGTAAAAAATTAATAGAACATAAAGTATGTATGCGTACGTGAATGCATATATACATACATACATACACGCATACATACATACATACATATATATATATATATATATATATATATATATATATATATATATATTAAGTTGGAGAAAAAGAAATCCATTACTTTTACGTGAACGTGAACGAAAAAATAATGGATTTTTTTTTCCCCAAGCCAATATATATATATAATACGTAAGCGGAACTCGCGTTCATCGGCACGCTACCTCCGAAAATAAAAGTTCAAAACGAGCGTGGGGCGATTTAGCTGGCCGGCCGGCGGCGCTGCGTCCTCGAAACGTTCCCGATTTAATTTTAGAAATCCTCCCCGCCTTCACCCTTGCGACCTTAGTTCTGCCGCGATGCCGAAACACCACGGACGCGAATTCGTCGGAAGATAAAAATTCTCTTACGCTTTTTTCATGTGTTTGTTTCGTGTCTTTTAAGGACGCAAAAACAAGGAGGAAGAAGAGAGAGAGAGAGAGAGAGAGAGAGAGAGAGAGAGAGAGAAGGTAGAAGGAAAGAAGAATAGGAATTAATCGAAAGGAAGAAAAAAGATTGAAAATAGGTGAGAAGGATAAAGAAAAAGGAAAAGAAAGGAACTACGAGAACGGAAGTAACGAGTGAAAGGAATCATCTCATCTTATTTTCATTTCCACCAACTTTCGTGAAATATTCAATAGCACGGAGCGGTTTCGTATGAGCTTAACTTCCCGAAGCAAAAGAATTAAACGTTGTTTTAGACGTCGCGACGCGATGGCGTCGTTCGCGAACTTCGCATCGTAAACTTTGGAACGATCGAAAATTTTACAAGAATATATACACACACACACACACATATATATATATATATATATACACATATATATGTATGTATGTATGTATGTATGTATGTATGTATGTATGTATATATACATATACACTATATACTCCACCGCTCGAGCGTCCTTTCCTCATTTCATCGCGTAATTTTCTCATCGTGATCGTGAGGTAAACGAGAAAGGGTTTGGGGTAGGGGGAAGTGGTCGGTGTAGGTAGAGGGAAGGTGAGGACCGAAAGGTTTTCTCGTGTAAAACGTTGTGCTTCTGTTGTTGCCGATGGAAACGGAAGGAAATAGAAAAGAAAAAAAAAAAATATGTACGCGAATGAGAACATTAACATAGGACTTAATTTTCTCAATGAAATTTCTTACTAGTTTTGACGTCTTCTGCATACGTATTTATTTGTTCATGAGCGTGTATATATATATATATATATATATATATGTGCGTGCGTGTGTCGCCTGAGAGAGTAAGGAGAAAGAGGAAACAAAGACGAAAGTGCAAACAAGCGACAGTTGTTGATTGAGAAAGACGCGTTATACCAAGATGAAACTTCTTGATAGTATTCTCGTTCTTGATAAAAAAAAAAAAATAAAAAAAAAAAAGAAAGGAAAAAATAAAGAGAATGAAAAACAAAACTTTCCGTTCTGGATAGAGCATTGAAAATGGAGTTGCGTTGACTATGATAAAAATGAAACATAAAGAAAGAGGAAAGGACGAAGAGAAATGAAGGGGGACGTATTAATTAATGTCAGAGTACAGATATTTTCGATGCAATATTGTTTTTAAAATACAATTGACGTAAGAATTGTAATTAAGAAACGAGGAAAAAGATAGTTGCTCGTTAAAGAGTAAAAGAGAAAGAGAGAGAGAGAGAGAGAGAGAGGAGAGAAAGAGAGTTAGGGCGTGGGAGAGATGGGTGGTACGCGTTTTCAAAGGGATTACAATAATTTCTTGAAATATGTGTCGAGTTAGCAATGAAAATTTTCACTTTCCGATGTGACGACAAATGTGTAGAATAGTAAAGTTTTATCGTTGTTTCTCCATTTTCGACGCAGCCGTCGAATAGCTGCTGCATCTCTTGCGATATCCTAGATTCAACCGAAATAACTAAGTCTCTCGTTGGTATGCCTTTCGTCATGAGGGATCCTCGGATGATGCTGAGAAAATAAGAAAGGATAGATAAACGTAGCAAAATATTTTCAGATTCATGACATTGTAAATATATATATATATACATGCATGTATTGTATGTACCTATCGAATCGCCTCGGAATCTTATTTATTTAAAAAAAAAAAAGAAAAGAAAAGTAAGAAAAAAAGAAAAAATAAAAAAAAAAGAAAAGTAAAAAAGAAACTCCAGCGCTATTTAAGTTAAGACTTTATCTATAATATCGGAAAATGCTGCGTAAATATTTCGCAAATTTAGTTTCTCTCACAGTTTCTCGTCAATCCTCCTTTCTCATTTTCTCCCGTGCGAGAAACGAGAGAGGTAGAGAGAAAAGAGGAAGTTTAACGTGAACGTTTTCGAAGTTTGTTAGGCAACGCTTAACGTCATTCCTAAGTTGGAAATTGCATTCGGCTATATTCGGAATACTAGGTATCTGTACTTACTTGCTAGAGTTATCGATGTATGTATACGTGACAGACGATATCAAACTCTACCGGAAATTAAAATCGGTATATATTCCGTAATTAGCACGTCATTAGAATTGCGTATTTGGTTCGTCTCTGTTTGGTGGATTTATATCAGGCGACGCATCGCTATCTCCATTTTACATTTCCACGTATTTAACGCCATCCAGTTAAATTTTTAATGTTACAGAAAATAAGTACGACGGTAGAAACATATTTTGACACGTAAAACATTTTAAATATTAATGTGAAACATTTTATCACAATTTTTCGTGATATATATATATATATATATATATATATATATATATATATATATATATGTATGTATGTATGTATGTATATATATGTATCATAAACCAATTAAAATATTCTCGAGTGCTCATTTAAATGACCCTTAATAATAATTTCTCATTACTCATTATATAATCATCTAGTGAAACAAGCACCGTGCTCAGTTTTGTTACGATTTTAATCTAATACGTTTTATGAAATAGACACCGTGTTAGAAATTTTCCAATTTTCACGAAAAAGTGCATTATCGGAAGAATCGAACGTTGTGTAAAAAAAAAAGGAAGAGACAGACGATCTTATTTCAACGCCGAGGGAAAGAAAGAAAGAAAGAAAGAAACGAAACGAAACGAAAGAGGGAAAAAAAAAGAGATAAATAAATAGACATTCACGGGTTGGATTTCTAAGAAAGTCCTTTCCGAAGCTCGTAAATGGAGCGTAAATTCGAAGGATGAAGTTATTCGTTGATCGTTTGGGAAGATATCACTTGTAGGAAGTTTGGAGTGTGAGAGAGATAAATAGATAGAGAGAGAGAGAGAGAGAGAGAGAGAGAGAGAGACAGACAGAAAGAAAAAGAGAAATACAGAAGGAGAAAAAGAGAGAAACAGAAAGGAGAAAGGGAGGGAGTAGAAAATACATATACATATGCATACACAGAGATAGTGGACGCGTTTATGCGTATTTTAGTTCGAAAATAGAGTAGGCGTTCGAGTGGTGTTCCTCTTCCCCGCGTATGGAGAGCAACGCGTACGTGCGTTCACCCTTGTTTGCACCGTCGCCAAGAATATCGTTGAGAGCAACGTCGTCGAAAGTAACGTCGTCTTCATAGCACGAGGACGCGCAAACGTTTTCAACTTTTGAAAGAACGCGAGCGAACGTAAGTCTCTTGTGACTTTCTTCTTACAACGTCGACAACGTCAAAGTCCTGACATCGAGTGTGATTTTCATTTGATTTTTCGTTCACGTTATCTTGACTCTTTCTGTGAAATTGATATATATATATATATATATATAAACAAAAACAAAAAGAAAGTAGAGAAGAGAAAAGCAATAAAAGACAAATTTCTTTCAAAAAAAAAAAAAAAAAAAAAAAAAAAGAAAAGAATGAATAAATAAAAAGGTACGAATGATAGATATATAAACAAATAAACTTTGTTGATCGTTCGGTGATAAAGACATAAGTATGATGATAAATATGAAGGAAGTGTTTCGATTTCATCGTAATAAATTTTGCGATTGGAATTTTGGATTAATAAGAAGATCGAAATGAAGCGCAAATGATAAAATGGTGTAAATATATGTCATCGTCATTAACATTAACATCATACAGGCCTTAGCGAGCTCTTCCGATTTTCAATTCGATAGGGGAGAGAGGACAGTATTAGAGAGACTTCCGGTGTTCCGGAAACGAAAAGGTTCTTAGATTCTAAAAATAAAGATACTTTTATTTCTCTCGTCAACCGTTCGAGGTGGACTTATCGAGTTCTTTAAAACGTTCAACACGAAGCGAGTTGTGATTTCATTTGACTTTCTCATAAACCCCAACGTGGATTACTTCACGTCGATAAAATACGATTAATCCAAAATAATTTAACATAATTAAATAAATTCCTATCGTCGATTTTTAATGAAAACGATCATGATTATTTTTAATTTTATTTTCGTTCTAACGTATTATTAGACATTAGCGTTGGAAATCAAGTTTGCAAAAGAAATTATTAATTCAAAAAATTTAAGAAAAAAAAATATATATATATATATACATGATTTTTAATACAAAAAAAAAAAGAAAAAATAAAAGTTTCTACTTCGATAAGACGAAAATTAACGATCGATTGATATCGATCGGTGTCGCGGTTTCGATGCAAACTTTATAATCGGTGAACGATTTAAAGGGCAAATTGTTAAAACAAATGTCGAAGATGCTTCGTTTGGAGTTGCTTGGTGTCGTGCTTCTCGCTTGCACTCAGATTCTAACGGAACATCGTGACTCACGTGAAACCCGTGCACCTTACATCAATTATCCGAGGTATCATCAAGAGAGCATGGAACCCGTAACGAAAGATGTTAAAGTAAAACATGGTCGATTACGTGGGACCGTAGTCAAGCCGAGAACCAATCACGATCTTCAGTTAGTCGACGTTTTCCTCGGTAAGTAAGTAATTGCATGGATCAAATTGAAATTCTCATTTCAATTGAACGTTTCTATTCAAACGATTCTAACAATTACTATTTTGTATCAGCTTAATTTCCTATATATAAATATATATATATATTTCATTAATCACGTTATAGAATCTATATTCTATAATATCAGGCTTTGATAAGCGTGATAAATGATCTCTGATTTTGATAGAACTTATTATTATTATTATAGAAATATTAATAATCATATAACAATATCGTAAACGACTAATCTACATGTGTGTGTCTGTGGGTGCGTGTGCGTGTGCGTATATGCACGTAACTATTGTATCATAAAATGATAAGTTATTTATTATTTTGCGATATCGATTCTTAAAGGTAGACTCTGTCTGATTCTCTTCAATGTATCTATCGGCATATATAAAAGTTCTTTTAAACTCGACAATATCTTTGAAAGCGGTACATCCTTGTACATACCCATAGCAATCGAGATCCCGTTCTGCTTATCGTATATAACGGAAACTAGAAGGAACAGCACCGTTTCCCGTCGTGAAAGGACGATATATTCTGTGAACCGTGTTGATACGAACATAGCTTGCTACGTCGCAAAGCCGTTCGTCATTGATGGAATATTCACAATTTGAATACCAGACCCTTTGAATAGATGAGATCGAGATCCTCTGGAAATCGGTAAACGTTTAAATCGTCGTCGACCTCTTCGAAACGTCGCCATCGCGAAACTCTATGTGCGTCCAGTTTTATCAATCGTTCGTCAAAATAAATACGATATTTCCCGAAAAATAATGTTATCTTTCTTATTCTCGTTATGAAAATAATTAATTAACGTTGCATTGGATCTTTACACCCTATCGATTTTCTTGATTTTAATTAATAATGATATCTTGTAAATCGTTAATATATAAAAATAATATGTATATATATATATATATATATATATATATTTAAATAAACGTTGCTCTTACGAAAGATGAAACATGAAGAGTAGGCTCGGAGACGTCCTCGCTCGACGACTATGTTTCAATAACTGAACTCGACAATAACCTTTCAATGATCAAATTCGACGCGTAGTACGTATGAATATATACAGAAAAAGAAAACACACAAACAAAACATAGTTACGAGCACGAATACCTAATGAATTACGCATTATACGAGTATGTATATCATCACGACCTTTTACTACGAAATAATTGTCATCCAAAAGGAAAGATAAACAAAACGAATCCATCGAGTACGCACGATCCATGATACAATCGTACGAAGTATCGTATTTTTGTCAATAAGTTTTTCATACCAATCGAGATAGTTTAACGACATCTAAATATCCCGTTATTTGCAATCCCATGATAAATGAATGGATAGATCCGTTGATACGGTCAGTTTACCTAAGTTCAACCAACGTAACGATTAAATCGTCGAAGTATAAAAAAAGGAGGGAAGTACTTTTGATGCTCTTTGAAATTCCACGAAAGCTTCTTGAGAGAAGGATGGAAGTCAAATTCGGCTGGGGTTAGAGGATCGTAATAGTAGAGTTTCGCAAAATAGTTCTCTCTCTCTCTCTCTCTCTCTCTCTCTCTCTCTCTTTCTCTTTCTATCTCTCTTTCTCTCTCTCTCTCTATCTTTTAGCAATCAGGATCTCCCTCCGATGGGATTCGATACGCCGTTAAAGAGAACTTCGTTCGAAAGGCGAAACTTTCCACGAGCGACCTCCCGCGTTTGATCAACGTATCCGCACAGCTTTGAGAATCCCGATACGTCGAAGGATCCAAAAGAAGAAGCGTCCTGGGTGTTTCGGGAATAGATACTCTCTGTTTCCATCTTCTTGTATGTCTCTCTCTCTCTCTCTCTCTCTCTCTGTCTTTTTCGGTCTCTGTTTGACTCTCTCTCTCTCTCTCTTTTTCCTTCTTTAAAGAAGAGTTCTTTGCTAACGTATACGCGAGTAAATGCTTTTAAAAGTGCCACCCACGTTCCCGAAACTTCAACAAAAGTTCCATCCTATACGAAATCTATATAACTTTTTTCTAGTGAAAATTTTTCATTTCGAAAGAGAATCAAATCTGTGACGTCCCATAGGTGCCATTGTGTATCTTGCCGCGAGACACAACGCGGAAGTTTCGAACGGGATGAAATTGAACGAAAATCATTGTGCTGAAAACATCGTTTTGGTTATCATAAAAAAAAAAAAAAAAGAAAAAAGAAGAGGAAGGAAAAATATAGAAAAACCGATATTTAAAAATTTTTTTCTCTTCTTTTTTTGTTTTGTTTTTCTTTCTTTAATTTCGATATACCATCACTCGGACATAATTGTATTGATATGGAATTAAAGCAAATAAATGAGGTTTTAAGTAAATTATGTGTGAATTATCATAGATATATCACGTTATGCAATGAAACGATAATGCAATATCGTAAAATGTTCATAAGAATATCCGTGTGCGTACATACACAGGTATGCAAGAGACAATGAAATATTTTATTTTGCATGAATATATGTGTTTAAATGTATATCGACGTACATATACTCGCGTCCATGCTGAGTGGCAACGTACATATGTAAAAAACTTGCCGTTACCGTATCCCAAAGCTAATTATGGTGGAAATAATTACGACAATATAAATATTAATCGATGTTGTCTCACGCAAGGGAATTTAACAATTACTGTTAACGATCGACAGGAACGATGAGAATTATTCTGCATTTCGAAATGTCTATACTATCGGACGACTTCTACAAAGGAAATAGTTACTGTCGAAGTTACACGCGCGTTTTAAGCTGCTCACTCGAACGGACGTGCATTCATGGCCGTTTTTAATTTCCCGAGTGAATTTGAAGTTCCGATGGAAAATACTTCAACTTTCACAAACAACGAAAACTCTCCTATCACCAAAGTGAATTTCGCAAAAGCATGATCTATTGCGAATCTCCATTCGTTGTAGGTAAAGTCAGTGACTCGAATCCAAATACAATATGTTCTTTGAAATGTATGTATATAAGTTTGTAAATTGAATTGATTTATTTATTTAGTATATACATATATGTATATATATATAAACTTAAAGTAAACATATAATTCAAAATAACAATATTCAAATGTTGAACCTATTTCGTTTGAATGATTTTACATTCAATTTCAACGTTTTATTACAATTTTTCTTTTACTTTATTTTTTTTGTTTTTTTTTTTTTAGAAAAGAATTTACTCTAACGTATTTTTATTTTTATACCGAATGACAATTACTAATGCATCAACCGAAGTCCATAATATTTTCAGACGTTAGCTTCAATTATTTTCGAAACGCCTGTTTAATGTAATTTATGTTCAGACAAGAAAATATTTCTGTAAAAAGAAAAAAAAAATATATATATATAGTTCTTCCTACGCTCATGTAATTTCGAAACAATTAAAAGTGAAACATTTCGAAGGGATTATTTTTATTTTTCAATGAAAATACGAGTCCCACGGGTACGTGTAATTCCAAGCGAATAATCAAGTTCGTTTACCTTTATTTGCTTTTTGTATTACGTTGCAACAAAACGAAGTAGCAGATATTTATTTGCCGGTAAATCACGAAGTAACGACGCCTCCGGCTGGTCATTATTCAAACGTGTCCGAATTCTGCCACAGAGCAGCTCTTCGCGGTGCATTGAGACATGAAAAATTCATCGTCACGATAAAGTCCGTTTGCTGGTCGATCTATCGATCGGAGGACAAATAAGTACAAACGCTCAAGCCTGTGAACGAGCTTTCGGATTCGATGTTGCGTGCAAACAAGAGCGTCTCTACGCATTGTATCCTATTTTCTCTCTTTTTCTTTTTTGTTAGAAGAGAGAAATGAAGGAAGGTAGATAGATAGATAGATATATAGATAGATAGATAGATCGATAGATAGAGAGAGAGAGAGAGAGAGAGAGAGAGAGAGAGGAACGTTTTCAATGTGAAAGAACGATTATCACGTTGCACGTTCATTCGTTCTTTCTCTGAACGAATTTCAACTTTAAATCCGATAACGAAGGTCCATACGAAAAAATTTATCATCGTTACGTAGAAATGGCTATATCACGTATCCCCGATGAAATTTACACTGTTAGTGATATTCTGTATATGAAGATCGAAGAAAGTAACGCATTACTTGATTTCTATCTGTCATAGATAAAGTTAGTTCAATTCGATATAAAATTAAGATGATCGGCGTATCTTCTCTATCGTTACAAGAGATATTTCTAATTTCTACGTACGTAGTAATAATTATTCGTATAAATGAAACGGAACGTTCCCGATCTCGGAAATATATAAAAATAAAAAAGAAGTCGTATCAACTGCCGTTAGATTATATATATATATATATTTTTTTTTTTTTCCTGTTATTTTTTTTTTATCCATTCTTCCCCCAGAACGTACGCAAACGAGTGAGGAAGGGAGAGTAGGAGGAGGAGGAGGAGGAGGAGGAGGGGGTGGAGGGAAACAATTTCGTTCGTTTGAAACACACTCGATCGAGAACGGGGTGTCTACTTTGACTAGGTTTCTAATCGATCAGAGAATACGTTTGAGAACGAATCGAAAAGAAAGATAGATGGATAGAAATAGAGATAGAGACCAGAGGCAGAGGATAGAGATAGAGATAGAGATAGAGTGAGAGAGAGAGAGAGAGAGAGAGAGAGAGAGAGAGAGAAAGAATCACGAATTAATCGGTTTGATGGGACGTTCGAGAGCAATGCTGACAAATCGACAAGTCGAAAGTGTCGAACTAAATTGTTCAACTATGTTTCAGGAGTCCCATACGCCGAGCCTCCGGTCGGCTCGCTCAGGTTTACGCCACCGAGATCACCGCAACCCTGGAGAGGAGTACGACAGTCCCTGGAATTTGCTCCGGTTTGCCCGCAAGTACTACCGAATCTTCGTGACGAGGTGAAACCAGCGCGCTATGAGTATCTCGAGAGGCACTTACAGTATCTCAAGAACCAGAGCGAGGATTGTCTCTACCTCAACATCTATGCTCCCCATCAACCAGAAGGTAAGCTTTTTTCTTCTTCTTCTTCTTCTTCTTCTTTTTTTTTGTTTTCTTTCTCTTTTTTTGTTTTTTTTTTGTTTTTCTTTTTATTTTCGATCTCTCTATCTACGAAACATTTCCGGTTGGCTCGGACCTCTTTACGAATCGATGCTTACGATTTTAATTTCTTTCCTTTTTTCTTTCCTTTTCCCTTCCTATATTCAAGCAGACATTCATCCGCATATATCGAACGAGTTATTCTCATATAATTGAAAACGTTACATGCGAAAGTTAGCAAGTGGGATATCGAACGACGAATTTATTTCTACCGAGTTTTTCCATCGTCCATTATCTTAACCGATTATACGAGGATTTACTTATCCAACCGTTCTTTTCAATATTTTATTAATTCGAATAAAAGAGAATATCTGAGAATATACATTTCTACCTTTCTCTCTCTCTCTCTCTCTCTCTCTCTCTCTCTCTCTCTCTTTATTTCTTCCTTTTCCTTTTTTCTTCTATCTCGTAATCAAAGCGTTTATCTTTCATATCTCATGAATATAAAAATGTTAAGTTTTTGTTTGCCCATATGGTATGTACCTGTATGTACGTACGTACGTATGTACGTACGTATGTATGTATGTATGTATGTATGTATGTATGCGTATAGAGAAACGCGCTGTGTTTAAAGGAACTAAAGGGTTCGCTTTATTCTGCGTGAAGGAGATAAGAGCTTTGCGCATTAATCATAGCTTATAAAACTTTTCCGTAGATTAACTTAATCCCGAATCTATGCGGCCTCGAAAAGCGTTGCGATTAATAAAGGTATCCCGAGGCGCATGAAATCTTCTCCCACCATTCTCAAATTCCTGGGCCACCCTCTCCATCCACCCTCCACAACCCGCCACATCGAAGAAGTAATATCAAGCCTCAGATAGTAGCGAATTATTTTCTCGTTTGTAATCGATGAAGCGAAATGCTATGGTATTACGTGGATTAAGTATATATGCCAAGCTGGCCAGTCGGGCATGAAAACGCACGGTTTTGGAACGAAATCCAAAGAAAAATCGGTATTATAGCGTATTAATTGAATAACGAGGCGTGAGTAATTAGGATTCATCAGAAAGAAATTTTTTTTTCTCGCTATTTTCAACCGTTCCCATCGAGAACGTCATTATTCGAAATGGAAAGTGTTATAAATCGGTGGAGATGAAATTTCTTTGTTTCTTTTTTTTCTTCTTTTTTTTTTTTTTTTTTTTTTTTTTTTTTTTTTTATTAAAAAATTCGATATCCATCGTACTCATCCGTACGATACGCGGAGAAATTTTATCCGATGATAATTGAATTAAATTGATTTATCTGTTATCGATGACAAAGTACGAGTTCCCTCTTTTTCTTTTTTTTTTTTTTTTTCTTTTCTAATACCAAACAGAAATTCCCTTAAAATTCTCATAAAGATCGGAAACAATACGGAATCTTCGTCGAAACGTTCGAATGGATATCCTTTTATGAGATACAAATAAATTTTTTGTCGTGAAATATGCAAAAACTTTGTATTATATTGTTTCACGTTGCTTAATAATGCCGATGCGAGTAAGGTTTCGCTTATCTAATATTAATTGTTATTGCACGATAACACATGACTCTCCGACAAGACGCAGACGCTATATAGTCGAGAAAGCGTAAGGCACATTTGAATAAAACTTAATGCGCCATTTTAAACGTGGAACGCACGAATGTGCTCGGCGGCGGGCGTTCTCACGGAGAGAATGCACTTTAAGGTAATTACAGTGTATTTTATGCTAACCGCGTTCGACAAAATTAAGAGATGCCTGCCGTAATTATTTCGTGGATTTTTGCCTGTCCGGTTATTAAAACACGATAAGATACTATTACCATTTTATCGGTCGATAGAATTTTCCTCACTTCCTTTCTATTTATTTATTTATTTATTTATTTATTCTTTTTTTTTTATCGCAATTGTTTCAATATTCCTTTTCATTTCTATTTTTTCTTCTTTTTTTTTTTTTTGTTTTTAACTTCCATTGATCATTTATCTTTCCTTCATATTTTCGTTTCGCCCGCTCTCGAAAATTTATCTTTTATTGCAACATATTTTTCCCTACTGCAATAATTTATTTGTAAGGTTGCAGTGTACCCCAAGCGCAGTATGGTCAACCATTAACGAGTAGATATTACAGTTATCAACATGGACTTTCCAATATTTATAACGGTCGGCGTGTTTGTTCCCGGCTGCCACCCGGTTGTCATTGCGACATGAAAAAATTTTACATCGAAATATCGACACGTAACCGACACGTTTTATGGTCGCCGTGTTCATATTCACATGGCCGAGGGATAAGGGTGGAGGGGATCGGTGGCGGATGATCGAAAGAGGGAAATGCATCGGAGCTATGCGGTAGGTGCTCGCCTAGACGAGCTTCATTCGCGATCTACCCCCCTCCCGTGGTTCGTGGGTCGTATCTTCAAAAGATGAAAAATGAAAAAAAAAGAAAAAAAAGAGAAAAAAAAGAAAAAAGAAAAAAAAAAAACAGAGAGGAGGAGATGCCGGTGGCCGCAATAGATACGCCTGTCTACTTCGCGAATCGATTTTCATTTACGTAAAGGGCTCGAGCGAGGTCTCTGGGCTCTGGGCTTTTATCGGTAATTATAGGAAGCATTAAGAGTGTCGATATCGGTAGCTACGCTTTCATTTTTCTCATTCCACTTTGTTCTTTCTCTCTCTTTCTCTCTTCCTCTCTATCTCTCTCTTTCCCTCCCTCTCTCACTCTCTCCCTCTCTCTCTCTCTCTCTCTCTCTCTCTCTCTCTTTCTCTATCTCTAGGATCCTAAAAGGATCTAATTAAAGGTAGTCTACTGTGGCGAGGCGAATTGCCAATTAGCGGCGAGAGTAGTCTTACGTTCGAATCGAGACTCGTTCTACTCCATTCGTTCGTTCTCTTTCAATCGTTGAAGTATGTCTAATGTAAGAGGTCTCCGTCCTTTTTCACGAAACTTCGTAGCCGGTAAAGATATTAGACGAACTGAGAAATTATAACTCTCGACGTATTATTTCTATGTAGCTTGGGGAAGGAAGAAAAAAAAAAAAAAAGAAAAAAGAAAAGGAGAGGACGAAAAAAAATTTCATCGATATGATAATACGTGACATCGGTATTGATATTAACGGTGAGAGTAACTTCATTCGTCCATGTCCAAGATATTGAAAGGGAAAATTGGTGTAGGGTAACTTTAAAGAAAAAAGAAAATAAAAGAGTACCAAGAAAAGGAAGGAAGAGAAGTAAGGGAGAAATGAGATACAGCTTAAAGAATCAGCCGGTTATATCTCACGCGCATTTATCGAGCCTCGCCGAGTTGTAGTTTCAACCGAGAAATTTTCTTTCTTCCTTTTAAAGCAAGAGGAGAGAGAGAGAGAGAGAGGAAGATCTTTCGTTGGAGGTAGACGACTTTCGAAATTGCCGAGATGACGGGATAATTCCGCGTGGAGGAAAATGCAGTTTGGGGTAAGGGGAAGCCTTGGAATAATTTAATTCGACGTCGGTAAACAGAACTCATTCGTCTCTTCCGTCGGAGAGCGAACGTGTGTTCCGTACGATAAGAGAGAGAGAGAGAGAGAGAGAGAGAGAGAGAGAGAGAGAGAGAGAGAGACGGAGAAAGAAAGAGAGAAGAAAGTAAGAGAATCGCGATGAAAGATGCGCCTGCGTTGCAAATAAATTGGAAGTGTCCAGCCACGGGTTAAAGGGGCTGTTTCGCGGAAGATATACGCGCCCTCTTAAATATTGGATGGTGAGGCTTGGCTAGGAGGAGTTGGTGGAGAAGGAGGAGGAGGAGGAGAAGGAGGAGGAGGAGGAGGAGGAGGAGGGGAAGGAACGTGAGAGAGCTACGTGGAAGCCGCTTTCCCCACTTGTTCGAGGCATCTCAGACGGCCTTTCGGAAAATATCGGGAAATTCATTAATACGCGATCTACGGGTGTAACATAGCGTCGTATAAATCTTACCACGAGACAGAATTTACAGCATCGTGTAGTTACGCCGTTGGTTCTATATACCGTGACGTTACATATGTGTGTGTGTGTATGTGCGCGCAGGCGAGGGCTGATTCGAACTCTCGTCTTTCTCTTTTTCATCTTATTTCTTTTCTCGCCAGGGTTTAACCTTTTGTCGATATAACTCCGTCGATAAATATCGATTACATATCGCTATCGATAGCATCGATATTTCTCAATATTTATCGACGTTATGGGTGGATCGTATATACATTGAATATGTGGAAAGTATAAATATCGATAAGTATGTATGGATATGAATGATAAACTTTCGATTTATTGAACGATGAAATTGTCGATCTATTATAAAGAATAAATATCATATTTTAGTTATCATATAACAGGTATAATACAGGTATATAATATAATATATGCAAATATCATTCACGTTCGATGAAAATAATAATACCGTGTAATGATTATACCTGTGATAATGTAATCAATTATTTCGATATGATTATTACGATGTTAATACCGTCAATTTTCGGACAGATATTATAACATGCTATAGTAATTTTATAAGAGGGAATATCAATGGTTAGTACAGTCGGAGAAAGGGAGAAAATCGTCGAAAGCTCGTGGTCTTCTTAAAACTTTCTTCAAGCACCACTCCTTGTACGGTTTTCGTTTCAAAGATTTTGACCTTTCTCTCTCTCTCTCTCTCTCTCTCTCTCTCTCTCTCTCTTTTTCTCTATCTCTTTCTCTTTTCCTGTAGTTCCATTTCTCTCAAAAGATCGCGGAATGAGATCCGTATACCCTTCAAGTTCCCTTCAAAACGAAGACGAAACCACCGTTTTGTGGTATAACAGAAAGAAAAAGAGTAAAAGCGATTCTGTGCGAGAATTGTCTTACGTAATAATAAAAGTTTACACGGTTATTAAAAGTCTTGGGAATTTCAACTTGATTCAGCACGTGTTCGCGCGTGTGTCTGTGAGTGGGTTTATAAATCGTTTTATATTGAAAATAACAAATTACTTTAGAGTGTCTCCTTTTTCTTCCTATTTATATATATATATATATATATATATATATATATATATATATATCTATTCTTTTTATTTTTTATTTTTTCATTTGTTTTGCAAACCCCGGCCCGCATCTCCCCAAGGCCAATATCTAGAATCTAATTAACCACAGATGATGTAGCAAAATGATTGTGGAGTACCTACCTTTGCTATATAGAACTCGAAATATGCCCACAATTATGGCGATAACATCGGTGCGTGTCGGCATTATTACGTAGCCGCAAAATGTATTTCGACTATTTCGTTCGGTGTGTGAACATTATATCCGTGTACGTACATATAACATATGTAGGACTTTGTACAACCGCGATGACGTTTAGCGAAATAACGAAAAGCGTATGGTTAACCCTGCTGACTTTCGGCTACCCAATAACCTACGATACATCTACACTAATATCTTTTACCGATGGGACCAGGAATAACTGATTTTATGATGTAAATGGGGCTAATTGCATTGACATTGTGTATTTACGAAGGGACATGAAATTTCATGTAACGCGTTAGCGTTTATGTATGTACGATTCCGAGCTGTCCTAATATGTGTGTCATCCTTTTCAATATATCGTTATGTTATATTCAGATAAAGAATATACATTATCTATATGCAATATATCACGCGTACAATACTATAACATATTAATATGGATAATGTTGATAAGGAGATTTATACTCATCCATTTAATCGATATTTATCGTCAATGGAAAGAAAATAAATCTTGAGCGTGAAACTTTTTACTATTCTTTTTTTTTTTTTAAAGTAAGGGAGAGAGAGAGAGAGAGAGAGAGAGAGAGAGAGAGAGAGAGAGAGAGAGAGAGATGAAGCTTGCTTTCTACACGAATAAAGACAGCTATTCGCATATACCTACGTTAAACTGAACTTCACGAACCTACAAATTCCTCCAATCGGTTCTTTCGAGTTTACCCGCATTCAACGGATGCTTTCTTAAAGTTCAATCATTTCCGTCGAAGATGCCAACAGAGAATGTGCATGACAGTAGATAAAGATGTTTGCTGAAGTTTCCTTCCAAGCGACCACGTTTGAAGTCGAAGTTGTAAATTGCCAACCGCATGCGAAGACGGTTTACATACGAAAAATAAGCACCGTGGAGTTTTCCTCATTCAAAGTTGAAGGTGAATGATGTTTGTCCTAACATTTTCATGAATCAGGATATACAATAAGAAGTAAAATATTATAGTTATTTTAAAGTACGCATTTATATATTGATACTGATACGTTTATATATAAGTGCCTTAGTATATACATATACTACACGTGCAATGTTATTACTATAAATAATAAAATGATGTGCGATATAATACGATAATTATTATGAACCATACAGGTGTATATATGCGCGTAGAATTTATATGAGATATGATTTATAAAAATTATTGAATGGAATTTAATAGAATAAATTAATAATAGGAAAATAACTCGTTAAACGAAACGAACACTCAAACTCTCGCACATACATACTCGACGTATTATGTGTGTGTATGTGTGTGTATATATATATATATATATATATATTTCTACCCTTGACTCTCGCACTCAAATTTTCTTTATTCGTCTCATTCTCTCCCGTTTTATGTGACAACGCGCAATGCGGCACCCATATGGTTCTGATAACGACGTTATCTGACCGAACTGTGCTAGGTCGCGCGTGTTACCGGCACGTCTCACCGGTTATTATTCTCGGCCGATCGCTGCGCATTGATTTACTATTAATCACAACTGTGGAAAATCAAATGGCGAAGATTACGAATTTCATAAGCGAAATAGTTTTTCCTTTTTTGTTTTCGTTTCTTTCTTTTTCGTCGCTTTTCTTCGCTCCCACCGAATTTCCTTATTACGATATTTATTCCAAAATCTCTCTGTGCAAGGTCCAAACGTTGATTGTTCCGGTTCGACGAAATTCATTATAAGAGTTTTACGAATATAAATCTTAAATTTATCTCTCGAATAATTTTTTATCGAATAACAGAAAAAAAATTTGGATCTTATCCAATCTCTAATCAGATAGATAGTTCCAATTCATTGGAACGATTACGATCAGATAAACGGTACGGTACGCGTCCAATCATTTACAAAAACGATAATCGTTTGTCACGAGAATTTTTCATGTTTAATATTCGTATGAAAAATAATAACGAAGCGTTTCTTCGTCAACCAAACAATTTCATCATAACATTTCGATAAAATTACTTTAAGGAGTACCATGAAAACGAATGGTCGTTCCTTTACGTTTCTATCGGCGAGGATAATCAATTTCTAATGGAGAAAGGAAGGTGGAAGGAAAGTAAGAAAGAAAGAACGAAAGGAAAGAAAGAGAAGGGGAAAAAAGGAGACGATAAAAAAGTCGTCGTAAAAGGAGCCAAAAAAAGATTAGGGAGTAGTGGGGATGGTTGGAAAAAGTCGAATCGTCGTCGTTCGGGAAAGAATTTAGGATCGTCAAGAAGTTCGTGCCCGTTAGCTCGGTCGTTACTTGAAAGCACGTCATGATGAAATTAGCTTTGTTACGTCAGACGAAAGCGGTGCGTATACCCCTACCCCCTTCTCTCTGTCCTTTACTTCCAAAGCTTCTTTTTTATTTCATTCCTTTTTTTTTTTTTTTTAACATCCCCGATGTTACCCACCTCGTACACGTGTCCTCATAACTAAAGGGAGAACATCCGTCATAGACATTTTCACCGTTTACTTTTCTTTCGCGTGAGTGAATCCGTAACGTCGCGTGTTACGAAAACATAAATACATATATAAATACATACATACATACACACATACATCGTTTTCACATTTTAGGTAACAACGTCAAGGTAGGATTCATGTACGGTATATGAAAAACTACTCAATTATTTTTAATTATTTCTAATTGATTGAATCCGTCGCAGTGGCAATTACTACAAAGAATGAAAGAAAAAACAAAGAAAGAAATACTTTGCCATTAGCAGCTAGTCTATATTTGTTGCGTTAATAACTCAATGACTTCGTTCCTTTTGATAGGTATTTGATTAAAAAAAAATAAACGAATATTCTCGACAATATTAATTGTTCCTACGTCTCGACGGAAGTTTATAATCAAAAGTTTGAAAAATATTTAAAGGATATCGTTCGAATGAACAATGATAGAAAGTATTAAAACGGATATGAACGTTCGTTCGTTGTTTCGTCGAAAAGAAAAAGAGAAAAGAAAAGAAAAGCTCGAACTCTCGTCCAAGAATCGCTTGGATCATTCGTTATCCATTCGTTTGACACGTTTGAGGAGAGACGGTGCATAACAAAAATAAAATAAAATAAAATAAAATAAAACAAAACAAAACAAAATAAAATAAGATAATATAAAATGAAAAAGGTGAAAAAAAAAAGAGAGTATTTTTACTGATACGACGAAAGTTCTCGACGCGCTCGTTGACGAGAACCTAATGAAAAATAAAATAGACGACGAAAGAGAAAAGTTATAGTTGTAGCTTGAGGATAAAAGTTGACGATTCATAACAAGTTTATCCATCGTGGCTAAGAAAATTCGAAGTAGGAGGTAGTTCGCGGGTTGGAACGAGCGCTTTGCCCAAAGGCCCTTAAGGGTTTTCGAGTTTTCCCAGACGCGACGCGAGCCTCCGAGTCATGCCAGTTATGCTCTATAGTATCGCGACAAATTTCACGAAGGATAATATCTAGATCGGCTTCCCGTAAATCCGATTATTCTTCAGCCCGGATCGAGCTCGTTTTCTCTTTAAATTTCAATCGAGATTTTCCTTTCCCAACTATCTCTCTCTCTCTCTCTCTCTCTCTCTTCTCTCTTTGTCTCTCCTTATTTTCAAACCTTTAACTCTCCCAAACTTTGATCTTTCATTGAAATTTCTCAGACGTCCCCTTCCCTCCCCCCCTCCCCACTTTTGATATTTGAAACACATCCGTTCGGTCGTATAGATTTCATTGTTTTTTCGACGACAACTTTCTTTTTCCGTTTTTCTTTTTTTTTCTTTTTGTCTTCTCTTTTCTCTCTTTTTACGACAACTATTCCTATTTCGAACGTACCCGAAAAAAAATCGCTTCGACGTCGTCGCGTAACATTAAGTCACATCGTACTTCACTATGTGAACGAAACCGAGCAATAAGCCGTATCGTGGGCGAAACGAATGAGTTTTCCGGCGCTATATATAAAATTTGTCTAATGGTTCGAAGAGAACGTCTCTCGTCTCTTTTATTCTCTCTCATTCTCATTCTCTCTCTCTCTCTCTCTCTCTTTCTCACTTGATCTATTTTCCCCTCTTTTTCCCCACTTTTTCGCTTTCTTTTCTACCCACACTACTTTCTCAGTCTCTCTCACACACACACGCACACACGCACACACGCACACAAACACACACACAGACCTCTATTCTCCTTGTCTACGTCTTTCCCTCTATTTCCAGCGCAATACCTTCGTCCTCTCAACACCAGCAGTCTTCCTTTCCTCCTTTTCCTTTGTAACCGACCACCTTCCTTCCTTCCTTCCTTCCTTCCTTCCTTCCTTCCTACCTACCTACCTACCTACCTACCCACCTACCCTCCTACCCTCCAACTCTCCTCCAATCCTCCCTTTTTATCCCTCTACCACTTCCTCACCGATCCTTACCTTTCTTCTCTTTTCCATTGAAAGAGCAAGATGAGGGTTCGAAAGAACTTTTTAACCTTCTAAAAAACTCATTTGTTCGCTCCACTCTTCCAATGTAGGTTTTCAGTAATATTAAATTCATTATTATCGTTATTATAATATACTAGATATACAATACATATACAGTATATATATATATATATATATATATATATATATATATATATATATATATCGTGTAAAAGACACGCTATACGATTCGATAAGTACACAAGTGATATATTAATTTTTTTACGCTTGCACGTATTCACCTTCGATATCGAAATAAATAATAATTATATTCTCATTCGATCACAACTTATGAATTAATTTCTCCCTATAAGACACGTACAACTGTTAATTGTCTAATGACATTATTCATAATACATTGACCGTACCCGCAAGTATTATTATTTACTCTTTTATTATACTTTTGTGTTTTAACCAATACTCGCGCACTTTACTTAGTTCCATAAATCTCTTTACGCGGTTATTAACATTAATAAAGTATCGTTATTGTCAGAATGTTATGGAAATTAAACAAATACTCTCTATGCGGGCTCATCGTTCTTACAATTAATTCGAAGAAGATAAAAGAGGGACAAAGAGAGAATAAGAGAGAGAAAGAAGTAGAGAAAGGGGAAGGAAAAAAAGAGAGAGTGGAAGAGAGAAAAGAGAGAGAGAGAGAGAGAGAGAGAGAGAGACAGAGACAGAAAGAGAAAGAGACAGAAACTTCGTTGAATATTCAGTTCCATCTCGACACCTCGCAATTTCGAGTAAACGCTTCCCGTTAATCGGACTACGGAACTACGCTTTTGTACTCGATGCTCCCCGATGGTCCCAGGGAAGGCGTCGTCGAATTCAAAGAGACCTCTCGAGTCGTCGATTTTCGCGCGTCTAGTCTCGTACGCTGGGAAAAGCTCAAAAGGGTCTATTTCCCGTGGAGTACCTAACCATCTATGTGCATAGGTGGATACACATACGCGGGCATACGTACACGTATACGGGGTGTCTTTAAATTTTTCGAAAGAAAAGTTTTCGACTATTATCGACATGGGGAAGGGTGAAAAATGATGTCTCTTGCGAACACGCTCGTTTCATCGTGTTTCGCGCGAAGCCCGTCATAAAAGTCAATTAACGTGACGTGATCGATCGATTTGAAATATGAGAAAAAACAAAACAAAAAAATAAACACAATAAAAATAAAGGAAAAAAAAAAAAAAGAAAAGAAAAAGAACGAACCGAGTCGGACTGAGAAAAATTTTCTTTACGATCGGTCCCCGATTCGTACAAGTTTTTGCTAATCGATCGAGAGGGCACGTTCGATCGTAGTTTTAATTTGAAATTTTGATTGGGAACAAAAGTGAGGAGAAACGTTGTACGGTTCACCCAGTATGCGTAGATACGTTCTCGCTTGTAAACTTCGTAGTTTTAGGAAAAAGGTCTTTACAGATCTGAGAATAGAACGGTCTACGATAGGTACTGTGGTACCTTTCAACTCGATAAAACCGTTTCTCGCGAGGATAGAAAATGCTGAATGGCGAATCGTGGAATTCTTAGAGGCGAAAGGGGCTTTCATAAATTCAACGAAAATCGAAAGTCTCAGTTCGGATTTCGTCATTTTCTTTTTCCCTTATTTATCATTTACTATATTTCCTGTGGAGATCGTTGGCCTTATCGTGAACGAAAGTCGAAAGATTTGTCGTATTTATTCTTCCTTCTCGCTTCTTCCGTTAAATCTCAAAGAGATATGAAATATCGTGGCTCCTCTTGAATCTTCTTCTGTTACGTCTTAAAGGGAACATTCCTCAGAAGTATTTAATCCTTTCCTCTCTCTCTCTCTCTCTCTCTCTCTCTCTATATATATATATATATATATATATATATATATATATATATATATTGTTGCTTTTGTTCTTCTTTCCTTTTCGTTTTTTTTTCTTGTTTATTCTTTTTTTATTTCTCTGAAACTTTTAATCCGAAATATCTCTTATAAGCTTCCAGGCGCCATACAATCGGGATCGTAAAATTGACAAGAAAGGCTTTGAAATAATTATCAAATGAAATATTCTGCATAAGATCAGACAAATCTTGTCTGGAGGGAAATATTTCGTTAAACGTATCTTGCTATCGTTAATCTCCAACACAGTTGGCACGATGATCAAAGTGGTAGAAATACGGCACAAGCGTAACGTCGTAGAAAACGTATAGTTTGGAAGTCGAATATAGAATGATATATTTATATTCTATTTATATATCTCGAATAATTAATATATAAAAGAAAATCCAACGAAGGTATGATAGTTATTTGCAACGGTTTTTTGTATAGTTCCTTTCTAAATATTATCGAGGAAATAAAAAAGAAAGGAAAAAGAAAGAAAGAGAGAGAGAGAGAGAGAGAGAGAGAGAGAGAGAGAGAGAGATAAAGAAAATATATAAAATCGTTCGTTGCTTTCATTTTTCAGCTAAAGTTAAACGATTCCATCATATCACGTCGCCGCAACACACGATCGATCTACGTCGAGATTCTGTCGGGTTCAAAGTTCAAGTCGTAGAATATCTTGAGAGCCAAAACCCGACGACCTTTCCCCTTCTCCCTTTGCTATCGAACTCCAGAACGTCGTGGACTATCCCGTGAAATCCGATGTCCCTCAGGATTCGTGGCTATTTGCATTCCCTATCTTGGTAGTTAATCGTTGCTCGGTAAACAACTGTCAGTATTCGTAGACCGATGCAGTCTGTCGAGATTAGGACACGTATAGCTAGCATCACCGATCTGAACTCACTGTACTTACTCGCGTCTTTGATTGATGTTTAGAAACTCGAGAAAACTTTACGTACTTTGTGTATAAAGTTAGTTGATCTTGTTTATTACTACGATGATAGGTTAAACGTATTGACTTATCTATGCATATATGACATAAATATATATATATATATATATATATATATATATATATATATATATATATATATATATATATATATATGTCTTTAATAGATATTAAAGTAAATAACGAATGAATTTAAATAACATATATATATATATATATATATATATATATATATATATATATATAAAATTTTCTCTATATATTTCACTTTAAGAAATTATTATTCATCGCTCATAAAACTCGTTCGTTAGTCTGGAAATTAATGAAAAAGTCAATTCAAATCGGTTAGTAAGAACTTTTTGAAAGGAGCGTAAACTTTTAAGACGGGGTAGAAATGATGATTACCTCGAAGCCTGTGAACGTTATCGTCAGGCACGTACACTCACTTTCTCGCGAACGTCGGCTAAAAACACGCTGGGAAATTCGGTGAGACCGAAGTGGAGTCAGCGGGACGAACTTAATCGGTGCCAAGTTCAAAAGACAATGTCTAGCGCGCGAGCCTTCCGGGTTAACGTCTAGTTAGAAGTACCGACGAACTCGTGGCATCAACGAAAATTCAATGTACCGTAAGGAAGCGAATCAGTGATTTCCCTTCGGTAATATCTAACAAGAAGGGAGGGTTCGACTATCATTTGATAGAAATAGTTACGAGGCTCTGTGATACCAACTAATCAACCGAGAACAAACGAGGCTAGTATAGAAACGGACAACGAGAAAACAGTAAAGAAATGATTATATCGGAATAAAGTATCGTCGATAGAAGAAAGAAAAAAGACAAGGAAAAAAGATAAACAACGACGGAAAGAAAAGTTCGAACAAAACGAATCACGCATAAAACTATAAGAAATGTAATATAACCAAAGTTTCTATGATACGGCGAAAAGAGATATGTGGTTTTAGTATGTGACTCGATAAAACGAATTAAACGATATGTTATAATGTACTACAGTTTACTGTGGCATGCATATAATATATGTAGATAGAGAGTGCCTGGCGAATTGAGACAAGTATCGAGTTCCACGTTTCAATACCAAAAGAAATAGATAGTCGGAAGGAGAAAGAAAGAAAGAAAGAAAGAAAGGTAGATAAATATAGATAGATAAAGAGAGAGAGAGAGAGAGAGAGAGAGAGAGAGAGAGAGAGAGAGAGCGAGATGTAGATATATAGATAGATAGATGAAGGATGAGAAGAGAGGGTAATCGAGTCGGGAGTTTCGGCCGCAAAGTGAGTCCTCCCGCTTGTCGAGCTTTCCATCGTGGAAGGTCTTCCCCGTGAATACCTCGGTGCATTCTGGGCCCGCAGGATGGCCACTTAATATGGAAGGAAAGCAGCCGGTGGCATGCGCCGCGTGCTTATACACCAAACCCTTCCCCTTCCCTCCTTACCACCCCACCACCACCGGCACCACCATCGTATCTCCCTGCTAGGGTAGACGCTATCGAGGCGGACAGTAACATATCGGTCGTGCATGCTATGGATTTCGGTTCATCATTATGTAAGTCTCGAATCGAGCCAAGCAGACCTCCCACCTCCCCCTTCTCCTCCTCATCCGCTCCCCCCAACCCCACCCCCCACCGCCAAGAAGAACCTTCTGATGCCCGCGACCTATATGAATATCCGTCTATTCAGCTCCGGTATATTTACTCGTGGCTCGATTCCGGCGCGGAGACCACGTAAGGAATCGAACGTGAGCGACCTGTTAATAATCCGGCTACCCCCTTTAGAATTACCGACCAGAGCTAACTTCCTCTCCTTCCTCTTTTCTCCTCCCCACCCCTCTCCAAAACCAGAGTTACTTTCTATTTCTCTTCTTACCCTCCACGATAGCCGTGCCGCTAGCCGGATTAATTTTGCGAAATTGACGCGCTTACGGCACGGCGTTCATACATACGTACAAGCTCGAAACTTACAAGGTCCATGGATCAAGCGCGCCAACGATTCAATTACTTACGTCTATTACGACGTTTGGTCAATGGGATACCGGAAGCTTTCGATGAATTTCCCATTGCCTTGTGGTGCTTCCTGAATTTTTTCTTTTTTTTCCTCTCTCTCTCTCTTTTTCTTCAAAGAGAAGATTTAATCTACCTCGCTCGATTGATTGGAAATGAAATTTTCGTTGAAAAGTTCTAAATATATATGGCGTATAGAAAGAATATTAAAATTTTTTTGTCGAAATTGAATTAAATCCTGAATACATATATATATATATATATATATATATATATATATATAATGATAAATTCTGAACAAAATATAAAGAATGGACGTTGATGCGTCATTGTAACCACTCTCGAACAACGATCGTAAAACTTGTGTTTTTACATTGAACATTCAAATTTACATTGGTCATACATACGATATAATGACTCTTTTCAAACCCATTCCCTTCGGTATTTGCGGTATTATCTCGAGATCGTTAATTAGAATCCTTCCGAGGTATTTAATGAGGACTACCGCCTACCGAATCAGAACAAGTTGAAAGTGTCCCGAACGTTTTCTCGGCACATTTGCGCCACGACGAGGGACATTATTTACTTTTACAGAGACAGACCGGGGAATTGTAGTATTCGCGAAACTCGAGATCCCTCTGAAACGTTCAAACACTGTAGGAATGGCGAAATAACTGGATTAGATGTAAATCGCGAGTTTGCAATGCAAATCGAATATGTCTGTTGAAAACGTATGGGTGGACGTGTATATGCACACGTACTAGAGAGAGAGAGAGAGAGAGAGAGAGAGAGAGAGAGAGAGAGAGAGAGAGAGAGAAACAAAGAGACAGATAGACAGAGAGACAGAAAGACAGAGAGACAGAGAGAAGTAAAGGAAGAAGATAGAACGAGTAATCATAGTCAAACCTATTTTGGTATAAATCTGGCCTAACTAGCTTTTATCGAACCTGTTGCTTATTCACCATCTGGACCATCCTCGAATCCTTGATTCCTCGAATTCTTACAATTTTCCTTTAGAAACTGCTATCGGTTTAACTCTTTGACGATCGAGAACACTCACAGGATTCAATTTCTAATGGGGTGGGAGTGGGAGGGTTTCCATCCGAACGAAGGAATATTACTTTCTTCGTTCATACAAATAATACAATAAATAATAAAGTGCAATACGTATCTCTCGGATGACGGTTACTATGGGAAAGCGCTTCTGAAAACTATTCGTCAATTATGTCCTCGTGCCTATAGTGACATTCCATTGATTTAGAGATAGGTCTAATAAAGCGAGTATACCGGTAACGGCAAGCTTATCGATCTTGGAAAGAGTCTCGATGGAAGATATTCGGAATTCGGTGTTCAAACCTACGTATTTCGGTACGTGCTCATAGGTATGTGTATGCATATATATATATATATATATATATATATATACATACACGCACGTACATACACGCATATATACGTCCAACTTTCGCGAGACCATATCTGCTACGTATAACTATACTTCCATACGTATGTATGTATACGTATACTATATATACATGAATACATAGATATGTACGCGCGAGACACAAACGTGAACGGACTGCCGTCGTTGTCGTCGTCATCGTTGTCGTCGTAATCCTCCTCGTCTACCACTTTGACTAGCTGTTTCTAGATATCCACCGATCGATACTTCATGAATTTACAGCGAGATCTACCTGTACCAACCCTCAACGATCTCGTCGTTCCGCAAAATTCGTCGGGTTACAAGCAATCCAATGTCGAATCTATCACGATTCCTAAACGACAAGGTTTTCTTTTTTTTTTTTTTTTTTAATGCCTGGCTGGTCAACGTTCTGCTTTTTCTTTCCTATTTGTTTTTTGTTTGTTTCTTTTTTCAAATTCGACGATTTATTTTTCTTTTCCTTCTTCTTCTTCTTTTTTTTTTTTTTTTAATAGCCATTCGAAACGATTCGATGAAACAATTTTAACAATCGACGATAAATTTTGCTATTAAAAATGTGAAAATATATTTAATCGACAATGTAGATCTTTCTATATAAATTATAATGTACTGTAAATATACCATAAATTAAGAAGATAAATGATTTAATCTAATATATACACACGCACACGCGCACGCGCGCGTACACACATAATATATATATACATACATATATATATATATATATATATATATATATATATATATATATATATGTATATTTAATACATTTCATTAGTTCACGCAGATAAAATACGTTATGTAAATTTTGTCCTGAACGTGCTACCACCCGCATGCAAAGTGTTAATTTTGATAGGATCCTTTGCAAAGCCCGTCGACGGATCGATAGGAAGCCGTTGGAAACGTGATCTCTTGCAGCCGTCGCAATTACGAGCGAGGAAAAGTTCCGAGATATCGATTAAGGAGATTGAAAACTTCCGCCCCTTGTGGCAAGGATGGGATGCTCGTCGATTACTATTCCGTGAAAGGAAAAAGGAATAGGAGGAAGAAAATCTTTCGTCAAGAAAACGGATAGTATATCAACTATAAACCAAATGACAGTGGAATCAATGTCTTTTGCTCCTTTATTTCTACATTTTTTCCCTCTCCCTTCTCTTTCCTACGACAATTCTCAATAACGAGTATTCGAATTTCTATAACAACGTTCGCGAAGTTGGACCGTACGAAATTTTTCACACATCGTAGTAATGTAAAATATCGATGATTAAATTGAAATAAGATGTCTATATTTTTGAACACACAGTTACTCACGCACATACATACATACATACATACATACATACATACATACATATGTACGTGCACGCTGATAATACCCATGAAAGGTGATGATAAAGAAGAGAAAAAATAAAATGAAGTAAATAGAAAAAGAAGAAAAAAAAGCGGACAATGAATTTCCAGGCATGAGTTATTTGTGTTAGTATCGTAGTCTAGGTTATCGTTTATCAACCGTAATAATTTCTTCGTGGCATCGAAAATCGAACGAGCGTTTTCTCAACCTCCCCCCCCCCCCTTCATCCCGTACCCACCCTATCCTCCTTCCAGTGCTCGTAACTCATCCGGCCGGCATCGATCCCAGGCAGCTTCGCGTAAAATATCGCTCCGTAGAAACTAAGATTCCTGTGAGAAAGCATTTAACCTCCTCGCGACGGCACTTCTCAACAACGGCTTACAACGAGTTTCGCGAAACAAACGGCCGTTCAACCGTTAGCCTGGGCAATGGAATTCGATAGTTCGAATTACACGTCGAACACGTTAGATATGACGAATCGCGTTTAAAAGTCCTCCGGGCTACTCGACGAAAGAAACAGGAACGATCGATTTTTCTTTATGAAACTTGAGAGTGCTAAATCCGATCGCGTTCAATTATCATTTCTATACGTGATTTATCGTACAAAATTTAATCTCCATCCAATCAATCTTCGTTATCAATTCTAATGTACTCTTTCAGATATATATATATATATATATTTTTTATTTATTTTAAAAATAAATATTTCTGAAACGCTCACTCATATGTAGGTACGTATTGGATATATCGAAAAAATAATACTCGCTTTTTGACCTGTTACTTTCTAATGAATATAAATATCCTTTTCATTTTCTCTTCTCCTCTCTCTCTCTCTCTCTCTCTCTTTTTCTCGCTTTCTCTCTCTCTCTCTCTCTCTCTTTCTTTCTTTCTTTCTTTCTTTCTATTCTCATTCAGCCCTTTCTAGAAACCCTCCCACAGCGTCTTTCCGCGACGAGAAATTCTCTTCCTCGTTCGTTTCTATCCCCCCATTTTGGTCTCAAACCTCGTATAATTGTTTCCGAGCGAACTCCCAGACTACGAGATAAAGTTCCTATTATTTTACTAACAGTCCTACCCTACTCTACCTCACTCTCTTTCAACCTCGCCTTCTCGACAACCCTTTCGTCTCTATTTCTATCTCCCTCACCTTCTTTATTTCTTTCTCTATTTCACTTTCATCCACCCTTTCTCTTTCTCCTTCTATCCAAAGTTAAGAGTTTGAAGTGAAATAAACTCTACGGCTTTTCTAACTCGGATTTCAACGAATGGCCCTCGATAAAATTTCCTCAGGTCCAAGTTTCATCTTGGATTGTGTATATTTGTGGGCTTTTCCCGAAACACATCCGGTCTTTTGATTATCGCGTGGAATTACAACGAAGCGCTTTGTAAGTGGTTCGTTATCTAAACGAACGTTATTCTTGTTTTTATCGGGATTAATTAATAAATGAAACTTGGATAAAACGAGAAAAAGTTCAAAGAGTATGTTGTTAAAAAACGATTTGATATCGTTAAATATACTCGATATGCGAATATGAAATAGTTTATATTTTTTCAACAAATTTTCCCCATCTCGTATACATTGTGCGTAGATACGTAATTGGATTCGATCTTATTTAGTATTTCGTGTCGATTTTATTCAATATTATTGGAAAAGAAAAACATAAAAAGGTACACACACACACACACACACACACATGTATATATGTATATATATATATATATATATATATATATATATATATATATATTGTATATTTAAATAAATACCTACGTATTCCATGTATGGTTGAGTAAATTTACATTGCATTCGACCTCACATTTTTTATCCCAAAATTATTAAAATAATATTTTATCTCTACATTATGCACAATATCATGTGCAAGCGTATATACTTTTTCATATATTTTTAATCAATCATCGGGGCTATTCATTGGAATAAATTATTAACTCTCTAATTATTCAGAAAAGCATGGGTAAATTTTGAATGGAATAAATTATGAAGATACGAGAATGTAAATAGTTCAGTTAAGGTACGTGTACGTTTTCGTTTCTCCGTCGATGGAATGTTACTGAACGTGGATTTTGATGAACTCGATAGCTGTGGTAAATACGTATGCGTTGACATAAAATATGAACGTAAAATGTCCGAGACGTAGAAATGGACCGAGGTTAGCGGAACTGGAAAATCACGAACCTACGGGAACGTTTCCCATCGATTCGAGTTATTTGTCCAATGCGCCGAGTTATCTTTTGATATTTGACGTTTAATATTTGTATAAGAATGAGTCAGCCGATATCGTCAGTCGAAATAACTACCAATTTCTCGTGCATTGGTTCGCGTTAACGTTGATTTTCAAGGTTCTCGTATGGCCAATACACAACATTTGATATTTATCAAATCTTATTTTTGTTGTATCGTCCAATCAAGTCAACTCGATACAATCTTTATTGACATGGTATATATATATATATATATATATATATATATATGTACGTATGTATGTAGGTATATATTTATATTGCATTTATATTATTATGCGCTATGATCGTTACGTACACAGGTACAATTCATTTTTACACGCTTTATTACATGCAATAAATGTATCCATACTTTATTCTCTCCTTGTATATAACCGTGGAAAGATGTATAAATAAACAAGTTATCGCTACATTTACATATATACATCCATAAAAAATTACAGATGCTGTCTTATTAAATAAGTTTATTCCCGTTGAAGTTGTAATTATTAGTTCGACTTTACGGAGAAACTACTTGAAAAGAATCTGTTAATTAAAACGTCGAGCTACGAAACAAGTATGTACGAAAGAAATGAATCTATTATATACATACGTATACCGTTATAATAATAATATCTTTATCCATCTTTCGGCCACTTGCACCAAATAATTAAAATATAATTTCTTACAAGAACTGAGAGCTAGATAAGGACTCTTTCTCCCTTTCCCTCTCCCTCCTTCTCTCTCTCTCTCTCTCTCTCTCTCTCTCTCTCTCTCTCTCTCTCCTTCTACGGATAACTTTTGCGACGTGGATTAATAGCGAAACGGCGCTTGGAAAATCTCGTTTAAACTTATATTACCATGTCGCGCCTCTTAATGCGCCTTTGGATCGACGTCGTCTATGCGGCTTCAAGCCACTCACACTATCGTAACTCTGTTGATACATTCGAATGTTTATCTTGTGTTTCTGATTTTTTCTATCCTTCGCCCCACCCCCCTCCCTCTCTCTCTCTCTCTTTCTCTCTCGGCTTATCACAATGAACAATTTTTATCAGTAAATACATTATATATATATATATATATATATATATATATATATATACATATATATTTATACTGTTTATTATCTTTATATGTATAAATACATAAATTAAATTTAAGTATATATTACATGCTGGTTTAACATAGAATAAAGTCTTAAAATGAAACTGGCCGATAAAATCTTTATCCACAAAATGTATATAAATATAATATATATTATATACCGTGCCGCTACGTTAAAACCTTCCGCTATCTTAGCATATCGTTTCAAACGGCCGATGACCGAAGTAACACGTCAGGGTGAAACCTGCATCAGGAAGGCTAATTTAACGCGTATTAAGCAAGCCGCCGCCCCGTTTCCGCGGATACGAACATAAGGAAGGTCGGTTGGTGTCTGGGATAACGTCGCCGGTATTAAGCTTCTTCGAGCGAATTCGCTAGACTGGTTAACCCACATTAGCTAATTGGACGATAATACATAGCATGCGTTGCCTCTGGCTTATGCCGGGCTAAGCACAAAACCTTTATCGTAACTCTCTATTCGTGCTATTCTAACGACCGGCGATCATCATCTTTTTGATAGAACATATTTATTATATCGCCCGTTATAATAACGTTCGTCCATTTCCCTCAAAATATTCTAATCTTTATATATATTACATAGATACACTATACACTATATATACATTATATATATATATATATATATATATATATATATATACATCTCGTTATATAATTTATTATTAATAATATATTATTAATAATTAACTATCGGTCAAAGGTTGTCTTGTCGATTCCAAGAGAGAGAGAGAGAGAGAGAGAATCCTCGACACAAGTTTTGATTCAACTTTAATAAGTAATATTAATTATTTGAAGTATCTTCAATAAAACATCAAAGCAAGATACGAGTTTATTACTAATAATTCTGAACAAAATTATATATATATATATATATATATATATATATATATATCGTAGATTATATTTATGGAAAAATTCACTTTTAATAGTGAAGGGATAAGAAGAAACAGCGATAATTTTTGAAATATCCATTTAAGTACTCGCGACAGATTCGGAGATCGTTGCTAAGGTCGGAGACTAGTCGTCCAAGTTCTAGACTTCGCGAACTACGACCTGTCTCATATATCGTTCCTATGGTTTTAACCCAAGATACAGAAGTATACCGTTGTAATACCCGTTTCTTCGCGCTCGCACCTCCGTCTACAAGCGGAGATTACTGCGATACAAAGATCGATGTCGTCCTTCCCGACGCACATGCGACTTTTGTTGCAGTTATAAAAGAAAGAAAGAAAAGAAGAGAAAAGAAACAAAAACAGAAAGAAAAAAAAAAAGAAAGACAACACAAGCTTGATGTAGAAACGTTTACGAGGATAAAAAATTACACGATTTATCGTAGAATAAATTGTACGATGCCTTACGCGAAAGATTGCATTCGTTTATTCTTCGTACATTTTAATTATACTAAATCGTATTTATTATGGATATCTAAATATATATTTCATTTCGTATTATCTCAACCCTTTCATTTATATTAGTGTATATATTTCTAAACTCTTTTGCGGCCACTAAACCCACAGTGATCCTCGTACAGTTTATTTAAGGATAAATATATATATATAGAAGCTTTGAAGTTTTCACAAAGAAATTTTTACATACTAATAGAAGTATAATATCTGTAAACATATTCTAAACGTATTAATATAAATGATACGAGGAATAATAACTTTACCGTTTGAACACGTCAGAGGTTTATGAGCCCCCTCTTATCTGCAAAAAATAAAAAAAAAAAAAAAAGAAAGTTATTACCGCGGATAAGCGTATAACCCGATACACACGGCTCTGCAATATTTTCATGTAAATAATGTGATTTAATACACTATACCACCAATTATCCTTTCGCATTATTTATTGTACGATAAATAAATCGGTTAGCGAGTTAGGCATCCATTTTCCCAACCATGTGTTAAGTCTCTGGAGGATTTAGAAATTGTTAGATAAGCGGTGTAGAGTCGCGACGATCGAACAAGTTCAGGGTAAAAATAAGATCGTAAGAATTGGAAGTTATTGTTAGGCGGTGGGAAGAGGCGAGCTGAATCCCGGAAGCTGCTGCTTCTTCCCTTCCCTTCTCTTCTCTTCTCTTCTCTCCTCTCCTCTCCTCTTCTATTCCCTTCTTTTCTCTTCCCTTCTCTTCTCCATCGAGAGAAAACGATGCGCTGCTTCTGCTGCTGCCGTTGCCATTGGTAAGGCGGAAGAATCGAGTAATCGCGTGCCAAGTCGCTTTATATTGTTCGCCGTTCGGAAAGTCTAAGCCGTCCTGCAAGTGAGCAGAACACGAAGCCCTTCGCGGTCGTACATCAAGCGCAGATAAGAGTCGGCCGCTTATTGCTGGAAAATATATGACGAGCCATTAAGCCCTCCCAGACCGTTCTCGGAGTCCCTCCACTTGGTGGCCCCTTCCATCTACCTCCCTCGCCACCGGCCCTCGCCATTCGACTCTCGCCGTTTCATTCTCCACATCTCTTTCCTACTTCGTAAGTTTTCTACCTCCTTACATAGTTCGAACTCGAAGACGCGAGATATCTGGACCACTCGAAGATACGAGACTTTAAGCCCTCTAATCCGACATTATCCGTTTCATAAAAATCATGTCGAGTCGAGTATCCTTCGACAAAGGGCATGTCGAGTGGCACTCGACGCAACTCTATACGACTGCGCCGTCATATCGACTGCTCGTTTTCATCGATGACGAGAGGGCGATCGCGATGATAAATCGACCGACTGCTAACGAAAAGTCGATAGTACGTTCATATACAGTGTAAAGAGGGATATAGTTGGATATAGTATTTATCGAACGAATAACTTTATCTGGCCCTTTATGTAATCGCATATCCGGTAATAGCGTTGCAGCCACAGGGAAGCACTTTCCCCTGAATTCTATTTACTGTTTACAGGAATTGATATTCTGATATACATATATATATATATATATATATATATATATATATATATATATATATCGATGTATCGAAGATATATACGTGCTGGATACCTACCACTGACATTATCAACCATGCGATAACAAATATACGCTTTGACGGACCGTCGCTCTTTTCCGATCGATTTGCGTCGATTTACTGTCCGCGTTAACTCGAAAAATAAATCCACTTGTACGTTTTGCCGGCCACTCTCGATTCATATTCCGATCGTTTTTCATCTTAAAAAAGTAAAAAAGAAAAAAAAAAAAAGGAAAAAATAAAAGAAAAAAAAAATGGAAAGAATAACAAACGTGATTCGCTTAAAAACCTATCGGTGCTACGACAACTTTTCTGTCTAACTTTGTTCCATTTCTTTGAATCAGATCCATTCGAAACATTTGAAATATAACCAACAGACAACAACGTCTAAAGCTTCATTCCTATATGAAGGGTCAACTAGGATTAACGATTTGATCGAATGTTTGCATTCACGGTTTCTTCCATTTCGGGGGGTAACAAAATGAAAACACTTTATCGGAAAAAGTGTCGATCGATGTTGCGAATTGAAAAGAGTTTTTTATCGATTGAATCGTAAAGGTTTATTTTCATGTGACAAAGTAAATATTTTTCCTCTCTCTCTCTCTCTCTCTCTCTCTCTTTTTCACGCGCATGCACACACACTTTTCCTGACCTCCTCGAATGAAATATGCATGGTAGGAACGCCGTTGGCAGACTGAAAAGAGAAGAATCAGGTTAAATGACGGTGGCTCCCGTGTCCTAGCCCTCTCCACTGAACCCCTTCGAGCCAACTCAGCTGGCGTCAGACACGAACGCTTGTCCTTTCTTCGTCTCGACCACGGCGGTAATCGCGTTTTCATATTTAATGGCGAACGAAATTATTCGGAGGATGCGAGACAGGTCGGGAACTTGCCACTCGAGTACTACGATGCATACGTCAAATCTCGTTTCCTCCCTAATTTTATCGTTAAGTACCGTTCGGACGTACAAATTACGCGTACCATTCTCTTCCTCCATTTACTTCTTCAATACCGATTTTCACAAAGCTTCGACTCCGTTCAACCTCACTACAGGTAACGCCATTTAAACGCGAAAAGGAACAAAAATGATTATACTTTTGCCCATACGACGGATCTCCTAAAACGTTCTTCTTCTAATCGGTTTAACGACGCGACACGTTTTTCTTTTCTCCTTTTTACGGGTTCGTAAATAACGATTGTTTTCAAAATGCTCAACATATCAAACGAGAGGAAGACAATGTTTCTGATGGGTAAATGCTGAAAGAGCTTATAGATAGATTTTCTTCGGGGAATTTCTATCAGTTCCATCATTCCCTTTTTATCATATTTTAAGAATTTATTTCGTAGAAATCGTGTTCGATGAAAATACTAAAGGGAATTTACGATGTCATCGAACAATCATGCCCCAGGATAAAGCTACCTTCGGGGAAGCAAAGCGAAAGGAAATTTTACGTGCAGACGACTTTTCCCGACCGAAAGTGTATCTCGCAAATTTATTTAAACCGGTAAAAAGGCATGTAAACTTTCTCTTTTTCTCCCCATCTCTCTCTCTCTCTCTCTCTCTCTCTCTCTCTCTCTCTCTCGTACAGTACCACATACAAAAGATAAACCACTGCGAACTGTGGGCTCACGGCTCGTCATGTTTAGTCCATGTTACGTACCGTCTTGTAACTTAATTTTCCTAGAACACGAGAAGCTGTAATTTATTCGCCAAAAGGATGAAAACCTTGCTACGCGTATGTGCGAGTATATAATAAACGTTTCCTCAAAACTAGTTTGTAGTAAACGTGAAACGCGGTGAATGGACGAAAGTCAAGGATTTCGCTCGATAGCTGTTGTTAAGAAAAAAAAAAAAAAAGGAAAAGGAAAAAAACGAAAAAAAGAAAATAAAATGAACAGTCGCGTAAGGGGGACGTTCCCGTGCTGCAAAAAGAAACATTATTTTTGGACATATCCGATGGGATTGTGAATCCGATAATCGTGTTAATTCGTTCGGGCGCGTTATTAATATTCGCTTAATGCCGATCGTTAGAACGACCTATTATCTCCAAAATTTAATGAATTCCATTTAATTCGCTTACATTAACTTGCACGGAAAATGGGCAATGTTACTGTCGTCGTCGTACATTTATTTATTCGATATCATTACGAAATAACGATAATCGATCGATTAAGAATTTTCATTTCGATGGTCATAGCTTATCTCTTGATTAATTATAATACATAAAATGGAGAGTGGGGGGGGGTAGAGGGAAGTGTAAATGGAGCTGTTATTACTTGTCACTTTTCTTACTGTTCGCACGTGAACCGACGAATCCTTAAAAAGTAGAGAAAGTTATAAAAGTGTCGAGACATTCATCGTCGTATAGTGACGATCCAGCTGTCCGTGAGTCGGCTCTGTTCCGAGCCATTAAGCCGGTCACAGACGATCGGCTTTGGATCGTGGAACGGCGATAGTTTGTCTACGATGCCACCGTCGTAGATCATCGACGGCCCCATTACGTACTTGTCTTGTATACGGACAAACATTTGCGATGTAAGTTAATAATCCTCTCCCACGATAATTGTTGGAATAATCGATACGACGAGGAAAAATAGGACAATATCGAGGATTAATCGAATCTTCGTCAATCAACGAATTCATTTCGATGCGTATCAATTATCGAAGTATAAATGTTTTATCCTACGTACGTTAAACACATTTGAAATTTAATCCTTTCGGTACGAAGGAACTGGCAGCGGTAACACATTCGATACGAAAACGTGTTTTTCGCTATTCATAGAGTCGGAATATTTGAATATTTTATAAATAAATACCCCTTAGACTATAATTATAATAACTTCTTCATTCGGACAAATTCTCGACGAACGATTTCAAGTGTTCCCGATTATTACCGAATGTTGCGGCGTAAAGTCATGAATTTTTGGACTAAGCTGATTGGAAATCCATTTGATGCCAGAAGGAGTATCAATTCGTATTTCAGGATACTCTGTTTCTTCAGATTCCGAGGTCCTGAGTATATGTCCCTGATTGTTTTTCCTCATTTTACAAAATGCTAAATTATACGCAACACGGAGAACGTTTCGTTTCAGCCGCCACCAATGATCGACAGGAGTACCGAAAGGTTTTATTTATGCTAAATTAATCCTATACGTATTTTTTAATCATATATATAACATAAATGTTACAATTAATAATTCATGACGTAGATATAATACATACATCTCGATAAATCCAATTAATTTTATTTTTGAGTAAGATTTGAGATTATGATAATACGTAGGCATTTATTACGTAAAGTACAAAATACATATACATATGTATCATACATGATCGTATGTATACATAGATAGATATTTATCGCGGTGCAATTTCGTGGTCGTGTTTGTGAGAACAACGGCAAAGATCTGATCGATATCCTCCAATGGTAATTCCGGTTATTTTATTTCCTTCTTGCGAGACTTTCTTGATTACTCATTTACATTTCGTTGTTCCCACCGAGGTCAACGTCCGAAACGTAAAGAGAGAAAGGAAGGAGTGGAGTGCATAGGAGAGGAGAGGAGAGAAGAGGAGAGGAGAGGAGAGGAGAATGCGACGAATCGTTGCGGTTCACCGCATTAATAATAATTGCTGGAGCGTTACGAATACGAAGCGACGCGTTGAATCGATTATCGTTTCGCGTTACCGACCTTCGTAACCTCCCCTATTCGCTCGATTGCCCGTTCTCGTTTTGTCTTCGCAAAAATGAAAATCAACCGATTGATTAATCGTAGCTGGGGAAAGGAGTTAAAGCTGCTCATTACGTCGGATAAAATGTGGTAAGAATATGATTACTGTCGGTTCCATTGATGAATTAAGAAGACCCAACGGATGATATTAAATTGGCTTATATTTATAAAAAAAAAAAAAAAAGAAGAAATGAGTACAATTTACTATACGATGTATAATAATAATTCACGATACTGGTTACGTATTTATCTATCGTTCGTTGACACGTTCAAATCAATTAAATTAGTATTCAAAATTAATATTAATGGAGAAAAGAAATTTTTTAATCATCCACTAACATTTCATTCGTAAACTTATCAATTAACTAACCTTTATTCCATAAACAATTTAATTCGTAGAGGTTTTCTTTTTCTTCTTCTGTTATTTTTCTTTTCTCTTTTTCTTTTTTAAAAAGGAAATTTTAAATTTATCATACAACGAATTTAAGCGTAGAGACATATTTATTAGATTTCAACTTTTTACTGTAAGCCAGGTAAATCTTCCTGTTAAGTCATAAATAATTATCATCGAAAGAGATAATTGTCCGTATGAATTATTTCACGAAAATCTTTCGAACAATGACTCGTGCTCGTATGAAACAAGAACTCGCATACATACACATGTATAACCGACATTTTGGGCTTGCGAGCCGCTTTATTTCACTAACAATCGTCGAAATCGTTGGAACAATCGTGATCCTTCTTTCGAGATTTTTATTGTTACCCATCGGGCCGCAGGATAAATGGTCATCCAAAACAAAACGGCCTACGGTACGCTTTTGGCCATACTTTGCATGATATATGTAAACTATGCGTTAGCCCTTTGCCACGATCGCGAGGCCATTTATCCAGCGAATCGGTATTTCACGTATGTATGCATGTATGCATGTATGTATGTATGTATGTACCGCACGTATCTACGTATTCGATGGGATCACTACGAAAATATAATCGGTTTTCGGTTTTCCCGATCACCCTCGCGATCGTTCGCGAATTTGAATTTTATGCTCGTTGTTTCTCGAACGCACAGCCCTTCGAATTTTCGTTTATTGTTCTTGTAACGTCGAATCGTACGATAAGCTAGCTCCCATACAAAACTGGTCGAATCGAAAATTTGATTTTCTGTATTGGACTCGTTGCTTCTCATTTTTACTTCTCCTTTTTCTCTTTTTCTTTCTCTCTCTCTCTCTCTCTCTCTCTCTCTCTTTTATTTCTCTTTTCATCAATATTATTAACACGTTAAATAAATGTTCACGTACGAAATATAACGTGACAATAAAATAGCGAATGATAATATCGAGAAACGTTTCGTAAATTTTTTTTCGACAAATAATTCGTAAATATTTGTCGATGAAAAGACAAGAAAGTACGGGCGATAATTTGAACGTGGAATTATTAAATCGTCTTGGTATTTGTAACCGATCCATAAATAGATATTTCAAATCGGCTTTTGTGTGTGAGGTAATCATTCAAGACTATCGATTATACTACGGAAGAAGAACGATGCGTCTCACTACTTTTCTAACGGTATATCCCCCTCTATATAGATGGAACGATGCTATTGGAAAAACTTTTGTCGGTGGAGATCCTAAGGGTCGTTAGCCACGAGAGCTCTTGCCGGCGCCGTCGCGTCTCCACGCTTCGTAGCGAACGGTACACGCTGTCATCGACGTCTTACTATTACCTTAACGACCACTTAATCACCTGAACTCGATGAGCCAAGCACCGAGCACGCAATGAGAACGAACTTAAAGGGAAAAAATATTCACGTTCAATCGCCTCTCCTTTTATTAATTGTTTGTTAACTCCCGACGATAACCTACTAATTTGTTCTATGGTCCTATCATTGATTAGATTAAGATCCATTTTACGCTGGGATTAAATGATTTATAAACGATAGTTTCTTAAGAAATTGTTCACAATTGTTGTTTATGAAAATTGTTTATAACCAATTATTAAACGTATACGGATAGATGTGTACATATATATATATATATATGGATATCTATTATATAATATTGATTACTGTACAAAGTTAATTATTTTAATTGTTTATAACAAATCGTTTATAACAAATTATTCAATTTATCAATAGATGTACGTCTATCTATACAATGATTCATGGAATATTCATTATTGCAATTATTTATAACAAATTGTTTATAACAAATTTTGTTATAACAAATTATTAAATTTATGAATAGATATATCTGCGTACATCGTATATGTAATTCATAATACGGATTGATGAAAATTTGATTATTGAAATTATTTACAACGAATTGTTTACAACAAATTATTTATAACAAATTATTAACTTTATGGTTAAATGTGTGTGTGAATGAAATGTAATTTATAGTACAGATCAATGAAAAATTGATCGTTGAAATTATTTACAACAAATTGTTTATAACAATTTGTTTATAACAATTGTTTATATTTATTTCTAACAAATTATTACATTTATGGATATATATATATATATATCATATATACATGTATATGTTTTATATGATTTTGTTTATAACAATTGTTTATAACAATTTATTAAACGATTGTTATCGTTATGTAAAAATCTGCCCGTTTAAAACGTCCTTTGTATGAACTTTCTACGACCATTAATTCCGGAGAAATTCGCAAATGAATAAAATACTATTCTAATTGAGAAAAAATGACCCATACATCTAATTTCTTTAATGAATTCATTGACACACTGACCTACATAAATTCCTGGAATTTACGCGAGACTTTGTCAGCCGACAGACGTAAATGTCAGCTGGCAGACGTAAACACTTTTTTCTACTGTAGTACTACTACGCACGATGTACAGACAGGTTATAGAAATGATGAATGGAAATATTTCGAAGGAGATATCTCTTGAACAAAGGGTCGTAGAAATATGAAAAAAAGCTTGTTTTAAAGGGAAAAATGCCCTCTTTTCGTTCACGCGCTTCGATATTATCGTTATAATATGATTGATTTGGTCGATATTCCGTAAGTGATATAAGTACGTATATGCGTAGGCATTATCGATGGATTTTTAAAAGTCGAAATTATCGTGGATAATCCTATGTAAGCGTACACACATATATAACCCCATATACGATTCTTGGCTAATTCGTCGATTCCAAAATAATTATTATTATTATTACTATAATTATCGAAGATAAATATTTTAATTATGATTATAATACTTCAGATACTAGAAGGAAATTTGTTAAAAGCATTGATATGATTTAACAAATGTGTCCGTTTTACTTCGGCCCTTAGCAACTAGACGACTGCCTCTTTAAAGAAAAGGAGAAGGAAAGAAAGAAAGTATTAAGAAATTACGAAAGAGAGAGAGAGAGAGAGAGAGAGAGAGAGAGAGAGAGAGAGAGAGAGAGAGAGAGAGAGAAGAAAGAGAAAATGGGGGAGAAAGAAAGAAAGAAAGTAAGTGAGTGAGTAAGTAAGAAAGAAAGAAGGAAGAAAGAATGAAAGAATGAAAGAATGAAAGGGAGTTCGAGCCAGCTATTAGAGAAAAAGAGATGGAAAGTCATAAAGGCGCACGCACGAGTTCGTTTCCTCTCCGGAGAGCCTTTTTCTCGCGCGCAAGCTTTTAAGCCGTTCCTTTAAAAAAGGGACAGAGAGTACGCTTATCGCGGCTCGCGTAAATACGCTCGGACACGGAGCGAGTAGAACGTAGAAAACTGTGCGCTTCTCACGGTCGTCCGTTAGCGGTTTAGCCGGCGAGTCCGTCTCATGCATTTAAACGGTCACGATAAGAACGTAATTATATTTAATAACGTCCAACGTGGCAACCCGTCACCCCCCTCACCCTCACCCTCACCCTCACCCTCACCCTCACCCTCCACCACCCTCGTCGCCCACATCACCCACCCACCTTTACACTTTTTTTTAACCTTCCCGCCATTTTTCCGTATTCACGATCGGATCGGCAGCTGCACGAAAACCAAACCGCATAAACTGTAAAATAAAGAAAAGAAAAGAAAAAGAAAAAAAAAAAGGAAGCTACGACCACATCGTTGGAAATGTTTATACAAAATTTTGCCTCTCCATGATCATATTTTTCTCTTTTCTCTTTCTACGCGAAAAAATATCCTTTGTTCTATCGGGAACAAGCCTTCGTCACTAACGATTACATTTTTCCTTTTGTTGGTTATATTTTTTTCTTTTCTTTTTCTTTTTCCCAATGCAGAAAGCGGAATTGCGAGGAAAGATATTCGAAAAGATTGTGCAAGTTCTTTTAACGTTTTTTATTATTTTTTTTTTCTTTCTCTTTTTTTTTTTTTTTTTTAACATAAACCTTTCCGGTTCGTAGCTGAAAAAAAAAATAAAAGAAAATTCGAATCGATCGGACAAATATTGGGAGAGATCGATGGCGGAGAATTTGTTCGTAATTAATAATAATCGTCATTCATTGATAACTATCGCGCGATTTAGTTCCCAATGAATTTTCATACACGGAATTACTCGACGATTTATTCACAAAGGACAATAGTCTGATCGATCGCGCGTGACGAATGACCTCGTCGAGTACGTTATTCGCCAGTTTAATAAATTATTCCTGACGATTATTTAGATCTGTGATAGAGGGATTTCAAACTTCGCCAATGATTTATTTCATTCCTTTGAATTTCGGAAAAACAAAAAAATGTTAGAACTATCGATTTTTTTTTTCTATTACATAAGTATACACTCATGTCGTTTGACTAGCAGTAGTTTACAGGATGGTTCATTAATTTGATTTATATGTTACCGTGCAAGTACGAAGTACCTTTAATAAAGAGAAATTGAAATCGTGCATCTCCTTTTTGTCCTTCCTTTAATTTTTCATAAAGTTTTTCGTACACTTTGACGAAAATAATTCGTAACAATGTACCTTAAAATAGAAGCTTTATATATATATATATATATATATATATATATATATATATATATATATATACATGGCCAAAAATATATTATTATTATTTTCTTGTTAAAATAAAGCGAAAGCACGAAAGAAAATCTGTTCGATTCAAGCTACTTTCTGTTAAAAATTACTAAGGGTTAAGAGTACCTTCGTAAAATAAAGACGTCAGAAAGCGGCTTATAGAGACTATTCGTGCCGGCATGCTGGTTAAGTAGCTACTACCGTCCTTGGAGAGTGCGACCAACCATATATTTACCGACGACTCCAGCTACTAGAGATTCCTTCGAGAATCGAGCTAACGCGATGCTCTCTTCTTGTCTTTTCTTATAGCATGAAAAGCAACCGACCGAAATTCTTCTAAGAATTCCCAAAATTATTTCCGAGTATTTCTTTATGTTCTCCATTTACAGACAATCGCGTTTATTACTTCGTTATATATATATATATATATATATATGTATATATGTATGTATGTATTTCGTTATCATCTTCGTCATAATCACGATTATATAACATATAACTGTATAAATGTATAAAAATAGTATACGGTATAAAATACTATTTTTATTATATGACTATTTTTATTATATGATTTAAATCTAATGGAGTCTTGAACGAATTTAAAAGTCGGAATCTTTCAAACGCTAAGTGAGAATAATATGAAAAATTAAATATGATGTATTATCAAATTTATTTGTCTAATTTACACAATTCATCTTCTCCTCTATATATATATATATATATATATATATATTGTCTAACAATTAAACCTAATCAAAGAGAATATACTTACGAAACGAAATTACGAAAGTAAATACATTTTTTTTTCTTTCTTTTTCTTTTTTTTTTTTTTTTATATATTTCTTCGTCCATATTCTGATTAATTCAATTTATCTGATTCGTCCTGCATACGTTACAATAATTTAATTTCGAAATGCAAACGTCCAAGAACAAATCTATAAACAAGCGTGGTTGTATGATATTCCAGTTAATCAGTTGATTAACTAAAAGGTATCGAACAATCGAAATAGCAAAAGTTCTCAATCAATTGTTGTTTATTTTCAAATGACGTGCGAGTAATAAAAATACCTAAAGCTCTATACTATCTTGAATTGAAAACGATCCTTTTTTTCGATATGAAAATTATGTTAACGCACAACGATATTTTAAGACGCGCGATAAGGAGTATTTCGAATACGTGAAAACGTTATTCTTATCATTCTTATTGTATTCTACATGCGTATGCAAATACATAAGTAAGTACGTGCGTGCATAAAATTTTATGCGTGTCTCAGAATCGTTATGTTTCTCGTTGTAATAACAACGGCAATGCTTAAAGTTATTATCCTAAATATAACACAAGATAAAAGAGATATTTGAACTGTTCCAAATGATTATTTTTTCCTTTGGCTCATCTTTGATTCCGCCATACTCAAACCGACCTTCGATCATCTTCCTGCACGTGTATCACATCGACATTGTTCTATCATTTTCTATCTTCTAAGGGGGTGGGGAGTGGGGGGGACGTTCGACTCAGAGTTACGCTCGTTCGTCGAGCAAGTAGCAATCTTCTTTTATAAAAGACTTTCATCCTCGAGAGGGAGGCAAGGAGAAGGAGCTATGGAACACCGAGGCTAGGAGTATCTCGAGCGCGGTGAAGCCAGTTTCAAGAGTTACTTCGAAGATCATTTATAAACTCAAAAAGGGAAGCAAAGTGAACTCGATGACTCTAGTTTGTTGGTCGAGATTGCTGCTGCTTCTGCACCTACTCTCTCTCTCTCTCTCTCTCTCTCTCTCTCTCTCTCTTCATTTCTTTTCTCTTTTCCTTATTCCCGTCGTTGATATTTTATTCTTTTTCCTTTTCCTTTCTTCCTTCTTTCTTTTATTTTTGTTTTCTTTCTTTTTTTTACGTACAACATTTTTCTCACTTATTTACACTTACTTTTACGCGACGTGATATATTACATTGCGCGCTAGAAATATTTATTATTAAAATAAAAGAAATGGAGGGAAGAAAAATGCATAAGAATGTGAGCCTTTATTTCAAGGGCATTCAACGAATTTCGTATGGTACAGTCATGGATTGCACTCCTTTTATAATTCACTGGTCGATCGCTTTTAGGCTCGTGCGCGGGGGAGGGGGTGGGAAAGGAGTGCAGGATATAAATCAAGAGAAGAAAAGGAGTGCGTCTGCAGCTAGAATGGGGTCTTGCCTTATACATTACCAACGAGAGAATGTGAAAAGAGAAATATTGAAGATCCGGTACCGTATTTTTGAATATGAAGTGAGATGACATGGCTCTATAGAAAGATGGAGGATGATAGAGAAAGAGAGAGAGAGAGAGAGAGAGAGAGAGAGAGAGAGAGACGGAGAACAAAAATGCCATTTGCATTCTTTACTGCGATAAATAAACAATTACGGTGCAAATTTCTTTCATATTGTTCCGTAGACGGAAAAGGAATTATTATAAAAAAAAAAAAAAAAATAATAAATCCATTATACTGATCGTCGTACGCATCCATTCACTTTTATCACTGCTACGAATAATAAACATATTATCGTCATACTTAAAATCATCGAATTCGTTTAATATACCTTAATATAGATAATTTATGTAATACAAAAAAAAAAAATAATATTTTCTTTATTTTTCTTTTTCTATTTGTTCCTTAATGTAAGAAAAAGTATGGGTTTCCTTTGGATGAATTCGGACTGTGAAATTTCAATGAATTTTCATTAATTATCGACATTCGTGTCATCGTGGACAATATAGTAAGGTAAAGATCATTTTATACGTTAAATAATAAAGATTATTTCTTAGATTTTTAGTTAGTTCTATAGTCGATAGTACCGTTGATTAAAGGCTGATAAACGGTCGAGCAGTTTACGGAGTGCCTCGAGGTCATCCTTCCATCGACGTCGTCTTATCTTCTCGAGACGAGCTGCGTATACATTGGAATACATGTAGGTGGGATTCAATGGCGTCGTCGACGATAATGGAAGGCTTTGCCGGAGCGTGTATCAACATCGACGGCCATTCCTATCGAGTATTCGAATCTCTCACGGTCTTCCGCGTTCTCGCTACAAGAGCCCGGAAGTAGAAGGAGTTATGCTAAAGGGAAGAGGCCTTTTCTTCCTTCCTCTCTTTGTCCGGTCTCCACCTCTTGCGATATCGTTTCGATCGGATTCTCCTCGAGATCGGAAGCTATTTCTGTGATAGAGAAGGGGAGAGGGAGAGAGAGAATAAGAACAGACAAAATGTAGATATTCTATTCCGATAATTTATATATATATATATATATATATATATATATATATATATATATGTATGTATGTATGTATGTATGTATGTATATATGTATGTATGTATATATGTGTATACTATATGTACACATATATACTATTATATCGTGAAAATATGAAAGAAATAAGAGAAATTGAAAAGAAAATTTAATGAAAAGATATACACATGATATTTGACTCGTTCGACGTAATGCAAATAGATCGAATTAAATGTAAATGCAGGCAAAAAGTTTTCATACGATTTAAAAATAAAAAAGAAAAAAATTAATTGCTCTCTTTCGCAAACCCTTCAAGCCAATCTTTGTTCCTACCACGGATTATACAGACTATACAGATATAGTTATGACTGTTCATTAATTTTATCGAACCACGTGCAATTATGCTTTATCAATTTCATTTACCTAATATCTCTCTACCGTGTCTCTTGCTCGCGAGTAAAATATGACAACAAAATGAAAATAAAAAAAAAAAAAGAAAAAAAAAAGAAATGGAAGCTCGCCGTTCGACGAGAGATCAATATTTATTGATAATTGACATCGGATCGTTCTCCTTGTAGGAGTATTTCAATCAGGATCGCTTCGTTTCAATTCCGAATACTCGAGACGCGGATATTATACGCGAAACATATGTATCCCGTGAAGAGGGGAACGAGCGCATGGAGACGTACGATTGATCAGCTGCGAAGCTACCTTTATATAGGGTAAACGACAATGCTTGTGCAATAATGATTCGTACTGAAGATCAAAAGGTTCGAGACGGAGGTAAGCGAAAGAAGAGGAAGAAAAAATAGATAGATGGATGGAATGGGGATAAAGGAAGAAGAAACAAAAGAAAAAAAGGAAGAAAGAAAGAGAATGATGGAGATAGAGAGATAGATAAGATGAAAGGAAAAATGTAATGATGCTAAGAGTGACGATAATTGATAATTTGTCGTATATCTTATCTTCGTTATTTCCTACGTATGCAAATACATTCGCGTATCTATGTAAAAAAAATATATATATATAAAATTACAAATAATAATACCAATAATAATAATATGTTTTATAATGATATATTAGAATATTAAATTATCTTAAGATTTTGAACGGATATACAAAATTTGACTCATCGCATTGCCATTCACTTTACAATGATCTTTTCAGTGATCGATTTTTTAGAATGAAATAATTCAATCTAGTAATGATTAATAAATAGAAATACAATGTTCCTGTTTGTACGAAAATTTTGTTACTTTTCATTAAATACATTGATTAAAGGTTGGACTAGGAATACGAAATGTAAAGTCCTTAGAAAATATAACTATAAGTGGAAGAACCGTTGCTACAAAGGAACATTAAAGAAGGCTACATCGTGATCCCTTCGATTCGTTCGAATCTGCTTCGCTTTTTAAGGTAACTTCAATAGCTTCCTCGGTCTGTACTTCTCTTTTCGGACCCGTTTTCGACGAAGGAAAAAGAAAATAAGGAAGAGAGATGGAGATTGGGGATTGTTCAATGATAAGAAATGAATAAGATTTTTCGAAACCTTACTTTGTTCACAAAGAGAAAATGAAAATAAGGGATAATACGATATGATGTTGCGATTTTAATTTTACAAAAATCTACCTAGCACTTTTATATATATATATATATACACGGGGATACAAGCCTTTGCTATATCACAAAAGAGAATACAAAATGCTTTTCTCACGCCGCTAAGAAGAAAGTTTCCCCTTTTTGAATATTCGTTTATTCATATATGACTTTGTGAAATCTTTCGGTGAACGTTTCAGAAACGTTGTAAAAATATTATGTTTATCAATTAAAAAATACGGCGAGATAGATTAAAAAAAAAGGAAAAAGAACGAAACATCTTTGTAATCACCGGACCTTTGAAGAATATATTGTAATTAAGCATTATTTCTCAGGCGTAAAGGCTCGTTTAAAACTATGAAAAGAAACATAATTTTCAATAGAAATTTCATATTTATCTTCCCGTTTAACATACTGAAATGGTTTTATGTCTGGCATACATTTCAGTAGTACGTGAGACGACTAATCCTGTATAAGTACGAACCGACTACATAGAGTACAATTAAAATTCGTTTGTGCACTTACGTAACTCGTGTTAATTTACTTTCTGCAATAAGCAAAAGGGCAAACGAAATAATTAATTTCCACGGAGTTCTATCCGCTATTAAAATCATTGCGAGGGAGTATTCTAAGGGAAGCTAAATATAAGAATTTATCCTTATATATCTCTTTCAATATCGTCGTCCGAGAAACGAAAAGGATGGTATATTTCGTTTGAAACGCGAAGAAACGAAATTCTCGAGAACGTTGAAAGATCAGAGAGAGAGAGAGAGAGAGAGAGAGAGAGAGAGAGAGAGAGAGAGAGAGAGAGAGAGAGAGTGAAAAAGAGTGAAAAAGAGTGAAAAAGAGTTGCGGGGAGGGGGTATTGGTACGCGAGTCCGTGAGCTTTTGAAGTAGAAACGGTGAAAATCGCTCGAAGGAGGAATGCGAATGCGGATGGTGACTGGTGGCGTTTCGTCGTTCCGCCATTTTCCTCGAAAACCGACTGCCACCGCCGCCGCCACCGCCGCCACCGCCACCACCGCCACCGCCGTCGCCATCTCTGACGTCGCCACCACCACGTTCTCGATTTCCCCGGCACGGCTGGCTCGTAAAAAGCGGACGACACGACTTCGCACTTTGCTCGCTCGAACCTCCGCGTCTCGTCGGGTCACGATCTCTTGGAAAAATGGCCGCCGAACGGTACGGTGGAAGCGAATCACGGCCGCGATATTTACCGAGAAGTCTAATCGATATCACATGCCGATCTCGGAAACGAAAGAATTCGCATCGCTTTATATGGAAAATTACCTATATCGTCTGCATACGGGATTTTTGTTCAGGTAAAAATATTTCAACGTTCAACGCTCTTTAAAAATACGGAATTTCTATTCCTTATCGCTATTCGATAACGAAATTTTTATACGTTGACTATTATTATTACCGAAATAATTGATTTCTGTAAGTAGAAAATAAAAAAAAAATAAAAAAAAAATAAAAATACAAAGGAAAGGGGGAAAAGGTAATAGCTAAGATTTATTTTTTTTCTTTTTTTTTCTTTTATATTATAACAGGTAATTACATTCCCTTGCAAGTTGGACGTTAATATTTATAATTATTTTCAAACTTATCTTATTTTGAAATTGTTTATTCCTATATGAGAAAATAACATTCCCTTCTGGTACAATATTACTGGAATGTTGCCGATGGTTGTTGGTAATAAAAGTCATTTTAAATATTCAATTTAAACTCACGTTACTCACATTTCTCATTTGATGAGCGAGCAAATTACGGTATTTCACGCTTCGGTACGATACTTTGAAAAGAATTTTAACGAGTGACAGAATTTAAAACAAAAAAAAAAAAAAAAAAGAGCAAGAAAGACACCGTCGATCTCTATTTGGGTAATAGTTATGAAAGAGAAACAAAAATGCAACGTATGACTCTTGCGGACAATTGAAGACATGATTGCAGAAAATGAAGGGAACTATTTGCAAAGTTTCAATGTTGAAAGGAACACTTTAATCAAGACGAAATTTTTGATGTATGAGTGTTTGTATATTATGACAATGCTCGTGTTTATTTAACAATATTATCTACTGCATTTGTTTGGTTTTCAATCTCTTTGAACTTTATACCGTAACAATGACATTTCTCCGTTTGAAGTCTGTTTTATAGAATCTTTAACAAAGATGAAGTACTAAAGCTTTCCAGCTAATACTTCCTGACAATACAATAAGAATTAATTATTTCGTATTTCTTTTTTTTCTTATTTTTTTACATAATATTTAATTACAAATAATATTGTGACTTCAGTAATTGTAATATTATTTATTGATTTACAGATAATATTAAATATATCTATAATAATATAAAGATTATAATTTATTGTTTTTATTATGAACGATGATCGATAATCATCGATTTGTCTTTTTTTTACGAAGAAAATTTATTTCTTTTTTATAGTGATTCATATAACAATATATAACTACGATACATACGTATATTCATTTATATTTGATGTTATAAATTTGTACCATAGTAATCATTATTATATACTTCGATAAAATGATAAGAAATAATTGATATATATATATATATATATATATATATATATATATATATATATATGTAGAAACTTTTAACAATTCGTTGAAATATTAAACGATATCGATTTTTCACGTAGTTCGATTAATATGAAATCCCCCATACGCATGTGTATATATATGTGTGTGTATGTGTGCGCGCGCGCGCGCGCGCGTGTGTGTGTGTGCACTATATAACATGATTTCATGATTTTTAAATGTCACAAAGATAATTAATCCGACGTTTAAAGTCCATTCAAAAGGATGCGACTAGTGCGTATTAGAGCTTAAAACGAAAATTTATGACTTCTCGATTCGTTTGAACGCGAACGCGAAAATTCATTGGGAATGGCCAATAAATCGCCGACGCCGTCATACGTTCGATCAAAAAAAAAAAGAAACAAAAAACAGGAAGAAATAAAAGAAAAAAGATATATAACGAAAAAAAAAGAGACAAAACAGTTTCGGTCGAGTACAAAACTCGAGTGAAAATTGAAAAAGTATCCCGTTGGATTGATAAAGCTGAGAGAATTCACAACGATGTGTCGTTCTCTACCTACGCTTCCGTTTCGCTTTTTCTTTTTTCTCCTCTCTCTTTTATTTTTTCTTTTCGATATTTTTTGTTAATATTACGCACGTTCATTGCAGGTTCATCAAATTCGACAGAGCCAGGGACGCTACTGATCCAATAAATTTTGATGAGAGCAATATCTGAAAATGCACAAATTACAGAAAATTGCAATTACACGTGTAAAAACTGGACGGACTAAAATCAAATATGAACTGTGAGAAATGTGTACGTGCATATAAAAAAGAGAGAGAGAGAGAGAGAGAGAGAAAGAAAAAAAAATAGTCTATACAATATCATTGAAAATCGAAACTTCCTCACATAAGAATCTTCTATCATATTTGTACTCTTCTCCATAAGAGTTGTTATTTATCTGATATAATAATTATTGTTATAACATAAATATATATATATATATATATATATATATATATATATATATTATGATAAGCGTATAGATAAATTTTCTTTCTGATCGATGAATATAACGATACGAATTGAATGTACGATACCTATAATCAATTAATCAATACGTACGAAATACATTAAACTCTCGTTAGGGGTAAGAATGTTGGAGGTTCATTTAAAGGGTGATAAAACGATATACCTGACGACATCTACGTCGTAGCTTTGGAAACCCCGTCGGTATACAGTTTCAAACTATACCCCAGCGATGGCAGCACCCTGAACAAATTTTCAACCCCCTTTGCTAGACGATTCTTTTCCAAGAGAAAGAATTCGTACTAAAGACATTTGGCACGTACAACAATGTGTCAAATTTTTGGAGAACGGCCAAGCAAGGATTTTTTTCTTTCCGTTTTAACGAGGAAATTAAATAATATTTAACGAGGAAATTAAATAAGACTAACAATTGAACGAATTTTCGAGATTGTGGTTCGTTTTATTTGTCTTCGAAATAATCATTTTAAACACATTCTATGTACAATATATATATATACGATAAAACTTGGTAAAAATATATTCCATGCTAGCTAGCTACTTCGTATGATCATCAATTTGATTTTATTTCATTTTCTCTTATATACTTTGCATTTTCTTTTTTCTATCTTAGTCTTCATATTATTATTATTATTATTATTATTTTTATTTTTTTTCTTTTTTTTTTTGTTTAAAATTGATCAGGACAACTGACAAACCAAGAAAAAGGAAGCCATACTTCCTTCCATTTATTAGGATACAGATTAGGTTGTCGTCGAGTGATTTATACTATCGGTTTCCCACTCCAGAAAACAGTCTGCGACCAGCACGACATGAAAATACCTACCTACGGCCATGATTCTCGATACATCAATTTTATGCAGAACGCACCGATTTGCCTTTCAATTTTCATGCAAATTTCTCGGCTGGTCGTTCGTAAAGGTCTTTGTCCTCCTTGTCCTAGATATCTTCTCTGGCTCTCTCTCTCTCTCTCTCTCTCTCCCTCTCTATCTTTCTTATTTCTGTACCTCTCTTTTCCTTATTTAAAATTTGCTTTTCAAACCTTTCATATCGCTGTTTTATTAATTCTAATATCTTATATCGATCTCTTTCATTTATAGTATATTTACTTCTTTATAATTTTCCTTTTATATATCGTATTATACATTTGTTATGATAATATTAATTACTTTTTAATCAGATTCTTTTAGAAAGATTATTTAATTACGGAGTTACACGTTTTGATATTTTTCTTCCTATTTTCTCTCTCTCTCTCTCTCTCTCTCTCTCTTTCTCTCTTTCTCTTCGAATTTTTCCAAACCGATTATTGCTTTTCTCTCTTCTTTGCTGTCGTCGGCCAAACTAAATCGATGCGACATCGGAGTAACAGGTTCTCAATTTAGCGGATAATATTAAAAGAGATGCTTCCCGAGTACCTACTTTCTTTCAATCGATCGATCGATCGATCAATTCGTCCATCGAGCGATGGATAATTTGAATAAAGCGGCGTGATTGCATTCCCTTTAATCTATATCTCAAGATCCTAAGAATGAATTCGTAATGATATTTACAATCCTATTGTGAAATCCTTCTATATCCACTTTATACAAAAAAAAAAAAAAAAGAAAAAAAAGAAAAGAAAAATTATGACGACAATACGCATAGATACATATCTACGCTTCTTTCAATAACCTACCTGTTAAAATTTGCAAAGGGAAAACATTTCAATCAAACGATATCAATGGACGGACCGACGATCTTTTTGTTCGCCGTTTCAATTTTAAATCTACAACGGTGCCATTTCAAAAAGAGGTCTGTTCTATCGGAAAGATTCAAAAACAAGAAAAAAAAAAAAAAAAGAATGAATGAGGAAGAAGATTGAAAAAGAAGAAAGAAGGTGAAGGAAGAAAGGGAAAAAAAAGGAAGAAAAAGAAAATTAGAAAAAAAAAAAGAAAAAAGAAAAAAGTCAGAGGAGGTCATTGATATCGGTTCACGTTTGATTCGTTATACTATCATCCTTTCGTGATTTTGCTTTAAAGGACGGAAAAAGGGCGCAAATTTCCTCGCCAAACGTGAAAGAGAACTTTCCCTTTTTCGTGGTTCAATCCCAAAATGACGGTACGCTCGACGGTGCCTCCCGTTGGCAGTGATAATTGAAACTGTAAATTAAACCTTCAGGATAAGCTTTGCGAGCAAATAAGTTTTTAGATTTCTCTTCCCTTTTCTCTCTCTCTCTCTCTCTCTCTCTCTCCTCCCATCGATACCTTCATCACCCATTCTCTATCTCTCTCTATTTCTATCTCAATCTCTATCTTTGTATTTGTTTCTATTTCTCAGTACAACATTCGTTGATCATCGAAGATGAAATCAAATCTGTGATTAAGCGATCACTTTGTGAGATAAAGAGTAGTATCCCGTCCAATCGACACGGTTAATGTGTGTACACGAGAAAGATAAAACGGCAAAAGCTAACGATTTCTATTACCTTTTCCAATTACACAATCCATTTTTGATTAAACCGATTAGATTGAGATCGTCGTATTTGTATTTAATATATGTTTCAAAGATCGTACTCGCTCTTCTTTGTTTTCTTTTTTTCTTTTTCTACAAAAAGTTAATAACTATTTGCAGTAGTTTCGCATTGGGGAAAATTATTTTAATCGATGGTCACGAACAATGGATAATAGTTGTTATTAAAGAAAAAGAAAAAAGAAAAAAGAAGAAGAAAAAAGATAGAATTGGAAATTACAATACACATACGAAACTTAGGGCGTATTATTCGAAAAAAATGTTTCCATACAAAGAAAATTACAATATTATTTTTATATGAAATACAATAAGCCCGCGTGTTCCAAATTGTTGACACAAAAGTAAAGTTAGATAAAGTTAGAGAAAGAGTGTGTTTGTGTGTGTGTGTGTGAGAGAGAGAGAGATAAAAAGAAGTAATATACGTACGCGCTTTTGCTTCTCCCGAGAAGATATTAAAATTTTGTGATATTTCGTGACTGTGAAATAACGCGCTTTCCACGAGCAAGTAATTTTATAATATCGAAATACTTCGATGCACAGCATTCTCAGTGGATTCCGACGTGTGTCTCATTCGTCGACTCGGTTAACATCGATGCGACATTCAATTTCCATGCGCCCTCGCTCCAACATATCACGAGTGACAGTCGCAATGTTCTCACGACGGTAAAACGTTCGAAACATTTGTTCCCTTCTACCCTGTATCTTCTTGTTTTGAAAGAGAGAAATAAATAAATAAATAAATAAGGAACGGGTACATACATTCTTCAATTAATTTCGAATTATTAGAATTCATTAATATCGCGTTTAATGTTAAATATAAATATATATATATATATATATATATATATATATATATATGTGTGTGTGTATATTATATTGTCATATTAATGCGAAATACGATAACTTGACGAGTACGTTAACTCGAATCCATTTAAATGCAAAATTGTCGACTAATTGAATCATTTAAATCCGATTACGTGAAATTTTTGTACTCAAATATATCCTTCGTGTTTTTGCAATTTTTTTTCTTTTTATTATTTTTTTTCTTTTTTTTTCCTTTATATCTCATATCTTTCATAACATGAAAAATATTCGACATTACCTAGGATTTTATATGACGAAATAAAAAATTATAAAATGGGAAAGAATCATGCGATTAAAGTGGGCTTTGATCGGACGAAAAGAAATGAAAATTCGTACGGTTCCAAGAGTCAAACGATTAAAGTTCGTAGCTATCGATTTAAAGTTTGCTCGAACAGCCGCTTTACCGATCTCGTCTGACAAACTAGAGAAAATGCGATCGAATGAAATGGATTCAACGATAAATTAAACAGGCAAAGTCCTCGGCGTTCTAATTTGCAGATCGTATTCCAAAAAGAAAACTTTGTCGTATTCCGGACGGGATTGGAAGAATTTATAGTTACTCTAATATCGAAAACTCTGAATAGTTGGCGAGCCGACCGATATGGATATAAATTTTCAAACTGACCCGAACCAACGTGCTCTCGCACACCACAAGCAAACTACGGTGATCATTTTTCGTCCGACGTAAATCAAAGTAACTCGTAAAAAACGACGTGACCTACCGTAATGGCACATATCCACATATCTATACGTATGAATATAATAATGGCATATACGTGTATATAATGTATGAAAAATATATATATATAACAAAAATATTTTTATTATTTACCACTAATAGCTATCGATATCTTTCTGTCTTCTTTTTTTTTTTTATCTTTTCATTCGCAGGACAAAGGAATTTAAAGAAGTATCCTGTGATGGTGTTTATACATGGCGAAAGTTACGAATGGAACAGTGGTAATCCATACGATGGCACCATTCTAACGGCTTACGGAAACGTCGTTTTCGTCACCATAAATTTTCGCCTAGGCATTTTAGGTAAGTCGGATTACTTTCCTACGCACATGTATATATGTATTTAAAAATTTAAATATTTTAGATATGTTCTCGTAGGATATATTACATCCACCATACGTACATGTATATATATATATATATATATACACACTCAATGATATATATATATATATATATATATACACACTCAATGATATATATATATATATATATATATATATATATATATATATATATACTGTAAAAAATGTATAGTATATATGCATACATTTAAATATCCGGATTTAATGTAGTACGTGCATTACGTGCACGTGTTTAGCATTTCTACCTTGCTATAAATTACAAAATCGTTGAATCGATCCAGAACATGAATCTTTTTCCTTTTTCTATTACTCTCCACCATCGTAGTATCGTGATCCGACACTAACAAAAAATCAATAAATTCCATTTACGAAGATCCCCGAAGATATCCGATTTTTCAACGTACCGAAGAGCACAAGCTGTTCCAATTCGAATTCACGAAATCCCATTGGACTGCGTGAAGACATTGAACACAGAATCAGAACTTCTCCTTCGTTAACATTCACGTTTCGACGTTTCGAGCTTTGATCCTTGATACGCAATTCCTTTTTATTTTTTATCTTTTATTTCTTATTATCCCTGACATGCTCGGATCACGTGGTCAACGTGAGGAATTAGATGCAATCGCAAACCAAGATCCTTTTTGACATCAATATACAAGTCGTATCATTACACCTACATTAAAATCATAAAAATCATATACCAATTTATAAATAAATTATTTCCTATATTAACAATAATTCAATTAAAATGTGTAGAAATAAACGGATTTAATTCCGCTTCCAAATAATCAGATAAACGATATATTTTTCTTTCTGTCAAAAGATCGATCCCTTAATCCCCCATCCCCACTCCTCCTCCCTTCGAACTAACTCGTTTTTATCTTCCGTAGCGAGTTCCTTTGGTCTAACTAATGAAAAAAAAAAAAAAAAAAAAAAAAAAAAAAAAAGAAAAAGAAAAAAAAATGAAAAAAAAAAATCAGGTAGAGAAGCGCGAGATGGAAATGACGAAGTACGTAGCTTAATCAAACTAACGAAAGGTTAAAGAGCCTCCTTTCCTGTTAGTTAGTCCGAAACGCAGAACCAGCTCTTATACCATAACGCTTCTGTTCTTTTCTTCCACCACGTCGAGCTCGGGAAGCATATTTTTTCCCATGTTTTGCGAAGGGGCCAAGTTATCCGTGAGCTTCTATCTTTCTTTTCCCCTCCCTCTCCCTCTCCCTCCCTCTCTCTCTCTATCTCTATCTCTATCTCTATCTCTATCTCTTTCTCTTTCTCTCTCTTCTTCTCGAGCAAAGCAGACCACCTAAAGCGGAGTTACTAAGCGCTTCTCCGGCACTTTAACCTAATTTATGATTATGGTTTCGGACTCGTCTTTCTCTTCTCTCTCTCTCATTCTCTCTCTTTCTCTCGTTTTATCTCTATATCTTTTCTCCTCTCCTGCTATTACGCTCTTTTTTCTACTTCGACCACTCCACTTACCAGCTAGGCTATACGTTCGTTCATTCTACATTGCAACGTTCGTCCATTTGTATCGTGCTCATGCTCCTACTCATGTTATCCTTTCCACGGGAAAGGTCAGTTGGAAGGTTCCACCTTCTAAAAGGTAACTTTCTTCTATAATACTTGTCCTTTCCGAACTTCGAATTACATAAACACCGAGACGAAAGTCCCGGCGAACTCAATGAACTTTACTCTTGCATCTATCGGAGTTTTATTCTCCTCCTCCTCCTTCTCCTCCTCCTCCTCTACCCCATCCCACCTCCCTCCCTTGCCCTCTAGCCTTCCGACTACCTTCTTTCTCGCTTCGAAATTTTTCAAAGTCTCCTTTCGCCGTGGATGATCGATAGCGTTCACTATTTTTACGCCGTGAACCGTGAAGTTCTTTTACGGGGATATAGCGACCGATTGCTGGAAGATTTTGAAAGAGAGAATGAGTCCAAGCCCTACGATTTATTACGGTAAAGTATAGAATCTGTAAGTTTCTAAAATATCTGAATGTGATGGGGATAATGATGAGAGCAAAACAAAAGCTTCTAACAATAAAAAAAGAGAAAAAGAAAAAAAATAAAATAAAATATAATGTGCAAGGATTTGCCCGATCGATATAACACGGTAACAGAAAGAAAATGATCTTCTCTTCTAGGTTTTCTAAGACCGGGTATCAGGGACGACGCGGCGAGTAATTTTGGATTACTGGATCAAATAGCGGCGCTTTTATGGCTCCGAGAAAATATTGCCGCCTTCGGTGGAGATCCCAACAGTGTGACCTTAGTCGGTCACGGTACAGGGGCCATTTTTGCTAACTTGCTTCTCATCAGTCCGGTTGCGAACAACAAAGGTACGACGATACGATGATCGAAATATATATATATATATATATATATATATATATATATATATTTATTTAAAGAAATAAAACGAAATAAATTGAATTTCAAGAGAATCTTCCTCGCTCTTTACTTTTGTATTATAATATTCTTAATAATTTGAAAACGTAACATTCCAATGTTCCCTTTTTCTGCGGTAAATATTTTTCCTACCGAAAGACTTGTTTTATTTCATGCTAAATTGAATATCCAACAAACTTGGAATCCAACCAGAGAACCCATATCTTCTCGTAGGTATTTTATATATGCACGTTGCAAGATCGTATTTGGAGTTCAACAAGAGTGAAATTATCTTCTACGCCCTTAAAACGTTTCCGTGTTTCAAAAATATATTAAAGTACTTCTACCTTGGAAAAACAACTCCGTCCCTTTCCGTATGTCTCTAACTTATACGAACTACTCCACTCTCACATTGGTGTCGTTCAACGAGAAACTAATCTCTTCCACGTAAATTCTAGAAAAACTCGTTAAAAGAACTTCTTGTTTGGAGTCACGTAGAAAAAAAAATTTCATATAAACCTGGACCGTCAAATGTCTCCATACCGCGTATACATTTTCCAAGAGATATTTCACGAATAAATTCGACCTCCACTAAAAAAAAAAAAAAAAAATAAAAAATAAAAAATAAACAAGAACAAATAACAATAATAATACCCGATGAAGTTGTATATATTAAAAATATAATTAAGAGGAATACGAAATTCGAAGCGCAGCAGAAATCATGTCCGATCATTTAAAAGAAAAAAAAAAAAAAAACAAAGGAAACCAATTGCAAATTGGAAGAATTACGATAGTCAATGTCTAAGGATAACAATGTTTAATAATATTAATATTATCGTACGCTCGACTTTAAAACCGATCTTCCACCATCTCTCGTAACTTTCAAGCTGCACGAGGTAACGATAATTATTCAATCGATCTATACACCAATCTCGATGTACTTTTGCGAGGATATAACACAGAAAGTTTATCCTAAAAATAATAATGTTACTTCTAAGAGATATATCGGTCTAAATAAAGTTAGCTTAGAATCACATAGACGATAGAAGAAGAATAGAACGTGTTCGAGAAGTTGGAGTAAAGTTGGCCAGTTTCGCGAGATCGAAGTTTGTTGAAAGGGGCGTTAAGGGGTAAAGGAAGGGAGGAAGGAAGGAAGGAAGGAAAAGGAAGGAAGGAAAAGGAAGGAAGGAGGAGAGGGGCGGGATAGGGGTAGGGGGGATGGAGCAAGGTCGGAGAAGGTAGGTTTGAGAGTTAGAGAAGGATGGGGAATCGTTTCGTGAATTAATCTCGTAGATCGTGAACGGTGTGAACCGGTGAACCGGCACACACGCGTGCATACGTATTACAGGGTGAAACTGCGAGCGTAACTAGGAAGGGGTTCGTAGCACAGCTTGGACGTACGTGTTACGGTCTAAACGTTCCTCGCATGAACGCGTTCGTCGATCCTGCGGTTGTTGTCTCTCTCGTAGACAATCTCCACTCCCATCAGCCAACCCTAAACGTTAGAAACTCTCGTTGAAGAAGACACTTAACGAGGAGACCAGATAAAATTCGATCATTTTTCATGCTCATCGAAGGTAAAGGCTTTTTGCCTTTCTGTCCTTGACACCAAAACGATCCACGAAAATTCACCCTCTTCGGCTAATAATTATGAAATATATTATAACCCCACAATTTCGAAAGGGGAGATGATCCCGACGATTTATCGATATACGGCTTAACAACGTCAACACTTACTATATAGTTTCGAACTTCCCCTGAGTGTTCTTCGGGGTAGATAATTTTTTATTATTTTCTTTTTCCTTTTTTCCTTTTCTTTTTTTTTTTCCTTTTTCTTCTTGTTCGCATTCTCTCTTTCCCCCGAAGTCGAGACGTTAAGAAGTATTCCACGATCAGGATTAATTTCTCATCTCTAGTTCTTGATTTTGTTTTCCTTCCTTAAATAGAAAACTTGTAGGAAGCTTGAAAATTGAATTTTCAAACGAAACTAAGTTGAATATTTTCAACTTGTAATGGGATTAATTCTTGGCTACGCTTATATATATGTACATATATATATATATATATATATATATATATATATATATATATATATATATATATACATAAATTTGTATATATATATATAATCAAGTAAAGAGGAAAATGGCATTGTAATTTTTCATTTTATCCCTTGTTTATATTTTTACGTTGCGTTGAGGTCAGCTGAGAAAGAAGGGAAAGATCATTTTTTGTTCTCTCTTTCTCTCCTCTTTGTTCGATCTTCTACCCTCTTTTTCCCCTTTTGTTTTCACTTTCTTCATCCTCTTTCACTACGGCAAGCAAGCAGAAAAGTTATTAATCGTTCCTGTCTCTTATAACATTCAGGTCTGTTCAAGCGAGCCGTTCTGATGTCCGGCTCGGCGTTGAGCGCTGACGCCATTGGCAAGGCGCCGCTGCAAATTACCAAGCAGGTAAGAATATATTCTAGTTTCATCGATCAAGTTCGAATGGAAGATGGATTTACGCTAAAGAAAGAGCGAGGAGAGAGAGAGAGAGAGAGAGAGAGAGAGAGAGAGAGAGAGAGAGAGAACTTATCATGTTAAAAAACAACTTCTTTTTTTTGTATTATATAATATATATATATATATATATATATACACTTTGCACCAAATATACGTATATCTATATTTTTGATACTCATTCTCGATATGGTTACATGAAATATACTCTTGATTAAAATGATTAAACGTCACGCGCCAAACCCATTCCCTTTATCACACAAATAAACGAATAAAGGAATATAATGACTTCGTAATATCCCATTTATATTAACGAAGTTAGCAGAGAGATCTATCCATACTTTTCGTCTCATTATCACCTTTTGTTGAATTTTCCCTTTGCGTTAAGTTGTATTATCGAGCAAATATTCAAATTAATTAACATACCATTAGTGGTAATTATAATTTGTAATATACATTAAGAAATATGTGATAGAGACATAATGAAATTGTTAATCCGCTTTTATTTTAATTGAATTTAAACGGAATCGATTATTAATTCTCAAATACAGGTCAAAAATATTGATTTCTCTTTTTTGTCACTTTCGTGGATACAAAAAAAAAAAAAACAAAAAAAGGAAAAGAAAAAGAAACAAAATAAAAAATAAAAGTATTTTCAAGAGCCGTAAGTCGTTCTATCATTTCGTAATATTATTAGAGAAAAATGATAATAATTGTGAACGGTCTATTAGATCGAAGGAATCAAAGGGTGTCCTTGGTAAAATTCGCGAAATTCTGTTTAGCGTGGTGGTCGTAGAGGCGAGATGGAGGGTGGGGAGGGTGGGTGGATAGCAGTAATAGTAGGGATAGGGAGACAAGAACGGAGTTCGCTCGAAGGCCCGCTAAAGGTTTTCATCGCCTTTGATCCCGTCGTCGGCAAAGGGATGAGAGGATTTAGGAAGTCTCTTACGTATCTCGAACGCGAAATTAAACGCATCGGTGCAACACGGGTCGACGCCTTTGCGTTTCCACCGTCTCTACTCTTTAAGCTCTTCTACCGTCCCTCTCTCTCTCTCTCTCTCTCTCTCTCTCTCTCTCTGTCTGTCTTTGTCTCTGTCTGTCTCTGTCTCTGTCTCCGTCTGTCTCTTTTTCCATCTTCGTCCTTGATTCTCTCATTCTCTCTCATATCTTCACGTGAATATTATAACATCATCATACTATAACGCGAGACTTTTATAGCGAGTTCAGCGTACAGAGAACCAGACATTGAATTTCTTATTTCTTTCAGTGGAACAATTATATTTTAAAAGAGCATTATTTCATTAATGTATTTCGCTGAACCTTCATCAATTTTTTTTCCTTACTTTTCCTGTTTTTTCTTTTTTTTTTTTCTATATTCACGTGAATTTTATCTCAAAAAATTTTTAGGGAGATAATTTCATATGAAACGCGTTCACCGATATACCACGTACGTACACAGGACTAGCATAACATTAAAGTATTCTGTAAATATTATAAATTTTGTTTGTTTTCATATTTATCATTTTCATTTGAACAGTATAAATTTTTCCATAATCTCTTTCTAATAAATTCAATTTATTAATACTTCCTATATCGAGATGACGCACTCGAATGAAATAAGTTTCATTTTACGTTTCATCGAGACTCTTTCTTTTTTGTTTTTTTTTTTTTTTTTTTAATTTATAATCCCATCATAAATAATACACGCGTATTATGTAATGTCTCATTAAGATTGTAAAAAAGAAGAAAAAGGAAAGAGACAATTGAATGCATTTAATTAATTTATTAATCATTCGAATGGTTCATTAGAATTTCATTTGCATCGCGACTTTTCAGTTAAAATACGTACACGAATACGAGTGTAAGCCATTCTGTTGGATCGAACAAAGAAACGTTCAGAGAATAAACTGGTGTCACGATCTAAATTCCAAGTTGGTGAGAGAGGGAGAGAGAGAGAGAGAGAGAGAGAGAGAGAGGAATAAAAAAGAAAACACAATGATCGTTTATCGTCACGAGAACTTCGAGATAGGTCAGGAATGTTCATTGCTGTACAAGAGAAATTGCAGGAATCGCTTCCTTTTACAGGTGGCGCACGCTTTGAATTGTCCAACAACGACCGACAGCGATTTGGCGCTTTGTCTGCGCTTTCAAGATGTCGAAGCTCTTTTAAACGTGAAGATTCACAAGCCGAAATACGTGCCGGCTTTTGCACCTCTTGTCGACAGGGCAGTTATACCGGATAAACCTATAAATCTCATGGAAAACGCACAACTTTTTGGCAGGTTAGTTATTTTACGCACAATCGTCAATTATTATTAGATAAATAATCAACAGATACCATCGTTATCGTGGAAATATATGTTAAATATACATACGTTCGATTTCTGATAACTTCTTTCTATTTATAATTTTTGACTTTTCTTTGATCATATATAAAGTTAGAAATTAAATAATATTGTAATAACATGAAATACGTTATGTTATATACCATAGTTATTTTATTTTATATCGTTCGTATACGGCACATTAATTCTAATCTAAATATATATTTATATATATATATATATATATATATATTGGGTGTGATTCGTAAATAAGTGCCGTTTCATTGTAATACATTCCTTACTTATATGTTACTCATTTATGCTTGTACGTTATTTATAAGTCACTTATTTATGAATCGATCCAATACATCTAAATCTATCAAAATGCATAGAGAATATATTGAAAATATTATATGTATATATTCTGTATGGAGAGAGTATACGAGATAAAATATACAAAACGATACTCGTAACGCCTCTCTCTCTCGCCTAGTCGCATGCTTTTAAGAGCACCCACCTTTTACCACGGTATTACGTACTACCGCGTATTATTGCGGCAAGTGGGTACGCGCAGTAGATTAATCCTTTTCGCCGCATAACCGTGCATCGTATAGGAGCCGCTTATGGTAGAAAGCAGCACGCTTTGAATACGTCTCTGGGGTATTCGTGCGAAATTTCTCTAATACGTCCACTTGTAAATACTTGCGCAGATTCGACTTGATGTACGGCGTTACTGAGTCAGAAAAATTTCACATTTTACCACCCATCGCCTTGCTGCATGGTTTGTTAGATAATCAACGCGATGAGATTCTACGAGATCATGCTAAGGTAAGAAATCATCATTTGTGTTTGTTACGTGATCGGTCTATTAACATTGAAATTATTCGTATGCACCTTAATATGTTCAAACGGATTAATAACGTTAATGAACAATGATTATTATATGGGTAAAAAACATATAATACTAAATTAATCTTTTGCCGGAAATGAAAATCAAAATATTCGTTTGATTCGTATAACATCATCTCTTTTAAACGTACCAATTACATTAACAAAGGATTCGTATAATAGTAAAATAAAGAGAAAAACGAGAAAAACCAATATCACCGTACTATACGGAATTAGTAATTACAATATACGTTCTTTAACTTTATGATTAAATTCGTATCGATCGGTATGAAGGTGATTAAGTTTAATGAATTTCGAAAGGAAAGAAGAAGAAAAGTTCTAATCAAATTTACAGGCTACGCACGAGCTGGAGCCAGAGCTCGTACTATCAAAGATTCTCGAACACTACGGAGACTTTTACGGTGAATTTACGGACGACTATGCGACGAAGAATAGGGACATGGTCCTGGAAGCACTCTCTGACAGCGGTACAGTCGCACCGTTGATAATGACCGCCAATTTACATTCTAGGGCGAACCCGAATAGTTACATGTACGTCTTCTCTCATCCGAAGGCTATGCAAGATTACTCTGGCGTAAGTTACTTCTTACCTTGACGTTGATAGATCGACGACTACTCGGACTTTCAGGAATATGTTAATTAATTTTGATGAGTGTTGAAAGGGAAAGTCGATTTAATGTGATCGATACTCGGATCGATCGTCGCAATTTTATTATACAATAGAATGTTTTAATCATTTCAATATTCATATATACATGTGTTTATTATTTAATTGTTTATTTATTTATTTATTTTTTTTTTTTGTTGAATATATTCGCTTATACATTATGTCCAATTTGAATCTACGTACTTATATGTGAACGGATTTACTTTGTGTAAAATACGTTGAAGAAAAAAGAAAGAAAACAAAAATGAAGAAAAAGTTATATGTATAGAGTTTGATGGAGTTCGAAGGGAGACGTCGGAATGTTTTAGGGAAATACCGATAAGCGGAAACGTCAAGAAAATTTCAAAATCACTGACATATTTCTTAATGGAATAAATACGCTTTTTTACGTAAACACAAGCTCCTTAAACCGTGTATATATATATATACGGTTTATATTATACATTGTAATGACTACACACATTTTTCGATCGAAATAATACAACATGAAATTTTTATTCGTTATTCGAAAGTAAAAAATATACATTTACTGTATCAAATAATGAAGTATCACCTAATATTTTTTCATCTACGGATCGTCGATATTTTATCGTAAAAAAAAAAAAAAAATAACGATGCAACTGTGAACTTACTTTTTTTTTCTGTCTGTATCCTTCCGTCTGTCTGCTACTTTCCATCTCTCTTGCTCTTTTGAGTTTCTCGTTCGCTGGCTTAACAATAGTCATTATGTTCGCAAGCTGCAGAAAAGAAAAAAACGAGTACAAACTATGAGTCTGTTTGGGTTACGGCCAAATATCCTTGTGATTTCTATTACACAGAGACTAAATCGGTCGAAATGCCGAACGATTTTCGGGTAGAACTAAAGTTTCATTTTCCGATTGGATCTGGTCCTTTATTTTTCGAGTTATCCAATACTCTCGACTCGGTGTTGATGTAGGTACACTTTACCAACCCTTGATCGTATCGTTGATCAGCATAAAGGTCTCTTTAGGCTCGTAGACGTTTGTGAAGTCAACGGAGCGCTATAAATTTCTGTTGCGTTACGGCGTACGATAAGGATGTTTAAGAACCGTTAGAACGACCCTTTTATTTCTATCAAATTAAATTTACCTTTCTCGATGAAATATTCTCAAACATATTGCACGTTTCATCATAAATATTATACGTAGGCGTGTGTAAAAATCGAACGAGTTTCTCGATATCGATTAACAAAAGCCACGAATTAGCCGTTCTCATTGGTGTCGATGTAACAAAAATCATGCAAGTCACAACAACGATATTATCGTTCCTTTTACTTGGAGAATTTTGAGGGTAAAAGAAAATAGAACGAGAATATTTTGCAGGGTCGAATTAAACGTAATACACACTGACTTTGTATCGGCCAATAAGCGTACTATTTATTCTACCAACGTTCGCGTATTGGAATCAAATAAACGTAAAAAAAAAAAAAAAAAGGAAGAAGAAGAAGAAGGAGAAGAAAAAAGAAACAAACAAACAGGTACAAAAAAAGGCACTTTCACCCCACCGAAAAAAGGGAATTGTTACGAGAGCCGTATTGTGCTGCGGAAAATGATATTATATGACGATACCGCAGGCAAATATAGCAAATACGGTAAATATTACGTATTCGACTACCGATGTTGCCCCTTCGACACGGATATTTGCATCGTATGGGCGCATCGTGCACCATAAATATGGGGAATTCCATTTCCAAGTTCAATGACGTGGCCGATGTATCGTTACGTTAAAGTCGCAAATTCCCGAACGCATTGACCGAAGTACGAGGTATGCACGCGCACGCACACACACGTACTATTCGTTTTCATGTAATGCCAGAGGGCAGACAGAGAGAGAGAGAGAGAGAGAGAGAGAGAGAGAGAGAGAGAGAGAGAGAGAGATATGATAGAAAAAACCGACAGAAATCGGATTGGTTCCTGTGAAAAATTTCTGCTTTGAATCCATGTACCGGGTGTTACATTTTCCATTCGAACTAAAATAATACTTAAGTTCGATATTTCTCTTTTGTTTTTTTATAATTATCGAAATTTGTGCGATTAATATAATTCGAGATGATTTTTAAATAAAATCTCGACGGTATTAATGAAATTTTGGAAAAGTCGAGATAAACGAGATACGCGACACACGGAAGGATACGAGTATAATCCTTTGGATTATGTCGTCCACTCGAGATAACATATTTCAGTTCAAAATTATGATACTTCAAGTCGAGTGGTATACAGTTTGGAATATACTTTGAGGAAATATTTGTAGACACACTCTTAATCAACACGATAACTTATGAACGGAGAATAAATCGTATATAGAGTGGACCACGTGTAACATCGGAATCTAATATACGTTTCCCTTTGAAAATTTTCTCCGTCCGTCGACGTTGATAAAAAAAAGATTTTTCTTCCTTTTTTTTTTGTGTGTTCAAATGGAATATTATATTTTTGTAGGGGAACTGGCAAGCTGGAAGTATAAATTTATAACATACACTCGACATCCGTTAAGGCAATAAGTTTTTCAAATTGAAAATGTAAAGTAAATCTGTGATATATGTATGTATGTATGTATGTATGTATGTATAGACACGCATATTGGTTCACATTGTACGTAGACTGTGTACATATGAGAAACGAACGTTAACGATAAAGCTGCTAATTTAAATATTCCCAAGCTGGATCCGATGGCCCGCCCAGCCGGATGATTATTTCTGATTTCTCTCGTGCACTAACCTCTCCCGGTGATGTTATTCGAGGCTCGTATAATTATCGACGACGCCGTTGAATGGGTGATATCAGGAGGGTAGGGCGCGGAACAAAAAGCGGGACATATCGATCGATATCGTCGCTTCGTTATTTTACAGCAACAACGACAACAGACGATACACGGCGAAGAGCTGTCCTATGTACTCGGCGTTCCACTCGACGGGAGCAAGTACGACTTGCGTACTCGATACAACATCGGCGAGACATTGTTTTCCGAGGCCATGATGAATTGGTGGTGCAGCTTCGCGTACATCGGGTAAGTCTGATCGTTTATATCGAACAATAATGCAATTAACTATGAATTTTTTTTTAAACGAACGAACGAATCTCAAGCGTCGCTAATTCAATTTCATCCTCGACGATTCTTAAAGTTTTGCGGATTAAGAAAGAAGAATAAAAAATAAATAAAGGAATTTACGTAATATTGAACGCTTTCAACGTCATGGTATTACAATGATATTTCCTTTCGTATTCGTCTTATCTTTAAATAACTTACATCGAAAAAATATTCGCATACCAAAATTCAAAATGTCACGATGTAATTTTTAATACATTCTAGACATGACGTTGAAAATATTCTCTTCTAACGTTGACAATACATAAAATATCGATGGAATGGAATTATATAAGTAAATATTATTTGTGCATATTAAAAATGAACTTAAGTAAATGAATTTTATTTCTAACGACGTGTATGTTAAATTGTTAACGATTTACACTACATCGTATCTTTAACAAATGACGACTTCATACGTGTCTAATCGATGAGACAGAAATGTTCTCTCGTAATAACTCTCTCGTAGATTTTGTTTGTTTTCTTTTTTGTGTTTTTTTTTTTTTTTTTTGTTATGACGATGCACTTTAACGCTCTCCATTCCAGAGCTCATGATCGTACATGAGAATGACCGCTAACAAAAGTCTCTTCGCTGCAGACATGTCAGTGATAATTTACACTCTCCAACAACGGGCAATGACCACGAAACAAAATGAAATCAACGTATACGATGTTATGTTACGTTGTTATATTATATGTATAGATATAAACATACGTCGAACGTTTACTGCTCGCTCGTAGGTAGCATTAGCACGCCTATTTCAGCCAGTGGCAGCCCTGGAAAATTGCTTTACGAGGGTTACAGGAGGAAAACAAGGAAGGCTGTTTCAGAAAGGTAGCGGAAAGCTTTAGCGGCACTTTCGAAACGGCTTTCGGCCGGACCGAAACGATTTTCAAAGCGAATCTAAGGCGACGGTCCTGTTTTACCCGTTTTACGTCCTACGAAAATCCGCTTTCGACGAAAAGTGGAATACCGAGGGAAGCCGACCATTTCACGGAGGTTCCTCGTATTATAAAACACGATTTTCAATTAACTCTAGTACGTCTGAATATTTATACGTTTACCACTCGAAACGATATGGTAATGGTAATCCAGTTGAGCTGCCTTCTCTAACTCGACATCGAGCAAAAATTTCTAACGTGGATAATGGCTAGAAGTAAAATCTCATATATACATTTAAACTGATATTATTTCTACATACGCTTAATCTCCTGCGCGATATAATAAGATTAAAATTATAAGAAAGAAAAAAGAGAAAGAAAGAGAGAGAGAGAGAGAGAGAGAGAGATCGGATAAGAAAACCAAAAAATGATAGATCTCAATTCTCTCGTCCCGTAGAAATCTGATAAATCTATTCGAAACGTGACAGAATTACGAATAAACTTCGTTATCCGCGAGGTAAAATTGATCCTATCTAATATCGTCCGAAGCAAATTATGTCTCCTAAATCGTTAGACTTAGAGTTGATAAATTCGTAGATCCATCAGGAATGCATAATGATAAACTGGATCGGTAATACTGAAGAATGACTCTAAGGATAGTGTTTCTGTCCTCGGATATTACATTCGCATCCCATTTTCCAACATTAATCGCAATCCGTCAGTCGTGCACTCTATTCTACATTGTCGTTTTGGTTTCGTCTGTATGGCTTCTCCTTCAAGTTCACCGCTTGAGAATAATTTTACTCGTGGAAGGTTGCGCGATGGTGAATTCTCGACACGATGTCTTCCATTTTTCGTCCTCGTTTACAATTCTCGGTTCGATTTAGCTCACTCTCTGAGTGCTCTCTATAGAAAGCACTATGCGATACATAGATGCATATGCATCGCGACATATGCATCGTGGGATCACCTTTAACTGGGTCAATCCAATTAAGTGAAACAAAGCTGTTTAGTAGCTCTGTTTGCAAGCGAACACCATACTCGCAAGTCGATTGTTACACATGTAAGGACAATCTCAGTAAATACATTTCTAACGTTTATGCATCTCTCTCGTATAATATATGATGTTTCTAATTAACAATAAAATAATGTCTAAGTAGATATAGGCATTGAATGCATGTCAAACGAGTACTAGATATCTAGATACTAAATGTCGAACGAATACTTTAATGATACATCTTCGAGATAATAATAATAATAATAATAATAATAATAATACTTTTCTGCATACGCATATATCTTATAATTTAGATAAAATTTTATTTCTGTATATATTCGTGAGATAGAAATCCGAACGCAGCCAAGAGATATCCATATTTGACCGACGGATTAAAAGAATGGGGACAGTACGAGCTTGACTGGTTGGAGTACAACCCAAGAAACCAAACTTACTTTAATTTAAGTAAGTATACTACGTTAGAGTGAAAGCATACCATATACATATATATCTGTGTACGTACGTATGTATATATATATATATATATATGTATATATAAACACAGTTATATACGTAGACTCACCAAGGAGTCTTCGTTGACCATGGGATGAAATTCTTTTGTCACAGCTATACCACCAAAGCTCGGCTCTCACTATCGTTCCGCTGAAATGCAATTCTGGAATGAGGACCTTCCTAACATGCTGAGGCATCCCAACAAAGACATTCCAATGTCCAGTCGACCAAAGGGTCCACGACCTGCGATCCTCGATTTCGCTGATGGGATTGGTAAATACGCGAATGGCAGCTCCGGCAGGAACTACGATCTCCACAGCGCCTGGTCAGCAATTAACTATAATATATTTATATTTTTGTTAATATCGATAGTAAAGTAACATTTTGTTATACAAATAATGAATCTCTTGAAGTTGAAAGGTACGAGCGATAAAATCAGATCTTTCTTTTTATTAAAATGAATTAAAAAACAAATAAGAGTATATTACAAATACAACTACTAATATTGTTGATATAATTGTTCCTACGCGTACATTATTTCCTAATAAGGAGATAAAAGTTATCGACGATTTTATCGATCATTTATTAAAAATCAAATGATTTCCGTTAGGTTCCCAACGAAGGCACCATCGAGTATTACTGAAAGTAATTCGGAGGGGAGACCGTTGATACCTTTCTTCATAACAACGAATCAACCGAATCTCGAAAGTACCACGCCCGAATCAAGTTCTTTAAAAAGTTCCTCGATTATAGCTATGATGATTGGTTTTGGCGTCGTATTCCTCCTGATCAACTTATCCGCTTTCTTTTATCTCTACCGGAAGCGTCAAGCAACGAAAAAGAATGAAAAGCCTCTTAAAAGACGTCTCAGCCAGAAGGACGAAGCGTCCAAGAGGCCGAAGACAGAGAAACAAGAAAACCATTATGGCGACCTCGGTTATAAGAGCGATAGTAAGCCGGATTTGAACGAAGTGATAAAAAGTGACAAGGCTTACGACAACAATTCGAACTTCGGTAGGAGGTCGAAACTTTCTCGGGAAAATTCAAGTTCTACCATCGACACCCATATTAAAGTTAGAGAATGGATACAGCAGGAGATTGTACACAGGTGAGAAAATATCTTACCTTGTCCTTTTGCCTTCTCCGAACGATCGATGATGAATCTTCAACGATTGATCACAAATATATAACGATCTATATGTCGTCGAATATCGAACCCAATTAACACATTCAATCCGATGTGGATCATCGATGACCGACAATCAATTTTATCACAGACTTTATTTCTAAACATTTTCAACGTTCAAAAATATATTTATTGTAAGAAGAAAATATAATATCTGACCTATATTTCTTTTATCCACGTACAAGATTAAAATGTATTAATTGAATATATATATATATATATATATTTTATACGAAATATTGTTAGAGAACTGAACGTATTAATCTTGACGCAAATAACGTCCGTACTCTTCGATCGTTAAACGTGTACTGTGTTCCTCTCCTTGTGGTACCCCCACCACACATACCTAAAGAGAAACGACCTTTGGAACTTCAAATAATAACGCCTCAGGCATTCAGTTCGTCCTCTCAGTTTTCGAGGGTCATCAAAATAAAACGAACCAGCTGTAATCGATTTTTTCAATACACATTAAACGGTATGTTTGTGTGTGTCAAAGAAAGAGAGAGAGAGAGAGAGGGAGAGGGAGACAAAGGGAGAGAAAGAAAGAGAAGAAAAATATGTAAATATGTCTTTGATCAGTTAACTTTACGACGTAGTTATTCTAAGTGAACGTCCTTGTAAATTAGAGATATTAGTCATAGACGTTCCTCGGCATCTCCAAAAGTACAGGTTATTTATATCACGACATTTTTATATTCTGCTTGTTATCTCGAGTAAAATATTATATCTATTCGTAGGCTTTGATATTTTTAACAAAGATATTATCGGCTTTAGAAGGAATATTATATATATATATATATATATATATATATATATATATATATATATATATATATATATATATAACTAAAAATATCGAAAAGTTTGATAGAAACGAAAATATCGTTTTCATTTCAATTCGTATACCTAGTAAGAAATTGAGAGTAGGTATGTACATATAGGTACATGTTTACTTGTTTACTTGTTTTTTGAATATTCGTTGATTATAACAATCTCTGGTTCGATTCGTTCTGAGCATCGAACGGATTGGTCATCCAATTAGTGGACGCACTTATCGTTAGAGAGGTACGCTTTTGTGTGTTTCGAACGCTATTGTATATATACGCTTTCACGATGTGGAATCAGTCTTTTTCCGTTTTATCGATACACAAGAGCGTACGAATTGAACAGAGTTCTTTTTCTTTCTTCCTTTTTTTTTTCATTTTTTTTTTTCTTTTTCCTTGTTCCCCATCGAAATATCCTTCTTTTGAGTCGTTCGTAGATCGATTTTACGAGACTCGATCGTGCCTATGAATATTGAACCCATCTCGTCGACGGACGTTTTCGTTAATCGACGTTGTTGCTTTTCGGTATTCTCTTTCCCACCTTTCGTACGTTGTCTTCGTCAAAGAGAGCTATGAGAAATTCCAATATCGAAAGCTTTGGTCGTAGTATTACCTGCGAAGGAAAGAGAAAAGAAACGAAAAGGAAAGAAAAGGAGAGGAAAGAAGAAGAAAGAATAAAGAAAAAAGATGAGGGAAGAAAAAGAAAGGAGAGGGAAGTTACGTCGTCGAAAATAATTTACGAAAAAACGTGTATTTGAATTTATTTGTAATAACAACGGTGGAAAAATTTAAACGGCCCCTCTCGTCGCTAGGTCATCGTTTAATTATCTTTAATGGCAATACCAATTAGAGAGAGTCTTATTTATTAAAAGCATCATACGTATATTACGTCGTCGCGATGACGAGCTCGTGTATTTGTTATTTTCTTTTTTTTTCTTTTTTTTTCTTTTTTTTTTTCATTATCTTCTAAAAGTATATTCGAAATTATTTTACAAGAGTAAGTACATTTCCGCTCGTTTTCCCTTTTCACGATTATTACTCAGACTGAAGAAGAAGTACGGATTCTTCGTTACACGTCAATGAATAGAACTCGGGCTTTTCATTTTGTCTATACCAGATATTGTGTATATATATATATATATATTTATTTATATATAATATATATATTTATAATATATATATATGGATAGTACACACACACACACACACACACACACACACATATATGCACTTTTGAAGATTTAGAGCATGAAAATGATCCTCTTTCTCTTTCTTATTTTAGTTTGGAATCGTACATGCTCCAAGTGATGTTTTTAAAGAAGGAGAGCTGCATTCAGAAGGCAGCACTGCTTCCTCTAAGAACGTTTTTGTATCTCACCCTTCTTCTACAAAGTCAACGTCTTCTACTTTTCCTCTGGTTAAATTTGAAGGAATAAAGGAATTATTCTCATAAAACTTCCATCGTAAAAGCCATAGAATGAGAGAGAAAGAGAAAGAGAGAGAGAGAGAGAGAGAGAGAGAGAGAGAGAGAGAGAGGGAGGGAGAAAGAGATGGTATTCTACACGAAGGTCTTTAAATGTACTACAAAGTAGTCGTTATGATGATCTCGACTGAAACATTCAGTGAAGACTAAAAGAAAGAGAAAATTATTAGACTTGTAGACGAAAGCTAGTCTTTCTCTTATCATCGTGGTATATTACGAGACGTGTCATAACTTAAACGGTCTTCTTCATACTTTATATATATATATATATATATATATATATATATATATATAAATAAAAAAAATAAAAGAAGAAAATGAGAAATTTATTTCGTTGTACTGTCACTCGGAGCATGCAAAAGGACAATTAGATGTTTTATAAATTTAGATAGAATTGATTATACTAAAAGACAAAAAAAAAAATATATATATATATATATATACATATAATAAGAAAGAGAATAAGAAAGAAAATATATTCACACTTCCAATCATTTTCTTATGTTTTCAAAAGGTGCTCGCCGAGATTTCTACGAAAGACTAGGGAAACATTGGCGAAGGAGCACCAGGCAAAATTAACGAAACAAGAGGAAGAAGAAAAATGGCGATTGGAAGAGGAAGCATTGAAGATTAAGAAGGAGGAACCCATATACGATGAAAGCCCAACGATCGTGGTAAGACCAGGTAAGAAGTCAAAAGTACCGAAGGTGTCGGTGGCTATTGATGCGACCCCAGCAACGAGGACCGAATCCATTTTGAATCAAGTACCAATCGAATTGTCGAGAAAAGAGGAGACGTTCGCCGAGAAGATCGAACAATCCTTCGACTATCCTATATCCGATGGCAGCCAATTCCAGATGACACCTCAAGTCGTTGTGATAGAACATCATCATTCGAGAAGTGATCCACTACCAATGGAGAACGTTCTTAGAAGCATGAAACCGAATTTCTCGACTCCGCGAATCTATGAATCCGATTCCGGTAGTACGAGCAGTCTCTACGCGAAGATCAATCCAAAGTCGAAAGTTCGTCTTCCACGTGGGAATCTTGAAAGGAGCGACGAGACCGTCGAGATTGAGGCCTCCAAGAATGCCGATGATAGAACGGTACCATTCGAGGAGGTATACGTGAAATCGACGAAATTGACAACTTTTAGTGGTGGTGGTAGTACGCCAAGCGATGTGAATGTCACCTGCAGAGAGCCAACGGTCGAAAGAGAATGCATTAGTCCCGAGGAAGCACTTAGAACGATAAAACGACGAAATTACCCTAAGGTACTGCCAGACATCGAGAAAAGACGTTCCCTTCCGGTACCTACCACCTTGTTCCTTCCGAAACAACATGGGAACTCTTTAAGGGGATACAAGGGTACTTTACCTAGTCCTGTATCGGGACAACCTCCGTTACCACCACCGAGAATGTTCGGCACATCGAAAAGCTTGGAATTCGCCGAGGAGAAGGAAAACCATTGCGAGGAGGAAGCAGCCGTTACAAGTGATCTTCACATTGGGCCATTAACCAAACGACAAGATTCTTCTCCTAGGAACAATTCCGATCCTAGCATCATCGATTCCATAGAGGGAAACATGATCAATAGCGTTCATTCTGCCGGTGGTAGCGTTGATACCATTTACACGAACCCAAGGTGTCCGGTACACGGCGGATCCTACACATTTTCACCGAACTCTCAGATACTCGACAAAGATATCGGAGATCCTAGAAGAGAATTGATCGAGGCAGGAATGGGCAACCCTAATTGGTACAAGCCTGTATCGAAGGAAGGTAAGGTAGTGCCGGTAATGTCATTGGCATCCTCGGAACCGCGGATCGTGATCGCTCCTAGGGAACCAGAGAGGCAGCAGCGATTGCTCGTTGGTAACGCAAATTGGGATAGGACAGGCGAGCCAAAGATCGTGATCACTCCGAGAGTGGTTAATCTTCTAGGACAGGGTAATCAAGATCTCGGCCAGACTATAGACGATGTAGGAGATGCTTGCTCCGTTGAAACCGTGATACCACCTCCGAAAGCTCATACCATCGATTTAGGCTCATCGGAACGTTTAGAGCTCGAATCTAATAATAGTAGCAATTTAACTTGCTCGAAGGAGGAAAGAAAGGAACCGCGTATCATAATAACTGCTGGCGATCCAAAGGGTACTGGCATTTCGAATACAAAACAGCCCAAAATTATAATAAAACCTACGACTAGCTTTCAGAAGAGCAGAGATCAAAGGGGCATACAGAAAATCTCAGCCATACCATTGGTGGAACGACAAAATAGTCAGAACGTCGAAAGGGATAAGATCTTAGAACGTAAAGAGAACAGGCCTACCGTCGAAAGGCCTCCCTTGAGAGAAAAGCCGAAAGTAACGAGAATACCGTCCTTCTCAAGACGTAAAGAGGACTTACCTGTCGGTATCGATAAATCGTTAACACAGACGCATACAGAGAAGACGGAGATCGTGCAAAGAGTCGAGGCAGTACCTGGTAAAATATCGAACGTGACTTATGCACATGACGGTAAATCTTCTATTCCTACCCTTCAGAAAAAGGACAGCGAAAAGTCGTCTACTGTCGGTGAAGATTCCAATGGGATCCCAACTGGTACGGTCAAAAGGAAACCTTCGTATAAGAAATGATACGAGACGTTCATCAACTAGTTCCACTAGTTTGCTTGTCTTGATACTTCCTCTCTCTTTTTATCTTTTTATTTATTTTTTTTTTTTTTTCTTTCTTTTTTTGCATTATCAAAGGACACAAAAACGACGTAGCCGGTAAGAAATCGAGTAAAGACAAGATAACAGACTATATGGCAATAGATAGAGAATAATGATAAATTAAAATAATCAAATAACTTTGATGTAATTAATAAAGATAAGCTAAGCGAATAGAGATAAGGCGATCGGGATAATGTAACTAACAATTATGTAGATTTAACAGGTGAAAGCATCGATTTAGGGATAAAGTATTGTCCGGTTGAACGGCAGCATTTAACTTTTGATAAGCCGACAATATTTTTCCTTTAAGTCGATATCTTAATCTTAATGACGCAAAGACAAGAATGCATCGAATTTTACAGGTCGATTTACATCTTCGCAGACTGATCCTTGCACTTACTACACACAAACTATTCTCTCAGAGAATTCAACAAAGACTTTTAGTTCCAGTAAATCGAATGTCGAAGCTGTGTTGGTACGTTCTCTTTCGTCTAGTAACTTTCAACGATTCCAAAGGGGAAAACTGATCTATCGATATCATTCTCTGAAACCTAAAGCCGATGTTGAAGTATTCCATAGAAAGAGAGTTGGCGAAAAGATTCGGTCCAGTGCATGCTAAAGTAATGAAACCATCTTTCTATTCGAGCGAACGACTTTCGGATTCGACGGGCCGAACGAAGAGATTGAAAAGTATTCCGCGAAAGAGATCGACTCTGATTTTTTGAACGATGCAACGACGAATTTTATTATAAGAAAGGGGAGAAAAAAAAGCTAGCAACGTGGGAAATTATATTTTTGTGATCGGTGATAGTGCGCCTGTTGAAATTATGTGAATGTAGGACACGTTGCCTTGTAAAAATTATCTTTGAGAGATTAAAACTATAATACTTGTGTGAGTTCGATTTTGTGAATCACTTTCGTAAAAGAAAGTGTTTAGCTTTATAACAGGAAAAAATACACTTACGATCGCACGATTTTTAATGACACTCGAGGAGTTTCCACGGATTCCTAATAATTACAATTATTCTTGTCACTTTCGTATAAATGTGAAAAATGTTTAACCACCGATGGATTATCGATCGTTGATTCGAAATCGCACATCGTTTGGCAACAAATATTTATGTATCAATGGTAAAGAGGCTAATAGAACATTGTTATACACCATTACGATAGGACAATTATAATCTTTTGACAAATGTACAATACAATTAAGAATTAATATTATGATTACTTTTGTCTAATCTATTGGATAATTGTTCCGTTAACAAATTTTGTATCTGTCTAATTTCTGTAAGGACAAAAAATAAAAGAATTTTCTTACTTTTGCAGTAGAAACGTTGATATTGAAGAAAATTTGAACTTTTATTTTCAACCGGAATGATTGAAATAATCGTCGTCTTTTCTCATCGGTCGCATTTCTATGAAAAATATCTACGATTCTTTTCTCTTCGTATACAATAGATGACATGTAGATGAACCAATGAGTAATCGAATATATTCTTTTTCTTGTTTTCACTTGATAAACTTTATTACGAAGTAAAACAAAGTCCGTAAGTCATAAGAGGTACGTATCCGTTGGGGATAAGAGAAGAAGAGCGAAAGACGTAGTCGAGTGTTTGGAACGTAGGTGGTTGACTTTCTGAATTTCCGCTTATATTGCTCGCGAATCCAATTGATTTTCAAAGTTCTCGAAGCAATAAGTTTCCCGTTTCCTTCTACAGAGTCCTTGACGAATAGAGAAAGAGGGAGAAAGAGAAGAGAGAGAGAGAGAGAGAGAGAGTAAGAGAAAGAATTACAAGAAAAAAGGCAATTTTCTCTTGGAGAATACTACGTTGCTTTTCGAATAGGTCACGCTTTCGAACCCTATTTTTTTTTTTTTTTTTTTTTATTTATTTATTCGTTCCCTTTCGATTTCATTGTCATACTAAAGTACGATTTAAGCTCTTACTGTAAAACATTATTACACAATTATCGTCACGTTCCAAAGCAAACGCGAACGTTTTCCAATCTCCTTACGAAGAATTATTTCTTATTGTCTCGAAAAGAAATCGTTCAAAATTTCTCGAGGACAAATGATGCGCTCGTATAGAGACTTACGTTCCACGCCTGTTATCACATTCCAGAGCATTCGAACAAAAAAGAAAAAAATCTAAGGAGTAAAATATAAAGATTGTTATTAAAAAAAAAAAAAAGAAAGGAGAGAACAAAAAATAGTATATCTTTTATTTTCAAATTCGTATATTTCTTTAGTCTATGTTAATCTATTCTTTCCATTCGTTCGATGCAATAAATTTTAATGAAATTGACTTATTATGAAATATCGTTTTTCCTTCATCCAAGCGATTTTTAATGACGTTCGAACGTACATATATGTATATGTATATATATGTACGCGTTGAACGTTCTCTTATGGGTGCTCCTTTGCAATTTCAGGTACATTAAGAATGTCAGAAAGTATTTTCCACACACTTTGAACAACGTACGACATAATTAAGAGGAAAAGCGTGAAACACGCGCGACAGTAAGTCCTCTTGCTGCTTGATCACGTTCCTACGAATTTCCAATAACGACTCCTTGTTGTGCGCTGTCTTCTTTTTTGTTTCGAATCGGACGGATTGCCGTAGCAATGGAAAGAAGAAAGAACGCTTAATTGGACCATCACTACTCTTCTCACCAGCTTGCTCTCTCTCTCTCTCTCTCTTTCTCTCTCTGTGTCTCTTTCTTTCTTTCTTTCTTTTTTTCTCTTTCAATCCTTGTTTTTTTATTCTCTTCGTTTAACCCGATCGAAGGAAAGAATCGGATTTCTAAAGGTCAACGTACCCCTATATGTATATACACACACAGACACACATATGTATACATATACACACTTTCATGCATGCATAAATATATTCCTGATATAAACTATACTTACGATACTACTCGAAAATGATTGGATAGAAGCGATACGTTGACAGTAATCCTGCATTTTTTTACAAGGAATCAAATATTCGATACTTCCTTTTAATTTCACTTATAGTGACAAGTAACCAAAAAAAAAAAAAAAAGAAGAGAGAAAAGAAACGTAGAATTTCGAGCAGTTGATATCACAGTTCCCTTATTCTAGCAACCAACGGATAAGAATAAACAATTCCATCCATAATTTATATACCAGTTATTACATGTATCAATTATACTTATTCTTCTTTATATCTTCATAACGTAAAATGAATGCGTACCTCTGCGTCGTATCTATTACGGAATATTGCGAGAGGCACGCTACCATCAATAGTAAGTTATAAATATGAAATACTGAAAAATTGAGTTCGCTGCCTACCACCACTATATATTCTAATCCATACTGACCTAGGTATAACCTGGGCAAGCTTATACATTGATACGATAGGAGCATGATGGTGACAGTGTTTACCCCGTTTTGCTCTTGTAGTTCATATTTTGTCGATATCTGTCGTTGAAGTCACATAAGCTTCTCGAGCAAAAGATGACGAACAGCCTTAATAAAAAAAATTACAGTCACGATTTTACCTTTATAAATGGCACGTTACCATTTCCCCCGACAATTGATGTTATTTATTAATCGTAATCGCGTTCAGACGAATCCGAGAATTATTGTCTTCCTTGTTTCGTTCGGTCATCGAAATAATCGATATTCATAAATCGTACTCGTTCAATCCTCCCGTTTGACCAATTGATTTTATTTATTTTATAATGTATATTTGATTCGTAAATAGATATCTACATTGAAGTGAACAATAAATTTACGTCGATTTGTCTCCTGTCATTTATTTGCCGTAGAATTTGAATCCGTCCAATTTTTAACTATGATTGATTTTTATCGGCTTTTATATCGACAAATGTTTTTATCAATTAATTGTTCAAGTATCGTTTTGCCGTTACAATTGCGGTCTCGAAATAAACACGCGAGTATCGAAGGCTTCGAGAATTCATCGAAAAATTTGGTTAATTCGTAACGTAGCTGTATTTATATAACGAAGTATACCCTCTCCATTTAACGCCTTAACGAGTTAGTAACCTTAACTCTCCATTTTACGCAATCGTATCGCTTTTTGATCTGATTTTACTGAATTTATCGCATAAAGGTAATAAGTTCTACTCGTCGAGCGTTCAAGTTTAATTAATTCCTCTGCAAAATTTGTTTGGTTTCTTACGATGTCGAAAGGGCAAATAAACTTTGACGTCTAACGAATTAAATCGGGATCTAATATACCTATAAATCAATTTCGGTACGTGAAGACGTAAATTAATTAATAAATTTCAATTAATTATCTACTGGGTTTAAATGATAATATTGGTATCAGTAATTTTGTTTCAATATTAGTATTTCCACAGTTTTTCCTTGATAAAATATTTATTTGAACGACGTATGTACAAGTCCAAATTACTTTTCTTTTTCTTTCCTTTTTTTTTTTTTTTTTTTAGAGATATTCGACTTAAAAGTATCGTACGTATTTATATGCGAAAGAAAAAGAGATAAGATTAAAGAGATAGGTTCGCAACGAAGAGTCGAGTCACGGATTCACACTTTACTTGTTCGAGCTTCTTCAAAAACGGAAAGATAGATACTCGAATAAATGACCGAGTGATACTTTAATTAAACGTAAATGCCATCCTGGCCCCCGTTGGGCTGACCTGCAGCAAGGAGGGCGGTTTTAATTTTGATGAGATTGTTTCCTCGAGAACTTTTGAATTCTATTGAGGAGCGCCTTAATTAATTACACATTCCACTGTTAACTCTTCAGCTAAGACTAGCCGACGAGACTACTGTGATCTCCTCGCTTTAATCTCGCGAAAATGATTCCTTCTGACAAAGGCTAAGATCAGATGTATTAACGCTCTTTTAACGTATTGCCTGTTTCGAATTACGTAATAATTACTTTCAAGAATGAAGCAATTTCGCCGTAAACATGGTTGGTTTTAAATCAGGAATTCTTTTTTTTTTTTGTATTTATAAACTTTTTTTTACACCGCATTGATCCTTAAATTTAAATTAAACAAAAAGAAAAAAAAAAAACATAAATGAAAAATAATAAAAGAAACTTAATAGGGTATCGTATCGAGATAATGTTACGAACTCTTATTATTTGTTACATTATAATCTACATTGAAATCCGAGTTAATAGGAAGATAACACATGGCAAATGTTATTAGTATTAAAATGAAACGAATATACAACATACGTTGTTGTACTTCCTTACCGAATAAAATATATAATATCATATATCTATAAATAAAGTTGATAAAGAAACATTGAGAAAATGTCTTGTCTTTATCTACTCATCGATCAGATTTATTCGACTGCAAAAGAAAATAAAATGAAAAAAAGAAAAACAAAAAGGAAAAAAAAAATTGTTCGATCAAAACTACGTACGTAACAGAATTACAAAGTGGAAAGAGTTTTATTGAAAGTTCAATCTACAAATACGTCTTGGCAGAAGGATCGTACTCAAAGCGCACGTACCCCGAAAAACGAGACAGACTTTTACGATGCATCGGGCACGAGGAAAGCAACAAAACGTGCGATTCGAAGTGACGGAGATATTCGTTTTTCACGTTTGAGGAAATAAGCTCTAATTCCGAGGAGTGATGTGACGTACATACGTCAGAGTATAAAATGACATAGCTATCGAAATAAACGAACTAAATAAAGGAAGATAAAGAAAAAATAAGCCAAAGTGAGATTACGTAGGTGAAAATCGTTCGACGTGACAGATTTTATGGACAGTGGCAAAAATCCATAGTACAATATAGTTATTATTTATTATATATAGGTATACACTGTATATTTTATACAGGGTGAGTTTATTTATTCTCTTTTTTTTTTTTTTTTTTACATTGAAAGCGGCAAGCGGAAATTGACGACTGGTCATTGCCTTACTTATAGGATCCTATTCGATCTTGTTCGATTCTGGTTCTGTTTTGTGTATCGAAAGTCAGCCCGGTCATTTTGAATATTTATCGTAGTAATATTTTTTTAATTTTTCTCATATATTTATATGTATACACATATACATAGACACATGACTGTCTCTCTATCACGAAACAAGCCTCGTAACGATACAAATCAATATATTTTTGTATTTGAAGAAAACTTGTTGCATGCCACGTAGTACGAGCATAAAACGAAAAGGAAAGGAAGCGCACACAGTCTCATGACTCAAGCAGTAATTGAATTTTATAATAAATACTTTCATTAGTGACAAATTAATTCAATCGAAAATTGTATGGCCGAAATTTACGATCGTTCATTTATTACGATTGATTTTTCTTAAGGAAATATTCTTAAGGGAATGCGAAAAGATGGAAAATCGGAAATAGAAAATATTAAGAGAAGAAAATAATAATAAAAGTTAGAAAGGCATATGTGTCATAATTTTTCTTATACTTTTTATACACTTCCCATCGAACACTCGCAATTTGATGAAGATTTATCAAAAAAAAAAATAAATAAATAAAGAGAGAAATATTTAAATGTAGAGGATATTTAAAGAACTACGTATCCGTTTAATGAATATCCATTTCAAGGGAATAACTTGATACTTACGTATCGAGAGGCAAATGCAACATAGGGATATAAAATATAATACATACATATAAAATGCTACAAAACAAGTTTTTATACGAATACTATCTTTTCCGTAGTAATTCATCCATAAACCTAGATAGAAGCGTATATACGTAGATACATACGTAGATACTATTCGAAAGGTCAAATATCGAAGTTTCATAAGAAATTATCGTAAATTCGTTAGAGATATCGTTCTGTCGACGGAATCGACAGGCGTTTTCGCGTGGTCGCCAGAGTGAAAAGCTTTCATTTCGAACGGTCCTTCGTCAAATTTATATAAATAAATAGTACAAGAGTAAGCTCGCGCGAGGACTCGTATCGATGAGTGTGTATACAGTTTCGTCTAAATTTATAATATATGTAACGCAATTAGACGAATACGTCTATCAAATGAATGACATAGAGATCTTTGTTTTTTAACTGTTTTGACGAACGAACACGGATTGTACTATACTGAGGAGAAAACGTTCCGCAAAACGGCTCGCTTTACGAGCGTAATTGCAACGAGACTGTGGCGTTAAAAGCAACCGTAAAAGCATGCCATGGCGATAGGGAGAGTAGTTTTTAACGTGGTGAAAATTTACCGTGAAATATGAAATACGTGTACGTGCATACATACGTAGGTACGTATCTATGCTTATACATATTATCTATAACGTACGTGTGCCTACTTGAACGTGTTAAGACGTATTTGTGTGAATACGTATACGTATGTATGTATATGTTTAGTACAGATATGTAAATTTTAAGACGATATACAAAATTTCTACACGTCCCTTAACACGCGCGATATATTTAAACCTTCATAATTTTATCACAATGAAGCTACGTATAAGTAGTCTTAATAATAATTAAAAGATAGCGTCAAAAGAAGAAATTCAGAAAATGAATTACACGCTAGCACATATTTTTTGAACGTTCGTTAACTTTTCTAAAATAAAACTATAAAGCTAACATCTCGTATAGTTTCCTCGTCAGGCTTTCGTACCATTCACTAATACATCTTTATATCTTCTCTCTATCCTCGAGTTATTCATACTTTATATTCACACCATACGTTTTCACCTATGAGATATATTATACGTAAGTCGTACGTATGCGAAAAGACGATACGTGTGTGTAGGTATTATTCGATTATGTCCACGCTAATTGGTGTCTATCTCGAGTGAAGGCTATTGTTCCATTCACCTATGTATATAGCGTACGTTCGACCGTTCGCAATTAGATCTCCCAACCGCTGGCTACGAATTATCGTCGCTCGTTTAACCGAACCCCCAACCCCTCGATCACCCTACTTCTACTTTCCTTTGCATCGTCCATTTTACTTTTTTTTTCGTCTGGGGTAGATTAGCAACAGCCGAACGGTGACCGCAATTTCTAACTTTGTTCTCGATGTTTACGCGTTGTTTTTCCTGTTATACTCAGAACGTACAAACTTCGGTACCCGGAATTTTCTTTTGGCCCAACTGTACAAATGGTGCTCGAGGTTATCGTTCTTGTGGTTTAGCTTTTATTTTTTTTGTTCTTTTTTTTTTAAAGCGATTGATTTTTCTGAACGTTTAGTTTCGTATCCCCCACATATAAGAAATGTTGATTTAACTCATGCATAGAATAAGAATGATAACACGATTGATATTTTATAGAAGTTAAATTTATTTATGCGCATATAATAATAACGTCAATGGGTACATATTTTTTTTATTAGGCATACCTTGTTACATACTGGCGTTGCGTGTTATACCGTTTAATTATATTTTATTATCTTCATTATATCTTTTTTTTTTTTTTACTATCAATAATGTCGCGGAAAAAAGTGATAATGTTATAATGAATAATATTCTCTCGATATCTTGGCGAGGCTTTCGTCACGAACATCTATGCAAGGCACACCTGTTGCGTGAATATATTTCTGTTACCTTCGCCCCTTTTTAAAGAATCTATTCTAATTCAAAACTTCCTCGATATAGGTAGCGTTTCGCGTTTTACGACAGGTACAAATTTATCTCGATGATATCTCCGAAACTTCGAAATAATTTGTTAAGAGATTTCAATTGAATATTAATTAATATATAATATTAATTAAAATCTATTTTCGATCCGTTAAAGATGATTTCGTTACGTTCTTATAAAAAAAAAAAAAAAAAGAGAAAATGAAATATCTCGAAATTAATTTTTGTCTCGAAAGAATCGGTTGTCAAAAAAAAAAAAAAAAAAGAATCATTCGTCTCGTAAAAGAACAAACATTACTTGTTTGAAATATTTTCTCAGAATTTGATTAGTTTACAAAATATAGATTAGATCTGTAAAAACAGATACATACATACAGACAATAAAGAGAGGAGAAATGAAGGACGAAGCAACCACAGTTCACTTTATTCTGTGTCATCGATAAAGCATCGAGGTAGGAACCTACTACAGTTCATCGACTGCCGCAAAGATAGAAGGTACGAAGATGAAACCATCGTGATTACGTGGAAAACGTGATAGAGATACGATAAATTGAACGTCAGTGACGTTCTTATTTACCAAGACCTTCCCGTGAAATCGCCTTGATAGAGAACGGAAAAAAAAGAGTCCTGAAAAATTAAAATCGCTGTCGGATATAACTGTAATCATAAAAATTAATTTCTATCTAATAGCATCGGGATAATTGTATCTATCATTAATCAATTTACAGATATCTGTACTCGATAAAAAAAAAAAAAAAAAAAAATTCGTCGCGATAAGCTTCGTTTCTCCAAGAGAGTAATTCTATTGTGCAACGTTCATTTATTTTGTCAAAATGATTACTTTCAGTTTTCTTTATATATATATATATATATATATATATATAAAGAACGTGTAAAGCATTAAAAGATAAGAAAAATCGGACCAACGAAGATCCACGAAAACAAACAAAAAAAAAAGTGAAGAAGAAGAAAGAAGAAAGAGGAAAGGAAGAAACACATACTTTCTCTCTCTCTCTCTCTCTCTCTCTCTCTCTTTATCTCTCTCACTCTCTCTCCATCTCAACGAATCCAGTATCTCGGTAAATTATGGCCGTGTACGTTCAATGTAGAACGAATGCGAAACGACAAAGACGGCATACGTAAGGTGCATCATTAAACGGTGCAGTAAACTCGCCTTCAAGCGTTCTCTTCTAATTAGACACTGCCGACAGATTTCGTTAGACGCGCTCGTATAGGCGTGCTTGTTAGCCAACGAACGGCCATATACATATAACCATGAAACGTTTACGTGCCGCGCAATTGCCTGCGCTTCGACCTTTATGCTTCACGGACGAAATAGCAAGGCGTGAAAGCGAGATCGATCCGGCACATTGGCAGAGAGAATTCGGCCGAAAGCATATACACATAGCTGTCTATCGATGTTGCTGGATTCGATCGATTGAGCCAGAAATGAACGATCAATGAATGCATTGTGCCTTTGACAAGAGTACGATTCAAGCTGCCAATATTTCTATATTAAATGTATTTTATCGCTTATAGAAAAATTTCGACTATAAGCGTTGTTTAATTCCTTTCTCCGTTTCTCTTTTCTTCCCGAAGAAAAAAAACAAAAAAAGGAAAAGGGAAAAAAACAAAAAAAAAAAACAAATTTAACGCTTAAACGTCAGTCACGCTTTTTAAGTAAAAATTATCTTCGTTCACGGCGTTTTATCGTAGCTTCCTGTTAATTTTCATTTCAAGCAACTTGATTTTAAACGAAAACGCGTCCAGGAGGAAGAGATCATATCGATCGAAGAAATAGAACCAATAACAAGGGGTTTGTTTACGTTTATAGAGAGGAGATACAATATGTAGAATATGTTTGGATATCGTTTGCAATATCGTACCGTTCTATGCATATTAATATGAAAATATTGTTGGATATTTAAAACGTAAACTAGAAATATAAAACGTAGCATATACACTATCATATTTATTTTGATTTGTTCGTTAAATAAATATGGTCTCTGACCTTTTGTCGTTTAATTCGAAAAGATTTGTCAATGGTACAAAGCGAGGAGAGAAAAAGACGGATGAAGATGTTTTCTTTATCTGTTTGTTTGTCTCTCTCTGTCTCTCTCTCTCTCTCTCTCTCTCTCTCTTTCTTTTTCTCTTTGAAGTGTCACAAGAAACCCATCATAGATACATCCACTTCGAAATCTAATTAATCTGACATCGTGGTCCCGGAGTGTACTGGAGGCCCTTCGGACAGCACAATGTAGTCTAACTGCCAAGTAGCTCGCATTGTCTTGGAAACAATGGGGGCCCCTCCTGAAATAGACAGAGGCACTTTGTCCTACGGGCAGCCACCCGGTACAAATTTATTAATTGGTTCAGACCGAGAACGCGGGATTATTCACTCTCCAGCTTTCAACATGTCCGAAATACGATGATAAGTTTCTCGTGGGGAGTGGAGGAAGGGTGTGTGTGTGAGAGAGAGAGAGAGAGAGAGAGAGAGCGAAGGGTGGATGAGTGGATGGATTTAAATTGTATCCTTTTATCGTCACTTTGTTTCTTGTTTGCAACAGGTAATTTGGTTGAACGAAATACGAGAAATGACTAATTGACATAATTATATGCGACATACTGTATAAAATTGACAAAACAATAATCTTTCATATTTTTTATTATTAGGTAGACAACTTGTCGTAACATCAGTGGGATATTACGATCGACAATGTGTACGTGAACGTAGAGTAACTCGAATCGTCATGGAATAATATTTATATGCTCCACGCAGATTGTTAGTATTATTCGAGAGCTGTCCGCTCCAAACGTATACAACGTGATGGCGTTTGCTCATCTAAATAGATACACCGTTTAGGCGGCTACTCATAGTCAATGTCGTTCGTTCAGTTAATTATAATTACGTAATTTTGTCCTTCTTTTATCAACAATTGTGTTTGTAATAAATTTACAAAATGAGCGAAGTTGATCAGATTTTATAATCTGACTTTAATACGTACTTTTAACTTAGTAATATTAAATCTCAAATATTTTTCCACGGGATACGCGTTTAATTCGTACCGAATGAGGAAGTTTTAATAAACGTTCTTGTCGCTTAAGAGCCGAAACTTATGGCTCAGTCTGAGCTAAACGAGATATAACCGCGAGCTACCATTAAGAGTAAAAAAGAGAAAAAAAGCTAATTAAATACGGCCGCAAAGAGAGAAAGAGAAAAGGGTAGAGCCAGTTTAAGCGGCGGATAAAAAACTTAATAAACGTCAGATAGCTGTCAAACGCAACACACGGGGAAGGGGAATAGGTATTCTCTTTTCACAATGACATTACAATTAACGACATTATGTGGTCGTTTTTATTGTCCTCCGCATTATACCCATTTCCATCGATATTGATAAGAACATTTGTACGATCAACTTTTTCATCGTTCGCGGCAAAGACAGTTTTTAAGAAAAACGAATTTCAAAAAAAAAAAAATAATGAATAAAACAAAACGTACATAACCGTGTTCAGCTTTCCGTTTCAAAAACGTTATTCGATCGATCATCAAGGGTTAACGACGAACAGTCAAACTGATTAGAAAAACTTATTATATTTAAAAATATGAGGATATAATATAATATGTTAATTTATTTAGGATACGTATAATGCATAGTATATAAATAATAATAAGTAATATTATTGTAATTATTACGATAATATATTAATTATATCCCAATTTGTATAGGATATCGCAACATCTTTAAATATAAATCGACGACAATGTTGACACGTTCATTGCACTACAAGAATTTTGCATAATTAGATACATAGATGTATTTACCTCACGTCTCTCGTAATTTTGGTAAACAGGTATATAACGGATTTCAATATTATATCGCTTACGCGGGACTTTATCCTCATTATTATTCAGACAAATATTGTATAGATAAAATCGAGTATCAGTGAACGTGTTAATATTTGATATGTAATATAAAATTTGTAAACGTGCTTTTATTATCCTAAAACGTAAAAATTAATCGTTAAATTCCATTAAAATCCATTAAAGTCACAGACGTAGATCAATGAGCAGATTCGTTTGCACGATTCGATTTTCGTAACACGATAAAATAGAGTCTGGTATGAGTTATGGTGGTAGAGGTATTTGTAAAACGGATATGTGTTTACACCCTACGGTAATTCTTTTCTCCGCGAAAATGCGGTAACGGGTTCGCGAGTCGTGCGTTATGAAAACGATTTGGGTAACCCGTGGAAAAAACTTATGGCTTTTACCAGACAGAAACGTACAGGTGCGCATTTACATTCGTCGTAACGTACATACATACGTATGTACGTATATATATGTGTGTATGTATATATATATATATATATATATATATATATATATATATATATGTATGTATGTATGTATGTATGTATAGGTAGTATGAAAAATGCGAGAAAAATGACAAGTGATCGCGTTGCGTGTTGACTCTTCCCGCGTGCACTTTGTTCCGATAATATTTTCAATACTATTATATTCCGAGTAAACAAATCGTATTTTGTATCAAGAGTTGTTTATTTCGAATAATCACGGGAGGGCTTTATGATAACTGTGGCGCGAATTACGCTAATAGAAATTAGCATAAAACTCATGTCCATTGTATGAACTTAATTCAAGTAAACGGAAAAGGACGAAAAAACAAAAAAAAAAGAGAAAAAAAAGAAAAAAACAAAAAAAAGCAAAGAAAAAAGAAAGAAAAGCAAAAAACACAGAGAAAAGAAAATCGAATCAAAAAAAAGTTTTCGCTATTAATTTGACGTCCCTCCCCTTTTTTTTCTATATAGATTTAATTGTTCGTAAAACGAAACAAAACAAAACAAGAATAGACAGTGTGTATCATGAACACCGATATATAATGTCATCTCAACATTCTACAACCGAGTTTCTGCTATGAATGTAATTCGTACGGTAAAAAAGGAAGGAAGAAAGAAAGAAAGAGAAAATAAAATAAAAAGAGAAGAGATGAAAAGAAAAGAGAAATGAAGGAGAGGAGGAAAGAGAAAAAAGATTTAAAATATGTAGGATTACTAGTCAGGTTTCCTTCCCGTGCGGCCTAGTTTTATAATTTATAAAGTGCTCGGTAAATCTCTCGTAAGGAGGATTAAAGGGATGTTTGAGGAAGGAGAGAAAGAGAGAGAGAGAGAGAGAGAGAGAGAGAGAGGGAGAAAGGAACGGGAATTTTAAAGAGCGGGGTCAGCCGCGGACCGAAACGGGATGGAAAGGAGCGATGTCGAGTAACGGAAAGAATGAAAGAAAGAAAGGAAAAGGGAAAGGGAAAGGGGGAAAAAAAAGGAAGAAAGGAACGAAAGAATGAACGAACGACGACAATCCAGTGTGGCACGGGGTTCACGTCGTCTATCTATAATGAAATCTTGGGTAATATTTTCATCGCTAGAGATGTCTAGTCTCGACGAGAGCCGCTAGAAAAGCTTTCCTATCCTATCCCCGTCCTATCCTATCTTTTTCTCTTTCTCTTTTTCCCTGCCTATTAAGCTTTTACGTTGCCGTACAGTTTGCTAATAGAACCCCGTCCTCTGATAGTCGGTGTTCTGTTCCAGAACTTTATTTTAGTACCTTCCCGATCATTAACGTCCCTAAATATCTCTGAACATGAAGATTTATAAGTTCTAATAAAAAAAAAGAAAAAGAATATATATATATATATATATATAAATTCTAATATAAAAAGATCTTATAATAAAAGTGTTCTTATTAACCCTTCTGCAAAGTTTAACGTATATTTAAAAGTCATACAATTACGTGTCTCTATCATTTTATGTTTTATTTCGTTTGATCGCTACTTAAACTCAATTGTTACTTTACGTTCAAAGTTTTTAATGCTCGTCAAGTTTTATATACTTGAAACAATATTGTATTGTATGTAATTATATTTAATAGTGTAAACGATACTGAAACTTTTACGTGATATACTTTGTTTTTTGTTCTTTTCTTATAGACATACCGAATTGGATTAGAGAGGATTTCATGATACGTAATCATATTCTAATGCATTTTTGTCTTCAATGAACGATATGATCTAGACCATATGAATGATACTGCATATAGACAATGGAAAGAAATATTTTCATAGTTTCTTCCGCTATCGATCATCGCACTTTATCGTATAAAGCTTTTCTATGATTAATGATACGTTGGACGAGATTAATGACGATGGAATTGTAGAAAAAGTTAACGAAAGCCGCCATTCAGACGAAGGAGATCATGAAAAGAGAGAATATCAATCAAACGTTAATAACTTTGAGCAAAAAGTTCTTATTACTTTATAAACAATTTCAATCGTAAGATCTTATCGAACGTTAGAACGAAGGAGAAAACAAAAAAGAAATGAGAAACTTTATAACCCTATATTACCATTTAATATTTATTATTTTTTGCAATAATTATATGCGAAAAACGATTGTAACACGTCAGATTTCGTCGAAATTCGTTGAATAATATCGAGATGTTCTTCGTTCGTTTTGTCAAATGTTTTAAGGGATGAGGTGTAAAACGACAAGAAACGAAAAAGAAAAAAAAAAAAGAGAAGCAAAAAAAAAAATTTCTTCGCGATCGAATTTTCTTTCTTTACTCATTTTATAAATAATAATACTCTCGGTCTGTCTTCATGTCAACTTAAAACCGCATTTACCAACCTTCCCCTACGTTACTTTTTACCTGCACGTACAGTTAGTACTGTCGTTAAGTAATGAAAATGTCTCCTTCCTTTCTCTAAACCGAATATGTTCGCTACTTATGTAGCTTCTAATAAGTTTCAAGCATACGAAATATAATTTCACCACTTCCCATTTTCTACGATGAGTACTACGTTTTCCAATCGAGCAGTTATACTTATATACTACTCTCCCATCGTACCTCTATCTTTTACTCTCCTTTCGCTTTGTCACGTTCTTCTACAAACTGCTCCGTTCGCAAAAATTCATTTCACCTTCCGCATCAAATTCAATTTCTTCGCCTCAACGTTCTCTCTCTCTCTCTCTCTCTGACCTCTGTCCCACTACCCCCGACCCACAACCTCTCATTTTCTTCCTCTCTCCTTCCTTTATTCTCTTTTCCATCTTCTTCTTCTTCCTCTTCCTCTTCCTCTTCCTCCTCTTCTTCTTCCTCGTCTCCATCTTCTTTTTCTTTCCTATTTCATTCTCACTCTTTCAGTTCTCCGAGCATCGCGAAGATAAACGAAGCCGGCGACGCGTTCAATTCACTCTGCAGAGTGAATCTCACAGCACGTTCGTATTTAACGATCGTTTCTAAGCCATTATCTTTGCGTTTCTCCTTTGATTCCCACGAGAGAAAGAAAGAGACGGACGGACAGAGAAAGAGAGAGAGAGAGAGAGAGAGAGAGAGAGAGAGAGAGAGAGAGAGAGGGAAATACAACCAAAAAAGAGAATATGAAATCGTATTACGTAATCTCGCCGTTTGTTTTCTTTTCGATGTTTCCTTTATATATTTATTTGTTTTTTTTTTTTTTTTTGGATGACATTGAAGATAAAGAATTATATTCGTTTATATTCAGGTACCAATATTATACGAATTAATAGAGAGTCTACGTGTGTGCAGCATTATTTCGAATTAACAAAAAAAAATAAATAAATAAATAAAATAAGGAAAGAAAAAAAGAAAAAGAAATTTTCTGTTATCGTACCATTTTTACGTAGATATTGAAAAGATAGATGTCTAATGGGAACGTCGATTACGCCTTCATTCCTTTCTTCCAATTTTTTTTTGTTTTTTTACGATTAATTGTAATCGAAATCTATCGATATCCATTCTTGTCAGATATCAAGTTTGGGAGAGATAAGGTAAAATAGATTTACTTCCGGGATCGTTTGTATGATTACTATAAGTATCGTTCGATAGATCGTGCCAGCAAGTATCAGGTGTAAACATCCTTCCAGAGCGCATCTAGTGGTAGCTCACCCGTACGATCTCATCCGTAACGGTACTCGACTTATGTTGAGAATTTTGTTGGCTGCCTTCCACGGAACTCGCTTTAGCGAACTTACTCGAACTTGATTGTCTCCTAGCCGTTTCTTTTATTTCTTGCTACCGTTTCCATCGTCATCGAACGCGTTCGAGGAATTCCTTTTAAAGTATCTATCCTATCATTAATTGTTCTTTTTCTTTCTTTTTGTTTTCTTTTTCTTCTAAGTTAAGTCAGTTAAAAGTTTGTTATTTAAAAGCACACACAATCGAGATATCTTTATATTTATTTTTCTTTATATATATAATATATTTTTTTAATAGAATATATTTTTCTTTATATATATATATATGTATAAAGAAAAATAAATAAAAGGATATCTCGATTTTATATATATATATATTAGATTTGTATCAATAATTAAAATCATACTTTATATTATCGCTTAGAAACGAGTCGATCGGTGGATCAATTTTCTGACATTAATATTGTCAAGTATACGAGATAATATGAAAATACGTGGAGCGTAAAATGAAAGCGTAGAAAATTAGATCATCCTTGCTCGGCGTATCCCTAATCAAATAAATTATACTAATCGTACAGATATACACATAACCGTTGCTACAGCGATACGTTATTGCAACGTGATACTGCGAGTTGGTAACATCGTCAGAACATTTACGTAAAGTGAATCATTGGTATGAAAGCACTCGACCATTTTCAATCTTGATGAATAGGAAACTCGTACGGTATGCGGGTGTACAATGTAAGTCATTTAAATTCGACCACACTGAACATTGATATTAATTAATGAATTGTAAAAAGGGAGACATTTTGCGATTACCATAGAAAATTATGAATTCTTACGGATAAGTCTTCTTACCAGCCATCAAAAAATTCGAGATAATTAAGGGTATCATCGTAAACGTTTCACCCTCGTATAATCCATCGTCTTCTTTTTGCAATGCCCGTTGAAATTCTACCAGGTAACACTTCCGTTCGTTTTCTTGTCATTTTTTAGTTGCAAGAAAGTGTGAAAGACGAAGGACCACCATAGTTCTATTTTCTCTCTCACTTTTTTCCCTTTCTCCCTCTTTCTCCAAAGTCCAGTATTAGGATCGAAGAAGAAGGTAAATGTATTGGGGGAACAGGTGAGTGAGAAAAGAGAGAAATAGGGAGCCGCCGCCTGTGGAGCAGCAGCTTTCCTTGCTCCTTTCATTCGCTTCCATCTTGCCATCAGCATCGTCTGTAGCGCGTCTTGAGAGACGGCCGACAGGGTGATTCATCTTCCAGAGGGGATTATTGTGGCCTCGATGCACGCGAAAACCACCCGAACAACCCCCGCCCTCCCTCCTTAGAAAGACGGCGTATAGCTCGGCTTCTTTTCGTGACGGAGACCCGCCGTGCTCGTTGCCACATACTCTACAGAGTCTAGACTGCTGTGTACCATGGATTAAGGCGACTGATATCTACGTTTGTGTGCGTCAACAGAAATCCTCCAAAGCGTGTACATCTTTGTCCATGTGAGAAAAAGGGACACTTAATAAGTATTACTCAGGCTATTTTGTAATAAATGGTACAGAGATGATATTCTCCTACAGAAATAAGTCAGATATATACAATAAATCTTTTTTACCGGCAAAGGGGGGGGGGGAAGAGAAAGATCTTACCTTTGAGAAATATTATCTATTCCTAATACTTTTAAATATGCTTGTAAAATTACGGCATAATTATAATTAGTGCGATTTAATGTGAGACGTGAATACGTACGACGATTTACATATTCCTTTAAGCTACGCGAAAATACAAAATAAAAAATTACTACCATCCGATTATACTTGCTTTAATATTTCCGTAATGTTTCTTTCTGATTTTGACAGGTAATAGATATAAGATCTTTTTAATTGATATTTTTAATAAGATAAACCTCATGTGTACTTAAGCTTTCAATTAGGTATCATCGAAGTTTAACGAATATTCATGTTCTTTCGTCTTTTTCGATAACGTCGGTAACACACGAATAAAATAATGTATCCTGATAACATAGTTAATACTTTAAGATTTATATATTTTAGTATACTTCCACTATCTTTGATAAGATCAATGAACTTTTATGATAATACACGTACGACGTTCCTAATTTATTCTTTTACTATTCGACATTTTTTACGCACAATCTCATCCTATCTACTCCATTTTATCACCTTTTACAAAACACCGTTTATTTCATTGTTCGTTTTAAAGACTTTCTATCTAGAGACAATGCCGATAATGAAATTGGTTTTTGTTCCACGCAAATTAATCCGTAGGGAGGCCATTGTTTATCGATCAATATTGATAAATTTGTTTGATTTTAAGCCGTGCCCACGTTTACGCTAAAAAAGTTTGTTACGAATTAATAAACGAATTATCTCAACCGATTAAAAGTTTCACTGGATAAAAATGAAGCGTAAAAATCTAAGAGCTCTCTTGATTTTATCTTATATTGATGTCGTTAAAAATTGACCTTTCGAAGCGAGTTCGCTTATTCAAATGACAAAATTATTGTAAAACAATAAAAATTAATTAATGAAATAATATTTATAATCGCGATATAGATATACGAGTTTCTCGAAATATCGAAGTACAAACGATTCGATCATTCGAACGTGACAACTAGTTTCAAACGATTTTCAAAGTTAATATTACTTTCAGATTCTTATTTATTTTTATTTTGTTAAAATTCTGAAATGAAGAGAGAGAGAGAGAGAGAGAGAGAGAGAGAATAGTGTCTCCTACTTTATGAATATCATTTTTACTTCAATGTCCTGACGATCTCGAGTACTCGGAAAGAACGAATAGGACGGAAGATGGAGTTCCTTTTTCATCGGGTTCTTTTACGGAGATCAGTTTTGAAATTCAACCGATGCGAAGTGCGAATGCTTAAAGGCCCCGTTGACAGGCGTGTTCTCGCGTCAAAAAGAAGTCCACGGCCGAAAGGTTTTAACGTTGAAACGTAGAAAAAGACATGGCTATCTGTGGGATTGGCGCGATGCCTAAAATTCATATCTCCGGCTCCAACCTGGCGCCCGTGTTTTCAGATACGTGCCAGAGTTCGTGAAAGTACGCATTCGAATATCTTTCTACGCGTTTAGCACGTTACGAGAAGATAGATACAACGCGAGACTTTGCGCACGTACCGGAAGCTTCATTGTGCGGGCCCATTCGTCTAGCATTTTTGTCGGAATTTTACCGATAGTTCGTTGCACGAGAGATTTCTCTTCGAACGAAAGAAAAAAAGAAAGAAAGAAAGAAAAATAAAAAATAGAGATCTCGATTCGTTCCATTTTCTCCAAAAATTGTTTTTTTGTTTTTTTTCTACTCTCGATTTGCTCCTCCAAGTTCTGTCAAGTTCTTACTTTTTTTTTATACGATTGTAAAGAAAGTTTCACCGTGGTAATCGTTAAAAGTGATAAAGACAAATATGAAGAGATGGAAGAAAGAAAAGAGAATTTTTTTTACTTTCGTAGGATCCGATCAATTCGATAAATCCCAATGTCGCTCACTGTATGAAGAATACAGTGATAAAAGTGCGTTAAGAATTGGGAACTTCTTTTAACTGATTTTTGCGATATCAATCAAGAGAATAAAAAAAAAAAAAGCACGCTAAATTTAATGCGAAAGTAAAACTTGATAGAAATATGAAATATTTACTCTTAGTTGAACACCAATAACAACGTACTTTATTTTACGTCCATTTAAGTTGTCGTTTTGATTTTTTCCTTTTTTTTTTTTTTTCTTTTTACATTGTTTACCGACCGAATTCTCTCGAAAAGAAATTTTGTTTCATTGTTTTCGGACGGAAACTAAATTGCCGGGGGATATTACAGCTTCGCGTTTGAAGGCAGAATGCCGAGTCATTCTTATCAAATATTTACACAATCGTCTTGTTAAATGAGAGATGGATTTAATATGGGATTTTTCCTCGTTACAATTTTAAGAATCGTTCGTTAAAATTTAATTTTTATCATTTTCCATTGGTGGAAAACACAACGTGATTAACACAACGTGATAATGATTATAAACAGGCGTGACCAAATAACCTTTCCCAATTTGACGAATTTTGTTAAGGTTTGAGAAAAGGCTCATAAAAACCAAATTAAAGATCACATTTACAAAATTCAAGAAGCACCATATTAAGAAATAAATAAAGAACAAAGTAATGCCAATTGTATTTCAATATTTATTGAAAATCATACGATAACATCGATATAAAACATGATGAAATATTTGGAAATATATCTCTCTTCTACAAACGATATTTGCACATGAGAATGATCATCGTTCGATCACAGTTTCATGTAGATCACGTGATATTAAGTATTATTAATTACATTTTCAATCATTTTTAACAGAATAACTAATATCTGACCTAAGAACGAAAGGATAACTCCATGATGCACGGCAAGAGTCAGACAGATCTATTAAAGAACAATTTAATTTTGTAACGCGTCAATAAATCCAACTAATTCTACGTCAACCATATCCGTAACAGGGTGTAAAAACACCCTGTGTGTTTTTGTAAAAAGTTAGCGACAAAATTGACAAAATTATCTGCCGCTAATTATATAATCAGTGATAAATAAGTTAAAGCCAAAAACAATATTTTTAATTCTTTTGCAATGAAATTAAGATCGTTTGTAACGTTTCGAAAAAAATTTCTTTTGAGATAGAGCTTTCTCGCAATGCGGAATAGTCAGACGTACTCGGATACGCGAGGGTATATCGTCGTTCGGCACTAAAAGGTTTAAATTCTTACACGATTAATCCTATATGACTTAAAATATAAGACATCGTTTAATTAGGAATGATTCGAGAAAAATACAACCACCACCATTTCTTGCTTCTCTTCTCGTTTCTTATTCCTCTCTTTATCCCTTACCTCCAGCTTCTTTCTACTTGCTTCTCCTTCTTTTTCTTTTTTTTTATACGTCAAGCTCGTTTCAAGACCGCGCCTCGCCGGAAATAGGTCGCATCGAAAGGTTTTCTGAAGTAGCACGAACGAAGTTGCGCGCGTATGCGTATGCACTAGAAAACGACCTCGACTAGGTTTGGGCTTCTTATCCGTCTTCGAGCTTGGTATAAGACGAATCGCGACGTGTTGGGAAATAACTCGTTTTTTCTCTTCTTGTTTTTCTTTATTTTTCTTTATTTTTCTTTTGCTTTCTCTCTCTCTCTCTCTCTCTCTCTCTCTCTTTCTCTCGACAACGATTTCTGAATTTCACGCATATTGAATCGTAAAGAGCACGAGTACGACACGTTATTAATTTTAATTTTCTCATTGCCATTCCGATAATACTATTTCTAACAATAAAAATATATTAATAATTCAAACGTCCGAAATTGCTATTACTTCAGTAAATGTTTTCGATCGATAAAGCAGATACCTGTAAAACAATAAATAATTTGGTTTTAATAAAATTGTGAAAGACGATAGTTCGTCGTATCTGTATCAGCCAATAAAAGATAACTTTGTTATGTTGTATCTATTTGAAACGTTATCTTGTTCTTAATATATCAAATATTTTATTATCAAACGATACTCCACGTTACGTAATTTATTTCTGTTAGGATCCTTAAATTTCGAGACATTTTAATATACGACAGAATTTAATTGCGATGATGATTATCGAATAAGGTAGTAACGTATAACATTCTCATCAATGCATTTGATCAGATTATTGATCAGATTTATTCGATACGGTAAATAGGTATTTTGTTCATAAGAAAATCATTTATTTACGAAGCTACTCTCGATTCGATAAAGTAAAAGGATTTTATTTGTGTGAACGAAATAACAAAGAGTACACGGGATCGTTTCGTTAGCTGTCACTTAATCGTTCCGTGGAAAGTGCTATCCGATTCAATAATTCAACGGACGATACGACACGACCGACAGGAAGAATAAATCCGTTCAACAGCTGTTACGGGCCTGATTCTCGCTAAACCGTGCCAAAGCACTTTAGGACAATTCAGGAGTTTCCTATTCCCCATTGGACCGCACGTTAAAAGGTCGAACGTGCGAAAGTAACCGTTAGTCAATTCCCTTTGCCCTACCTTTCGAACAATGATAGAAACGATGCACGTCACAACGAGTGACTTCAAGCTTAACGGATTTTCGATTTAGGTTCGACTTTTAAGAACAATTCTCTTCCGTTCGGTTAACAAAGAAACGAATCAAGACATCGACGCGTTTAAACGTTACATAAATGCGAAGCTGCGAGGTTTATCTGGATATAAAAGATAAAAGAAAGAAAGAGAAAGAAAGAGAAAAGAACAGAGCTCGATATTCGAGAGTATTTCGTTTGATCTTTCGTTCCGAATATTTTTGAAAAAAAAAAAAAAAAAAAATAAAAGAAGGATCGACGAATCGCGATGTCGATAATAATTAATATCATTTAATTCCTCTTCCTCGAACTATCTATTGTTCGTAGGAAAGCAAATAATCCGTAGGTGGTTGAGGGAATTAAATACTTTGGACATACCATCGAATTTCAAGCTCACGAGGATGACAATGAAATCTAGAAAGAGGATAGTCTGCGAAGCACGTATTCAGACAAGTATATCGTCCAGTCTGCTTCGTTTGGTCCGTTTCGGTTCGCTGAATTATGGCGAATGAAGCACTCTGTGAAAGCGCACGTACACGGGATTCCCTCGTGGGAGAACGTTACTAAAAGCTACAAGGAGAGAAAAAAGCGTTTCGAATATTTCCCGACGTCAATCGAACAATTTCAACGTCAAGGGGAACGAGAGAGAAAGAGAGCGAAAGAGAGAGAGAGAGAGAGAGAGAGAGAAATGGAGGTAAAAAGGGAGAGAAAGTATGTAAAAAAGAGAGAGAAAAAAAGAGGGGGAAAAAAACGCTCTAATTTTTGTTCCTTCTGGAAAGCACAAGCACGAAATCTCGACTATGTGAGTTTTCTGGACTACGAGAATTGCAAAGTGCCGAACAACAGGTGGAAACATTTTCGATAAAAAAAAAAAAAAAAAGAAGCAGAAAAAAAACAAAACCGAAAAAATTATTCGGCGACGAGTTTTGTAGTTCTCGAAATCAACGAATAAAATATTACGAAATTTTAGTTGTATATTTTTGAAGTTTTAACCTCGTTAGAAATCGTTTTTGATGATTTCAATCCGATTTTCGTAATTATGTCTCGCGGTAATGAATGGACATTTCGATGATGTTCAGAATCGACGACGAATAATTTCGAGATGATTTTGTTTCAATCGTTGTAAACTCGATCACGAAAATACATATGTATTAATAATAACCACTGATTGAAATCACTTCTGTTTATCGAGAAAGGTGATGTTGTAAATGTTTTAATGTTACTTTTTTTATGTTAAAACATTCGATGAAAATGTATCATATGAAATAAAATAGTTGAATAAAGAATCATTTTCAAGGGTCGCACGCGCGTAAATTCACTTATACATGTACACATACACATTCAGACACGCACACACACACACACACACACACACACATATACACGCAAGAAGTACTTTAAAATTCATTCGCGATCGAGCAAAAACGATGTTCGAGCATAGATAGGAGGAGAGGGTAAAAGCTCTCATTTACGAGCATATTTAGCCGCGAAGCCTCGACGTAAAGAGCTACCGAAAACATCTGCCGAAATTGGTCCAGCCAATTAGTAGTCCGTCGTAAACCTCTTCAGAGACACTTCAATTTTCAGCGGCTGGAGTAGCTCGAGTAACTTCATTCTTCGTGACGTCAGCTCGAAATGTATGTGACTGACTTTACCGGGAATAGAATTTTATGAATTTGCACGAGACGTTTCTTTCGTAACGATATCTTTTCTTTACAGTTAAGCGCCAAACGTTGAAGGGAAAAAATTAACAAAAAAAGAAAGAAAGAAAGAAAAATATGTACTAAATTATTTACAATAAAATTATCAAGTATTTGTTATTTACGCTGATGCGCAGGTATAAAACGAGGTAGAGAAAAAAAAAAGTAGATAAAGAGATACGGAATCACGTTTAACGAGTTGACCTCGCATAGGGTCCAGTCGAAATTACTAAAAAAAAATTTCTTCCGTTGGTAGAACTGAATCGATAGCCTCTATCCTTTTCTCCGCGGGATCTCGTGGAGTCTGCGCGGTGAACGCGGTGAGTAAGCCTCGTAGCTTGCAGACACTCTAGCTTTTGGAGACCGGGTTAAGCTAGAGGCAGGGTGCGTCAACGTGTGATCAACGACACCATTTTTGTCATTCTCTACGATGCCATTTCTGTGTTTTATATTACCAATTCCCGATACTCGACGATATTTTATTTTAAGGATAAACGTAGTTACGATTTAGATGAGTAGATTAAATCAAGGCGATTCGATCTTATTAACAATAATACGGATTACGTTTATATATACGAACGACTTTATTCAGTAAGAACGAATAACTCGAATCTTTTTTTTATTTTATGTGAAGCTTAAAACGATGAAGGAAGAAGGAAGAGAAAAAAAAAAAAACTTTACAAATACGATCCTATTATACGATTCACTATTATTACTTCGAAGTACATATTGGAAAAAACATTTGGAGAATTATTTATTACCATTGAAAAGTTTCAAGGTTACCGAGAACGTCTTATCAAACTATAAAACGCGAACGGCGATATCTTCTACGAAAGCACTTATCTTATCATTACGGAATCTTTTTTCCTTTTTACGTCAGTTTTCTCTCGCAGAGACTCGCAGATTCTTACAGATCAAATTCCACGAAAGACAAGGGCGCAATGATGATGTCGGTAGCGTATCCCAGGATAGTAACCTTGCAATTTCGAGAAAGTGAGAGGATGGTTTTGAGGAATACTCGACTTTAATCTGAGACGATTGCTTTAATCCGAGATGAACGCTGTGCGATTTTGTTAGACTTCTCCTGCGTTCGATATTCTCTCATCTCTTTCGTTGAATATTCAAGAGAGAGAACGAGAAAGAGAGAGAGAGAGAGAGAGAGAGAGAGAGAGGAGAGACGGAGAGAAATCTCGCTAAAAATTACCGGAATTTCCTTTTTCTTTCTTTTTATTTTTTTTTTCTTTTTCCTTTTCTCTTTTCATTGGAATCATAACCATCGATCGAAAGTATTCGTAATAAGTCGTTACTTATATTTTCATATATAACTATATTCGATTTTATTTCTACAAATGTGTCCCCATGTTCGTTTATATAATAGAGTGATTTTAAGTTAAAAGTATTGCTACTTTTCCTCCTATCAATTCCTTCATTTTATTTTATCTTTCGGTAGAGCGTGTTTTCTATACGTACTCTCGTAGAAAATCCATTGAATGAGAACGTGCCTCGCCTATGTACGACGTTATATTGAGACCCCTACGAAAGTACTGTAAGCGCTTATCATACGAGTACGTATATACATACGGTGGATACATATACGTGTGTATGGGGGAGGGGAGGGTGACGGCGCGGAAAGTTTAAATGCTCGAACATCTTAGTCGTTCATCATTAAACGAGAAAGAATTTTCTCTCGAACCAAAGCGACTTTGAGCGAACGTTTTTCTTTTTATTTTTCTTTTTATTTTCTTTTTTTTTTTTTTTTATTTCTCTCATCGTTGAATTTATCTCTATATACGTATGGTATATGCAGACGAGGGACAGAGGATTGATTCGGTAAAATTAATAATCGTAAAATTATTTATGTAACTCGATGTACGATCAACATTTGCATTTGAATGAATTTTCGAATTGAACGAATGACGCACGAACAACGATAGAGGAAAATGATTTGATATATTCTATTTGATCATTAATGTCTACTTTCATGATCATGATTCTATGTCTTCCGAAACGAAAAAAGGAAATCGATAATAAATCGAAACTTACGTACCTTATGTTATGTACGTATATGAAGGAGAAATGACAAAACGAAGCCCTCAAATTGTTACTTTCTAAAACTAGATTGAAGTATGTATCTTTTAACCCTACGAAACTTCGACCGAAAGTGTAAAAGGCTGAGTACGATGCACTGCCCTCTATCGATAAGAACATCTCTCCGTCTCGCAACATCAACGGTCCAGTGGATACACGCCTGCCGGCTAAAATCGATTTCATCTTTTCACCTCGTACATACTTTTCACTTTTATTTATATTCTCCCGTGTAAAAAAATTTCCACTTCGCTGCACTTCAACGAAAAAAAAAAAAAAAAAAAAAAAAGGAAGGAAGGAAGGTAGGAAAGAAAGAAAGAAAGAAAGAAAAAAGCAGGAAGGAAGAAGAAGGAAAACGGAAAGATACAAAAGATTAAAGGGATAAAGAGAAAAAAGAAAATTGAAAACAAAAAACAAGAAGAAGAAGAAGAAGAAGAAGAAGAAGAAGAAAAGAAGAAGAAAAAAGTACAAAGATGGAAGAAGGAAAAAGAGAGAAAAGTTCTCGTTCTTGATCTTACGAACGTATACTATACTAACGAGAATGAAAACTGAAAATCACGTTAACTGGAGTAAAAGAAGGAGAAGAAAGGTGAAATCAAAGAGAAAGAGAGAGAGAGAGAGAGAGAGAGAGGGATGGAAAGAGAAGAGAAAATAATCAAAGGAAACGAGAGGGTACCTACGCGTCACGCGACGAAAGTAATCTCGTCATGCTTTGGGCCTTGAAGTTTTCGCATTGAGCATTGGTTCCATCGTACGTATCACGTATCTCGTCAGGATTCTCGCAGCATCCCTGGTCCAGCGAACACGCACGCCGGCCGAAGTGTAAGCCGCAGAATCGACCGTGGCGCGCTCGGCACGATAGGTGGAGAAAGGGGTGGGGGGCGTTGTCGAACGGGGGTGGCCAGTGGAGTCTCTGGCGTCGCGGTGCGCGAGAGCTTGCGGAGCTTTTCATTCCGGTGCCGTAGTTCGTCTCGCAAGCTTCGAGGCGCCGTTCGGGCTCGCTTGTGCCGCTCCTTTTCTTGGTCCTCCCTCCTCTCTCTCTCACTCACTCACTCACTCACTCACTCTCTCTCTCTCTCTCTCTCTATCTCTCTCTCTCTTTCTCTTACTGTCTCTCTAACTCACTCTCACTCACTCACTCACTCACTCACTCACTCACTCACTCACTCACTCATTCAGTCACTCGCTAACTCTTTCGTTCTCACTCTCGTTGTCTTCGTTTGTCTCTATACACTCGCTGTTCGGTCGTTCATTCATTCCGTATAAACCGTTGTATATTTTACATGTACACGTATACGCGTATAATCCGTTTGATCTATGCCTATCTCTCATAGGTATATTCTTTCTCACTTTTCATCTGACGTTTAATCGCGTGTTTCCGTGCGTGATATTCGTGCGTGCAAAATGATATTAGTGCTCTCCTGTGTGTTATAGCTCGTGTCGTCACGTGTGTGTTGATAAACCGTTGAGGAGAGCCTGATCACTTCTTTCCTTTTCTCTCTTTCTTCCTCTCTCTCTCTTTCTCTCTCTCTCTCTCTCTCTCTCTCTCTCTCTCTCTCTCTTCCTCTTCCTCCCTCTACCCTTCTTTCTCTTTCTTCTTCTATTAGAGAGAAGGAAAGTCCGTCTCAAAACGAGACTCTCGTTCACGTGTACAAAACTGTGATGGATCGGAGAAGGCTGAAACGATTAAAGGAACCTTGAACGTATTTTCATTTTTCAGCTCCGTCGTTTTTCTAGATCGACTAACTGTTTATCAAACTTGTCGATTTATTAACGAGGATTTCTTTCGGAACTACTACAAGGGGAGACTTGATAGGTGCCTATTTTATGGATTTTACATAGAAACGTACGGCGAACGGTGTTATCATGATGATTATTGTCTCATCGTTGGATGTGTGAAGATCGATCTGTGAATATTCGCGAGTGTTGTTCCAATCTCGTTCAGTGCCATAGCCGTCTTCGTCGCTTTTGGTGGTTGTGGTAGTAGTGATACTGGTGCTTGTGATAACGATCATAGTGATGATGCGAGTTACGGGAGGACGAGAGGCGTGATTTTCAAATCTCACGAGTTTAAAATTAAATGGACATCGTCGGCTGATCTTCGTGATCAATTAACAGGTGAGTTTTTCTCTAATTCTTTAATTTGTGTGTGTGTGTGTGTCTGTTTCTTTTTTTGTTTTGTTTTCTTTTTTTTTTCTCTTTACTCTCTCCGTGTTAACCATACTTGATCATTTCAACTCGCGGTGGGATTAACCAGACTCAACTCGCAAATTATGATCTATGGGAAATGCGAAAGAAAATGTTCGGAATTTATCGTTCTGTGTCGTCTATGCTTAATGCAACGAGGCCGACGACAGTGATGGATACGACCGTCGGGGCTCGTTTCCGTTGAAACTTTCAGCGAGTCCGCGTGGAAACTGATTTTCGTGTCATAAAAGTCGGACCTAACACCTGATCTTCCCATGACCTTCGCTATTCTACTCTCCCTTTTTTTCTTCCCCTCCCCTCCGCGCGCGCACCCCCCTCCCCCTTCCCTCCCCCCGTCTGCCCACGCATCGCACGAAATTCTAATTCGTTAAAAATCGTTCGTGTCACCATGTTGATGTTATTGTACGATGACATTACGAGATTATGGGATCTTTTGCGAAACCAAAAAAAAAAAAAAAACGAGAGAAGAATCTTCGCTGTTTTCGATTAATATTTAATAGTTCGATTTCGTAAGAAAACTTAACGACATTGAACATTTAAACGAAGTAATAGTTCTGCTCTTATGGACGAATCACTTTTTTCTTTTTTTTACTTTGTTCATCGGTGTGTGAATATTAATTTTATACGGAAGATTTAAAACATTCTTTATTCGATGTATCACTCTTACTCGAATAGTTCCGAATGATCGTTTTACGATTCTGAAAGCTTTAAGCAAGAATACGAACGTGACGCTGAACGTTTTGAATTTATCCAATGAATTAAGAAACGCTGCGAATTGTAATGGATAATATTTGAAGCGAATTAGATATTTAACATGTTTCAACTAGTTTTGGAATTTGCTGTATATCATACATTGTTAGAGAACGTTAGATCCTACCTTCGTAATGATTGTTTTCGAAACGAAATCTAATAGATTTTATTTCATAAAAAATGTTGAAAAAGAAATCTTATGGATGTATTTCAAATCGTGGAATGAATTTCTCGTTAGCCCACTTGCACCATGTTATTTCTACTGTATTATTTCGACTGTTAGCGATCAGGTAGCGTTATTGAAAATTAATCGTGGATGCTAATGAAATCCTTCTATTCTGTACACGCGCGTACAACCGTACGGCTTTGGATATTACGTAGAAACGTTTCACGATCATGCGGCGTGGTGTGTTAACCTCGGACGTACCAATAATTTGCATAAATCAGCAAGAAAATTTGCGCGTACGTGATCGTCAGACATCGTGCGTTATGTCGGCACACGATTTGCCCATCAGTTATGTTAATTTTATAGAAAAATCTTGATACACCGACTGTTAATTAACAACCATGCGAAATAACTCAGAATTTCGTCTTACGTTAAAGGGCTGTGGTAAACTGAATCCAATGCACGTAGAAGTTACGTCTACTTTTAATTAGAATCTAATGGATGCAGAGTTTTCGATCGATCTGCGATACACGTTGGACACGATTGAGACGTTAAATTGCGATATCTCGAAACATCCGTCTTTAATCGTTCGATTAACGAAGATATGACTTTACCGTGAAAGATCGTTTCGTTGGACTATATTAAGTGGAGTTTACGTGTGCATCGATGTCTGCTATAAAAAAAAAAAAAATTAAAATCGAAAAGCGACGAGCGTTCGAAATGTTGTGATAGAAACTTGTATCAAATATGGACAAAATGTTACACGAACATAGAATGCGACATTACTTTCCACCGTCGTCGTTTGAATAGCTAAACTAATTTTCTCTTTCTTTTTCTTTTTCAATCAGACTTGTTGAAGTTTTTCTATCAAGTCGGCACGACACGCTTTTGCCGTTGTTGTTGAAAGTGTAAAAACTGAGTCAATAGAAGGCAACGAAAAGAAAGAGAAAGAAAGAAAGAAAGAGAGAGAGAGAGAGAGGGAGAGAGAGAGCATAACGCAACGAACGTAACGTAGTTCTTGTACGATAAAACGAGAGTATCGTAAAGGTCTGGGTTAGTTCTGCTAAAGGAAATCGATATCGAGTTCACACATCGGAAATTATGAAACGTAAACGCGTCCAAGATATCGTAGTCGGTGACCTCGACGTTGCTTGGACACCAAACTACCTCGGCCGTTCTACCGTGAGCAATCAGAACGGAAAATCGATGTGCGTTCTAACGATGTTATCATCGAATATCCGAATGTTACCTTAATGATTGGTTATTCATCCAAGTAAAATATTACGATTAATTTCATAGGATTAGAAATCATATGTACGTTAACCCCCCAGTTAACACTTACATCTGTCAAATTCGTAAATTTATAAAGTACGGATATGGAATAAATTTTAATACATATATATATATATATATATATATATATATATATATATATATATATGTATATATCCTTTAATATGTCAATTACAACTCGATTTTTATATGATTGAACACGTCTATAACGGTCTATAATAAATTTTATCATTTGGTAACGATTCTGAATGAAAGGCCCCCTCCCACCTTTATAATTATTAAATCATTTTTATTTGTCAGATTATATACGTAATTTAAATTGTCATTTCCATCGAAGAGAATTCTCAAAATTTCAATATTTCGAGATTACGGCCCATTTTATGCGTCGTAAAAAAGTTGTAAAAACTTTGCGATGAAGTACGTATCTGATCCATAATAGTCTTTACCACTTACTTCTCTATCGGGTATATAAGACCTCTCGTTTTTCTTCTTCAATATTTCATGAAATAACGATGATGCTTTAGATATCTTTGATGCTGCCTCGAGTGATTATACTCGCCAAAGTGACTTTATAAATTCCGTATAATATGATCGAAAACGTAATCGAACACGCATTCAACATATTCCCTAGGAGGAGTTGGGTGCTTTAAAAGGAATCACGAGGGAAGTAATATCCATCGAAAAATAGATGACAGGATCAGAAGTAGGCGACGATGCTAGTGGCAACGGGAGAGAATAAAGTTGCTCGAACTATGATTATGGAAAAACGAAGTTGAGAAAAGAGCTATATATATATATATATATATATACACACACACACCCACACATACGCAACACACAGAGTGGTCTATAACTAGTAGTATAACCAAGAATCCAGCGATATTACGTATAAAAATAAGCCGAAAGTTCGAAATAAAATTTCTTTATACGATGCTTACTTTTTTTCAGAAAGATTGTTCTTTTCTTTCGCCTCTCCTTTTTATTTTTCTTTCAATATATATATATTTTTTTATTTCGGAGAAAGCAAAAAGGTCGTTATTTTTTTTTTATATACATTGTATATTATTTTTTATTTCCATTTTCATTTTTCGATTATTTCTTCTCTTTGTTGTAAAATACAATATGATATACGAATATTCACGAATTTCGTGTGTGTGTGTGTGTGTGTGTGTGTGGTACGTATGTACGATATAGAGAATCGTATTTTCTTTCGTTCGATAAAATACTTCGTTTTCGAACAAAGGACAAATCATAGGGAATCCTTTACAAAGCGAACACATGATACTCTCGCATACATCTGTACGTGAAGCAACTGATAGGATTCGGTTATTTGAACCAGTCGGTCTATATCTGCGTGACCTTAATTTTATTCACTTTCACTTTTATTATATTATTTGTCGAATTATATCGATTATATCGATGGTACGAATTAACCGTTTCCAATATTCTCATTCATTCAATTTAAACCACGATTGAGTTTTAAGGGCAAATTTGAAAAAACAAGAAATAAAATAATAAAAAAAAAAAAAAATTAAAACGGAGAAATGGCAAATAAATCGTCGTCTCCATTCGATTTTTACATAGAGTATTTTTGCAATAAATAATATAGAAAATTAATTGAAAGCGATCCGATCGATGTGTACTTTTACGCGTTTACATTTATTTCCTTGGTTACGTTTGAAATTAATTATGATACGTATGACATGAATTTCGTATATCGACGAAAATTTATATTATTTGTTAATAACTTTTTCATTGGAACTATTGGAACATACGGATACATACATGTAAACGTACCAATATGAGTCTCTTCGTAATTGACGATTATAATCGTTGTTGTAGTTTTTCTTTTTTCTAAGTTTTAGAAAAAAAAAAGAAAAAGAAAAATAGAAGAAGCCATATATCCGGTAGAAAGGGGATATAAAATATCGACGTACGTAGACATTATCACGTAAATGTGGGATATCTTCATCATTTTCCCTTCACTCGCGGCCTATATTCGGTCGTTATTCGTGGCCGCGTTCGAGGAGACTTCCTACTTTGCGTTTCTACTCCGAGGGAACGTATTTCATCAAAACTTGCGCCTTTCGAGTCGTCCAATCCTCGGTACGGATCTTCTGACGCTCCACCCAATTCAGAGCTAGTGTGAATGAGAGGGCCGATCTCTCAAATTTATACGCGCACGAAGATATCTGTGACTATCAAATGGATGGATACTTTACCAAAGAAGAAGCATGGCGTTTTTATCATTTCGCGAGATCTACTTTCTTGAGATTTACCTTCGAATGTACCTAAGAAGATATAAGGAACATTGAACCGTTACGAATTTTACAGATAAATTTCACTCTTTCGAGAAATATATATACGATCTCGATACATTTTCTTCGACAAATGTATACCTTATACAGAGAGTCTAATGTTAAAACGAAAGGGAAAAAAAAAAAAAACAAAGAAAGAAAAAAAAATTAAGAAGAGAAAAAATCTACGACAACTCGAAATTCCTCGACGTCTCCCCTACTCTTCCCCGCCCGTCCTCTCGCCCAGCCCCCTCTGTTAAAACGATCCGAAAATCAATCAAATTTTACAACGATCGATGAATTTTATTAGTAACAATTTATTACGTTCATCGGTAGAAAATGAAAATTTTGAATTTTCATTTATTCTCGTATTATAGGGATGTACGTATATAAATGGTAGAGGCTACGGTTAATTTCGTGAATTTGTCCTATGTACGTAGGTATATAAGCATGTACATGTGTGTGCATATATATATATATATATATATATATATATATATATATATGTATGTATGTATGTATGTATGTATGTATGTATGTATGTATGTATGTATGTATGTATGTATATACGTATGGTATGAGTCACGGTTTTAGCGAGTCATTTCCTTGATAGGATTTGTTCGTTAACAAACCCAAAATCACATTCGACTTTAATACTCTCGAATTTTGATCTCGTATACACGCAGTACGAAATTCATGTTTCGTCGACCAACGATATTTCTCTAGTTGACGTGTCTCGTATAATTAGTTTCTAATAACGTTGCGTATATTATAATGAAGGGATTAGATGTCACCCGGAATCCCCGATTATAACTTTCCGGTTTAATATACGTGAGATTGTCAGTTTAAGAAAATAATTACCTTAATACGAATTATAACTGGGTTGATATTTCTATGACGTTGAAATTATTTCTATTCGTTCAACAATTTCATTGATACAAACATTTACCATTGACAAGTACTTTATTCGTTAATCGTTGTTCTATCGTCGAACGTCAATTTCGCATGGTCGATTACGTTGCGAACGTTATGCGTTCATACGAAAATAGATTTATATATAGAAAATATCGAATACATTGTATTTGGCTGCTCTCTCCCTCTCTCTCTCTCTCTCTCTCTCTCTCTCTCTCTCTCTCTGCCAATTATTTTTTATATTATTTTTTTTTATTTTTTTTATTTTTAAACGAATTTTGTAATCATTATATCACAACGAATAGAACCTCGTTAGAATTCAACAGCTTCACTTCCGCGCTTTACTTCTAACGAAACTTTTAACTATAACAGTTCGTAACAGGTCACCGAAAAGTGAAACTTTTTTTCCTTCCTCGACCTAAAATTTGAATACGATAATGCGATTGTTTAGTAATTTTGTTTATCGATAGTTCCTTTGTCAAGTGAATTTGTTCGATTATTAATAATTGATATTTTTCTGTTTTTTTTTTTTTTTTTTTTTTTTTTTTATGATTTTTTACACATCCGAGCAATCGTGAAATCCTTCTGCGTAAAATTTACGATTAACGTAATATATGTAATTATTCTCTTAATAAAAACGCTGAGAACATTTAATTAAAAAAAAATATAGCGAATAAAATGTTATCCTCTCACCCTTTCTGGTCATATATCTTGGCAGCTTTCTGTCATTTTTCTCTTTCTCTTTCTCTCTCTCTCTCTCTCTCTCTCTCCCTCTCTGTTTCTCCTTCCCTCTTTTTCTCTCCCAATTCGCACGAAGGACCATTTTTTCGACGTTATTATTTGTGCAATAATCGTCCGCGGACATGGCGTACCGGCCATCGATCTTTCAACGTACTTTTATGAGGTCATACGAGCTGTGAAATATCGATCGGACAACTGGAAGACAACCGGAACATTCAATTTGAAATTTGTCGACGTTTCAATGATTCAACGGGACTATGCATAAATTAATTTAAATACATTTTTCAACATATTACTTTCGGTGAAATCCATTTGGAATTAATTTTCATAATAAAAAGATAATGTATATGTAAAATTCGAGTTATGTCGAACGCTTGTGTTCGTTAAATTCGTATATTAAAAATATCAGATTGTACGACGAATAGTAAAAATTTGAGATTTGTCGTAATTCTATTTAAACTCGAGAAACCATTTTATTGAAACAACATGACTGAAGATATACGTTCGTACAATATTAAAACAGAATTATATTATCTTTTTAATTGATATTACATTTTTAAATTATATATTTTAATTTATATTTGTATACTTACGATATACACAAATAATATTTGTAATGTATTTATTGCAACGGCAATATTTAACTCTTTCGCGTAATCGAACGCGGACAATTGTGTAATCATTAGTACAACACAATACCTCGCCTTCAACGTGCGATCGTTCGTAAGGTAAAATCACTAATTACTAGTGAATTGAGCCGATTAATTTGCGTAATGAATTTTTAAAAGACGCAACCCATGTTTAATGGGAAAACGGATTTCGAACTCGACGATATTCATTAGACCGAAAGCTCGTGTCCAATCGTTATTCTCTTTCCTCGTAGAGGGAACGGTTTATCGGCCATACGAGCCACGGATACGTCGAATAAGTTTCATAATTCGATTTATCAATATTTGAACGATCCGGTGCCTACGCGCGAACCGGCGTGGTTCGTCTCGTTGTTCGCTCGTTGATTGGATTAAGCCGCTTTACACAAAAGCGTTTCGCGCGAGCGAGTTTCGCGAATTTTCTTTCCTTCCTTTTTTTTCTTTTCCTCTCTCTCTCTCTCTTTTTTTTCTTTTTTGCTAGAAATACCATTAACCAAATGGAATCGAATAGGGGAAAAAAAAGAAAAAAGAAGGCAAGTAGGTGGGCGGCAGTGCTGGACGAGAAAAACGATTTTGCCGTCGATACGATGAGCTCCAATTTACAAGCAGTACTTCGTGTACTTCTTCGAGTTTATTTCATTTAAAAGTTTTTCGGATATTTATTATCGAAAAGAAATATAAATGTTCCGTGTATGTGTGTCCTACGTGCATCGTGATCGTTATAATCGATCGTTCTAATCGTAAGACGATAAAAGTTCGAACATATGCTAACAAACGATTCAACGTCTCGAAATAAAAAGAGAGAGAGAAATAGAAAGACAGATAGAAGAGAAGAAGAAGGAGAATAAGAAGAAGAAACGGCAAAAGAAAATGTAATGTTCTTTTATATCGCGAATCGACCTTTGTATTATCTCCCCAATACACGTGGCAGAGCCACGAAATCGTTTTTACTCCCGAACCAATCTTGGCTCCAGTCCTTGCACCCCGTGAGGTGTTTCAAGGGTGCGATCGCAATAGTCGAGAAAGTGGGAAGAAGGGGTTGGGAAAGCAAAGTGGAGGTGGCAATCATTGTCCGTGCTACTCCAAACTCGATTCTCTTTTCTTACCCTTCTGTTAAAGCGATTGGATTTCTCTCGAAATCGAGTCCATGTGCTTCTCTTATTATCGAGGACCGTCGTAACCTCGAAAAGATCAACGACGTTACGGCCGGATCGTATCTTTTCTATCAGCACTCGACGAAGTGAGCAAACGCGGCTTTGGCCGACTTCGAGCTCGCGTTTGAATGACCGGCCCATCGATAAGAATGCTTTCATAGAAGGAGAACTTTCTTATATCTAAGTTCTCGCATACGTAAATATTTCAACTCTTTTGTTATCATTACCGTTGTAACAATCTTTCGTAATCCGTCGAATGACGATGCAATCGTGCGATCTTTTTACGATCGTTCATAAAGAAGCGAAACAAATGGGAGGGTTTCCTTTATTTATTTATTTTTTCTTCTTTCTTGTTTGTCTTTTCTCTTTTCCCATACTCGTTTTATATCCCCCGATCTTTTTCCGATATTCGTTTTCGCGCCTTCGTACGTTTATTAAATATACTAATTAAAAATAATGGGTTAATTGAAATTATATATATATATATATATATATAAAACATATACTCTCGGAACGTATATACGTAAAAAAACGTATAAAAACGTAGAAGGGAAACGCGTTTGTTCGTTTGTCGATCGTTAATAATATTTTTTTCCCCCTATCCTTCTTTCTTCCTCCCGAAAACCAACAATTTACGTCACGCTCCGATTCTCATGGGGCTTAACCGTTCCCACAATCACAGATAAATTCGTACATCGTACGTACAAGAAATACTATCGAGACGCATGCTGCTTCTAACTTGCCATGTGGTAAGCAATCTCCCTTTTCTCCCCTTAGCCCCCTTTTTCACAAGACGTCTTCTCCGCATCCAAGGAGATACCAGGGATATCTAGGTTGTCGTCTGGTGGCCTTAGATGTCGTATCAGGACATTAGCATCGGACTCCGTGATTTTCGAGAGCGTTCAGGAAACGGTCCCGATGATGATATCTCTTTAACATCCCTTCACACCCCTCGATATCTCTTGACTTCCCTTACACTGATGAGAAAAAAAAAAACTATATCGAGGAGTTTTCGAGTTAGCGTCTTTTCTTCTCCTTTTTCTTTTTTTTTTTTTTTTTTTTTTCCTTTGAAGATCTAAAAGTAAAAGTTGAGAAACGCATTAGTCATGTTCTTGATTAGATTACAAAATTATGATCATTCGAGGTAATCGTAAAGACGTTCAGAGCCTGTTTTTATCCACTTTACTCAACTTTTCTTTTTATGAGTAAAATTTCATTTCAAGGAATATGAAAAATAATATCCATATTTTTAGAAATAAATATAATATGTCCCTAGGGTAACAGTTTTTACTACCATATTAATCCCTTCGAGTGAATATATGACTCTTGCAAAGTTTATTTTTTTATTAACAAAAGTAATCTCTCTCTCTCTCTCTCTCTCTCTCTCTCTCTCTCTCTCTTTCGGTCTCTTTCCCTCCAAATATATTAACATCTCTCCAATTTAACGTGATTCATCGTGTAAATTACACTTGTTAATAGATACAATAGTGATAATTTAATCTGCCAATGAATCAAATACACAATACTATTAAAATGGAATGGTTTACGATATATGAAGGAAAAGGGACGAAGAAAAATATATTAATTAAGATTGGAAAACGAAATATCGACTATTCGTTTAGATCAATTCAATGATATTATTGATTGATATTCTCAATCTTAATAAGAATGCGATATCGTAGGAACAGTTTTAAGAGAGTTAACACTCATGTTATCATTTTGTAATCAAGTGTTAAGAAAGAGTGAGAGAGAAGGAGAGAGAAAAAGAAAATGACAGGAGAGAGAGCTGGGAGAGAGAAAGAGCGACAGGAGAAGACGTTTGTAAGTCTCGAGAAGATAAATCTCTTCACTTGGTTCCTTCGCTCCGATGCCGTATGAATCGTATCGCGTTGCAACGATCGAGCAGCTCGTTCATATCATAATGCTCGCGGGCACGATGTTATCTTTGCACTCTATTTCAACGCCTTGTGACGAACAGGATTCTCGAAAAAGATCCCACGAGAGTTTAACTTTTACTCGAGATCGTCTTGAGAATACATTCTACTCGGTGGTTTTTTAATCGATCGAGAGAAACCCGAACGCTCTCGTCTCTCATGTACTCGAATCAATATTTTAACTATTTAGGCCAATTAACGATACGGTTCAAAATAATTGATACAAGCTAATCAAATGAAACGTAATACATGATACGTGTGTGTGTGTGTTTGTGTGTGTGTGTATTGTTATCAAATTATCAATGTATCAAATATTATATCAATGTACATAATAACAAAACGATAATAGTTCAACGTGACAATTTATTGAAGAAGAGAAGTAAAAGCGAAAGGAAACGTAATTATTCCATTGTACTTTCAATCTTGGCACTATTAATTTATTCTGGTAAGAATCTTCGATATGTTTATTTTTTTTTTTTGCGTTTCCTTTTTCTTTTTACCTTCTTAATTACATCGTTAAGGAAAAATTTTATTGCACAATTTGTATTTACGTATTATAGTCGAGTTGGTGTAATAAAAGCTAATATTATAATTTGTCCGTGAAAATGTCAGTGGACGTAGGGATCCCCCGAAATGAGCACGCGCATACAAGGACACAAGGAGATGGGAAAACACGCCTAATCACATTTTGTTAGAACGTTCCGTTGGAATTCTATCGTTTGGTCCATCGTTCGCGGATATATAGGAACGAGACTCGTGCGGGTAAATCGATACATGTCGGAGGAAGTTGTCGATGATTCGAGAAGGACCTGGTACGTAGTAGATTCGCACGGACAGATACGTGGAGCACGCGTTAAGCAAAGGTAAACGATGAACGGAGGCTGCCCTTCTGCCAGTATTCAATTAACGCTAATCTCATTGGCGAATAAACGCCGAAGTGTTGGCACTCTCGGACGAAGGTAAGAGTGTGTTGGTTGGTTGGTTGGTTGGTTGGTTGAGGTAAAGAGGGAACTGGCTTGCGTTAAAATGAAGGGACACACTAGCGCAACTTTGTGACGTTGGAACGTTGAATTGGAACAATATAAAATTTGTTTAATCGAAAAATTTTATCTCCCGTTTTAAATAACAGATAGAAGCGCGGTGAGCGAGGCACCAAGGGTAGAGGAGGGGACATTCAGTCAAGCGAATAAAATAATATTTGAAATGTAAATCGAAAGCTTGAGAAGTCAAAAAGCGTTTTGAATTTCGCGAATTTTTTTCTCTTTTTTTTTTTTTTGTTCTTTTTCGTTTATGTCGCTGTATACCTCTCGTTCAAATTTTTAGATTAACCATCGAACCTCGATTACTGTATTCATGAAAAAGACAAACACGTTACTGTTATTTGATACTCTTCAATTTTCATCCGAAGCGTGTTGTTCCCTCACATTATTATATGATATATATTTTATATATATATATATAATAGTTATTTATTTATAATTATTTTTTAATAATTAAATAATTTATGTATAGTTTTAATAATTTCATTGACACCTCGATGGATCGTTTAAAATAGAATATTCATAATATATATATGAATATATATATATATATTTATAGCATAATAAATAAATAAATCATTACCAGCCCAATGTTGTTAGATATTCTAATGAGATTCTTAAGAGACGATATTTAAACAGAACGATAGTGGAGCTTAAAATTGAACGCGAGAGTTCAGTCCTTTGGTCGATCGAAACTTTCGGAAAGTTATCGAAAAAGAGAGAGAGAGAGAGAGAGAGGGAGAGAGAGAGAGAGAGAGAGAGAGAGAGAGAGAGAGAGAGAGAGAGAGTAAACTTCGTGGACAGACAGAGGAATTTCGTTCAGAAATAATCCTTTGTTCTTGATTCTCAATGGTATGTCAGTTCGGATAACATTGCTTAGAATTCACTTGGAAAGTTGCTAAACGAAAAGAGAGAAATAGGGAGAAAGAGAAAGAAAGAGGGAAAGAGAAAGAGAGAGGAAGAGAAAGAGAAAGAGTTCTATGAAAGGATTGTCTATTATTCAAATGAACTTTTAACCATTTGATTACATTAACGAAATATACTTCACTTGCATATATTTCATTATAAACAATTATTTATATAAAATCTTCAGTTGTTATAATAATAATAATAAAACAAATAACTCGTATAGCAAACAATGCGAAAACTTGTTCACGTCCAATGGGAAAACTAATTAGAATCGTGATTATTTCCATAGTATTCTTTCCACTCATATTTCTCTTTGTTGTTTTTGTTATTATTATTATTGTTGTTATTGTTGTGTATTATACATGAAGAATAAAAAACAACAAACAAAAAAAAAGTAATGACAGATCAAGCGGGGAAGATTGATTCGTTAATTCAAATATTTAATGTTCGATTGACGTTACGCTATAGCGACCGAAATAAATTGGAAAGTCTATGGCAAATATTGTATTATATGTATAATCCGTGTCCACGTGCAACTCGATAACGTTATTTATCGTATATGCCTCCTTCCTTTCCAACGTTACGTAAATTTTCAACGCAACGTGAACGTAAAACGTTACCGAATGACGTTCTATCAATTACATTGATAAACTCAACGATTATCTATTGATTTTTTTATTTTCATAAGAGGAAATATACTCGATCGTGAAAAACGGAAGGATGATACAAAAATAAAAGAAACTTGTGTGATTTTAATTAAAACATTCACTATCGTAAACACTTTAACGTGTTTCTCGATCCTTGTTAAACTTTCTTTATATATATATATATATATATATATATATATATATATATATATGTATATATATATATTATACAGTAAAACTCTCTCTCTCTCTCTCTCTCCCTCTCTCTGGAAATGAATAATCAAACATGTTGCACGGTTTCGTGTTATCCCTTAGGGATATATATATATATATATATATATATATATATATATATATCGTGTATATTGTATAAGATGAAAAATATATTACGTACTATTTGTCCGGAGTAAAATACATGACCTATTACAAGGTAGAAAATTGAAGCGATAAGTGAAAGACGAGAGTAAGTAAATAATCTTGTTAATCACTATGGTCAACGTTCCCTTTAAGAGACCTTAATTAGTGTTCTTTCTTTCTTCCCCTTTCTTTTATTTTTTTTTTATTTTTCTTTTCTTTTTCTTTTCTTCTTCTTTCTTCGTTCCTTCCTCGTTTGTCTGTTTTCTTGTTTGAATTTACAATAAGACCATCGAGAGGCAAATAGGCAACGCCGTTACTTGTTGGTTGGGTTACTCGACTAAGTATAATTAGGATTGAGTTTCCGAATGACAAACGCGTACAACGAGCGCTCAAAAACGTAAAAATATTCAGGAGCGTGCGAGTTCGCACCTAAAACGACTGAGAGAATATTTTATAATTTTTTCCTACATATTCCACGGGCCCGGGAGCTTCTCGTACTTGAGATAAGCGCCACCGGCGTTCTCTCGAGTTACAGAAAGGGAGAGAGAATGAAGGAGGCAAAGGAGAGAGAGAGAGAGAGAGAGAGAGAGAGAGAGAGAGATCTTTTCGCGAGCACGTCCGGTCTTTCACCTTATGCCGACCTACATTTTCCTGGTCGGATTCTTTTGTCGTGAAACGGCCTAGTAGCGAGCCCTGCTCGGCCAGAACACAGCTTAGGGACATGTTTAGGCCTCTACCCTAAATTTCATTCTTTCATCTTTTAAAATGGCCAACGATAATTTTCAACGTTACATCTCTTGCCTTGTTAAGCATAGGTAAAATTGAATTAATGAAATTGACGATTGATTACGACGGGAGGGGCATGTATATTAACGAGATTAATTGAATTAATTTATTTTAATTATAGATCATCGTTTGTCGAATAATAATTTTATATATATATATATATATATATATATATATATATATATATACATATATCGTTTATAACTTAGACTTGATAAATTAAGGATACGTTGAAAATTTTGTTAAAAATCTTACAAGTATCTATACGTATTATCGGTATCTGTTGGAATTAGTTCTATGAATTCTACGTCATGTATATTATATTTGTCGGATCGACGCGTTATATAATTAACGATTATTGATCGTCAATCATAATTTGTCCTAATGATCGGCAATTGTTTAATCTGAGAAATATATTTTAACGTAATAAGAACTCAAAAAGGAGTTCTTCAATAAGGTAGAGCCGTATTAGTGTTAGGTACCTTCACGTACATTTCATGAAATAACAAGTCTTTTATTTAAAGGTAGCTAATTATAATCTCGACAGGGAACATGAGATGCGATAACGAGTACGAGCTTTCGTTGTATAAAACTCTAGGTATGTAATTATCGTTGTAATTATCGTTGATTCAGAGGAACCCTTTTTTTCCTACTTCCTATTTCCTATCCATCGTGACGCAACGTAGAGCTTTTTATTCCGAAGGCCGCATTCTTGTTCGAACGTTCGTCGGCAAATTGGCAATTTGAAGCTAGCGTATGTGTGTCTGTCTGTGTGTGTGTGTGTGTGTGTGTGTGTGTGTATATATATATATCTCGAGTGAGGAGAAACAAGGGAGTAAACTTATTAAATCCATGTACGTACGTATGTTCTTCCATTTACAACTATGAGAAACTATATTGCTATCTCATTGGTTCAACGTTTTGAATTTATCCTTTCTTCCTATCCTATCTAAACGTCATTTCGTTCAATAAATTTCTAAAGTCAATCCTATGATTTTATAAATTCTTCAAAGACATTTCGATACATGTATAGTACCTGTTTATAAAAAGTTTCACAAATAATATTCATTAATACTAAAGATAAACGTTGATCGGTTTTGAAAATATACGTAATGTATAATAATGAGGAATATATCAGTAACGTTTACAATTTTACATGGTTTAATCTAATTTTGACCGATTCCTTACTGTTTCAAACTTTTAGCTGTTCCTCTTATATTTCTTTTGTGATTGATCATGATAATGATATTTTTCGTGAACGTAGATTGATCGTCACACAGTATTCTTCGTATATAAATATATATATATATATATATATATATATATATATATATATATATCATACTAAAGGAGTCAGCTGTTTCTCAAATATTAAGAAAATTTGAAAAGTTGAAAAAAAATGTCAAACTTTTCAAATCCTTAAAATCTACTATAAACTACAATTTTGAAACGTAAAAGCGTATCTACATTTCTTTACTCTCTTGCAAAACTTCATAATATATTATATATTTATGAGACATATGAATTAATCAATTTATTTTAGCATAACTCTCTCTCTCTCTCTCTCTCTCTCTCTCTCTCTCTTTCTCGCTCTCTCCATCTTTCTCTCTCATAAAATGTTTCTTTCGGTTAAAAGTGAAAATCGATTTGATAAACCGTGAAAGAAGAAGCAAAAGGTAGCCATTACCGGTGATGAACGTAACGCGTTCGTCCACGAAAATGTCCTTTTCTTGTTTAAATTTATGTCGCCTGGAGTTTCCGTGTACGCGAGAGCGGAATGAAGCGTAATGCGGAATACGCGGTGAAGGTGGACCACCACAGATCTGTTCATGTATATGTATATGTATCTATACGTTGCAACGTAGATTCCGTTGGGACGTGAAATCGATCCTGGAACTATGGTATTTGCATAGAAAGTTATACACGCTCAAGGAAACGTATCTCGAGCTCTTCTATCTCTTTCTCCATACCACCCTTTGTCTCTCTCTCTCTCTCTCTCTCTCTCTCTCTCTTTCTCTCTTTCTCTTTCTCTTTTTTTTTTCTATTTCTTTCTTTGCCATTCTTTACTTACGTTTCTTTTTTTGTAAATTTTTTCTTTCCCCATTTCTCTATTGTGCTCCTTATTTTTTCATCTCTCTCTCTCTCTCTCTCTCTCTCTCTCTCTCTCTCTCTCTCTCTCTCTCACTCTTTCCTCTCATCCTAAATTTTCTCTTTCTCCCATCAAGAGAGTTTCGTATTATTATTTTTAATCTTCCTCTAATGTTTTGTATCGTTGTAATTAACTTTACTGAAACTGGAAATAACAAACTATCCATCTGTCCCTACTAGTTGGCCGTACTTCAAACTTCTTACAAACGTATTCTTTCCTCGTGGCAAGTTGTTGTTGTTCGTAAAATGATAGAAACTTTTTAATCGAAAATAAATTTACGTTTTATCGTTTCCTCCAATTGAATTCGTTTAGATTTCTTTTTTTTTTGTTTTATCAAACGAAATTTTAATGATTTCGTTAACAATGATACGTCGAGTCCCTAAATTAGACAACAAAAGAGACAAAGCGTAAAAATGTACAAATGAATTCACATTAAAAATAAAAGTATAATGGAAAGAGAGATAAAGGAAAAACTATAAAAAAAATATATATATATATATGTATGAATGTATATATATATCCAATATTATACACTTTGTTATGATTCTCGCAGGTTTTATGGAATATCCGCTCGAATCTTGGCAATGTGACCTTGGGGTATACCCTAAGCAATAGCCTGACCTACGTTGGAAGTTATGCACATCCGTAGGCAGATATCAGTAAACGTTGAAGGAGTTACCCTCACAGATACAATATCGCACAGATTCAAACACGTTTACCTATATCTTGGCGGACTTGTTCGTTGTTATCATCGTAAGAGTTATACGGTGACGTAAAAACTAATAAAATCCGTTGCAATCGAACGAATACAGATGAATTATTTATAGAATCAGATTTTTAAATTAACGGAAGTGTGATATACATACATACATACATACATATATATATATATATATATATATATACACACATACTCATGGATATATATATATGTGCGTTTGTTTTCCAAATTTTAATTACATCAGTATTCTTTTTAGGATTTTTTGCGTTCAATTTAACAAACGTAGAAATAAAAAAAAAAATGTTCGAATTCGTTATAACGAACGATTCCTTTTACGTGATTTACAGTCACGTTCGTTAAACGATCGCTAATTAATGTTTCGCGAGACAGAGAATCCTGCCGATTCGTACAATTCTTAATAGCGATCTATCGAGCGACTCCGTGCTCGTTAGCAACGCTACGCGCTTAGAATTGGAGTAAAAGCCAAAAGCGAAGCTTACAGGGAATACGTACCTATGCGCGTTAGGTATGCTAATGAGATGTTAAATCGTTTCGATCGATCGTCGTGAATGAGCGTAATCGATAGAATGTGAATTGCGGGAGGGAATTCAATCCTTCTCGAAAACGAATCGACAGTAAATTATCATTCCATTCGAGTATTACACATGATATTGACAATGAAGATACGAGATATGAGTAATACCTCGTAGTAGTTACTTCGGTAGCATCAATTTTTTATTAGTATTATTATTATTATTATTACTATTATTAAAATAAATTATATTTATATTATATACGCGAATAGATGTGTATGAAGCTATAATAATGCATACTATATATAAATATATAAATATATATATATATATATATATATATATATATATATATATCTTTTATAAATCATAGATCTAGATCTATGATATAACGATACTGATAATCTAAATAAATATAGGAAAGATATTAATGTTACGAGTAATTAAATTTTTATTTTTAAAATACCTGATACCTATAGATTTAATAATAATATAATGTAATTCTCTCGCGTGTGATGAAATATCGTCCGTGATACCCTTTAAGTGTTAAACTTGAATCTTGCAAGTCTCGCAAGTCGTAAAAGTAACAACCCTGTCGTCTTTTCGACTAATATGAACTTCCTACGTTCGATGAAGGGTCCTTCTGTGGCGGAGAAGAGCAGTATGAAGGGAAAATAAGATAGAGAGAGAGAGAGAGAGAGAGAGAGAGAGAGAGAGAGAGTAACGAAAATACTAGGGTAGAGTTAAAGCCGAAGTCAAAATTACGATGAGTTACTGCATGACGAGAAAACCTTCACACTTCACGTGCCGTACTAATAAATGGGGTGCGAACCCTCGCGAACATCTACGGGAAGAAAAACGTTTCGCGCCCTCGAACGCCCGTATTATCGAACGTTAATGCTTCACGACGGCATTCCACGATTTCTGAATAAAATATCGTCCTTGTCGCGTGGCTCACCTCATACATTTTAAATCCGTCGGCTTTATGTAATGCCGCCATAAGAAATGAGGTTTCGGAATATCTCTCTCTCTCTCTCTCTCTCTCTACCTCTTTTTCCCTTTTCCTATCATCCTATTTTACAGATAAGACCTAGTTTCTTGGCTGCTTAACAGGAAATCGGAAACAGACCGGATTGACGTCCGCATTTCCATCGAATGGTTCGTTGTTTTCCTTTTGAGTTATAATCTTTTTTTTCTTTTTCTTTTCTTTTTTTTTTTTTTTGTTAGGAATAATGGAATGAGTTCGATAATGAATGTGATCGTGACATTAAATATTTGTATAAAAATTATACGTAATAATTATTATTATATATTTAATATTAAGAGATTATATCGTAAGTACATCGTTGAGATCCTTTGATATGATAGGTGATAAGATTTAAATGATCAAAGTAAGAAACACTTACACGTATAACGTTTGTATTTAATATTACAATACTCCAATTTTTAAATATATTTATATGATAATTAATTTTGTTCGACGGTAAATAATAAGTATTAACAGTTTACACGTTTATATTATATCGTATAATATATCTTGTCAGTGCTAAAACGTATGCGTAAATTAGAAATATTATCTCGTATCTGAAAAAGAAATCAAACATTTCGTACGAAGACCGCAACTATCGTGTTATGGACGATATCTGTTGGAGGCGAATCAAAGTTATATGGCGATAAAACGTGAAACAGTTTCGCGCCCCGATACCTTGGCTGTGCAATTTTTTTCACGTCCACACATCCTTTCGATTTCGCCATCTGTATTTACCAATCCGTGTCTCCTTCTTTCTCGTTAGGCGTACGTTATCTATCGTTTTGCCCTCGTTGCATTTCGAGTGGTCGATAACGTTCTGGCACCTGTCAACGGCAGTGAAAAAATCGCACCATGAGATGTATCGACACTGACGCGACAAGGGAGGCCGAGGCAGGAAGACAAAAAAAAAATACGAGAGAGAGAGAGAGAGAGAGAGAGAGAGATTATGAAGTAAAAAAGAAAATTTGATCCTTCGATGAGAGGATGATAGAAGAGAAAATATCGCTGCCAAGGCGAAGCGTTATAGAAGAAGAAGAAGAAGAAGAAGAAGATAAAAAAAGAAATAATAACATAGATATGTAGGTACAATCATCATTCTTGAAAATTACATCTGCAGGATGTGTATAGAACGGATGCATATATGTATGTGTGTATGTATGTATAATAAGAAATAAAGGATATATATAGGGGGTCATAAATAAGTCAAACCGATAGCACTGACGGCAGATAGTACAAGTAACTGTCGGCCACTAGATGAACTCTCATACATATATACATATCTGTCTCTACCGGTTAAGTTGGGAAAAAAAAAAAGAACAAAAAGAAAGGGAAATAGGAACGTAGATAAACGAACGAGGAGAGAAACCGAGGATGGGGTCCTCGAAAAAATGTACGGAAGAAAAGTCGTCGTGTCGAATCAAAAAACGTGGTTATGTACATAAGTTGAAACGTAGAAAAATCACGGTCGCAAAACGATTAATGTAAATTCGAGGTGTGCGCACCAAGGGTTTCCTCGTGTAACCGCAACTGAACGTTGCTAGAAGCTAATTGGAAAGCAGTACGAGGCCGGAAGAACTCTGGCGGTACTGCGAATCGCCGCAACCTTGACCACGGGAAAGGAGATTTTTCCGCTCGAAACATTCCTAGCGAGCTTTTAATGTCCTACGCCGGTAATTCTTTGTTTCCTTTTCGCCTATTCGCCATAAAATCCAACGGGCAAATATAGTCCATACCTATATAGAAAGCTTCCGAACAATGGACATAATTATTATTATACACCGTTCTTGCACCTGTATTCTCTTCTCTTTTCCTTTATCTTTCTTTATTTCGTGTAATTCTTTTCTTTTCTCTTTTTTCTTTTCTTTTTTCTTTTTTTTTTTTTTTTTTTTTTAATCACTTTCAAACGATATAATAGGACAAATTTCGTTTAAACTTTATTCATGCATACGTATGAATAATCACACTGTTCCGACGTTTTCTCATTTACGTGAAATTATTGCGAAATGAAATCGGACGATGCTTGCCAGAATTTAAAAACTAAAATTATTTCAATAAAAAGTTTGCAAATTAACCAATGAACATTATACACGGGATGTTCATTGTCACGATTTTTCTAACATTTTCGGAATAATCCGAGAAAATTTGTTCATTATATTGAATAATCGTTCACGCATATATACGTATGCCGATGTCACATAAGATATATGATATTATCATTCCAAACTTTTATAAATCATTATACGTTATTTCGCTATATTCGAACACGGACTTTTTTTTTTATTCATTTATACATTCGCCGATTTATAAATGAATAAAGATGAAACGAATTCGGGCTATCCCTCAGATCAACATTAAAACATGCCTTGGAGCGTTATCAAGAACTACAGGAAGTGAAGAGCCTTCTCAGAAATACATAAAAAAAAAAAAAAAATTAGAGAGAGAGAGAGAGAGAGAGAGAAGAGAAAAAAGATTTTCAACGGAACTTAAAACTCTCTTTTGAAGAGCAAAACGCTCGCTTATGAAACGATATGGAGCTTACCGCGGCCTGGAATATCGAGAGGTCAATTTTATCGGACTCGAACCTCCCCCTCTTTACCCTTCTACCTATTCCAGTGGACCTTCGCTGGAACTTTCAAGTGCGATCCATTGTGGTCCACATATTCACGACCGAATCCATATCTCCAGGCAACGCGTATGCAGTTTGCTTGGAGAGAGAGAGAGAGAGAGAGAGAGAGAGAGAGAGAGAGAGCTATTGGTGAAAAGGGAATGGGTGAGTAGAGGGAGAGAGGGTGGGAGAGGGAGAGAGAGAGAGAGAGAGATTTAGGGAAGGGATGGTTTGAGGGGTTTACATGGCGGCAGTACGAGAAAATCGAGTGGGTACATACGTTAAGCTAGATTACGTGTCCGCCGGCCAGATTGCGAACGTTGTATCTGTTGGATTTATTAAGCAGCATCATACATAACATACTGTTCAATGCGACAGAGTCCTTCTGGAGATGGCGAAATCACAATTTCCAATGTTACCGATAGTTCCGATACGAATGAGAGATTGCCGTAACGAACGTAACCGTACAAAATTTTCAATCTTAAATGCAAATTCGTCTTTTTGTTTTTGTTTTTCATCGCGATTATTCGTCAATAATAAAATATATCGAATCAAATTTCATCGTATAACGTAATTCTTATTTGCCGTAGGAATTTTGTCATTTGATAATTTTGAAATTTACCGAGTAAAAAGGACCTGTATAGAAATACCTGGAATATAGAAATACCTAGATATATATATATATATATATATATATATATATATATATATTTTTTTTTCTCTTTGTGGTTTGGTAACTTCACGTCAAACATAATTTTTCAAATTTGTAAGTCTCTGTATCTTCGCTTTGTATGCTTCTTGGCTTACAGCGGTCGGTTTTGCTTGTATAATTCGATCGTAGAAATTACACAGGTAATCTTTTTTAACGAAACAGTTTTCCGTCCGAGTGGAATATCTCGGAAAGTAGTTTAAATTTTCTACTAAATAATCAGGGGGATATTATCCTTTCTCTCTCTCTCTCTCTCTCTCTCTCTCTCTCTCTCTCTCTCTCTCTCTCTCTCTCTCTCTCTCTCTTTCCTGACTTTACAGGACTCAACGTTAATATAACAAGTTGTGATGCGGAAAAACGTTACTTTGAAAAGGATATGAGAGACCAGAAGCAACGGTATAAATTTTTGCGTTATTAGTACGACGACGTTAAGAAAACACGAAACGTATACGTTGGTCCTTCTCTTTTCCATCTACGTTCTCTCTCTCTCTCTCTCTCTCTCTCTTTCTCTCCTTCTCTCTCTCTCTCCTTCTCTCTCTCTCTCTCTCTCTCTCTCTCTCTCTCTCTCTCTCTCTCTCTCTCTCTCTCTCTCTCTGATACCGCATTAGCGTGAATGCACCGAACCGAAAATTCATGGACTCATTAAAAAGTAGGAAAAGGAAAGAGCGGAGAAAAAGAAGGAATAAGGAAAGCGCGCGGGAGGAAAATTCTTATACGACTCCTTTTTTTTTTGTCCAAGGAGCGATGCATAATTTATATTCAGGGTTGACTCTCTTTCTTCTTCGTTGCGTTCAATGCTGCCAGTTGTTTTTTTTTTTTTCTTTTTCCTTCTTTCTTCCTTCCTTTCTTCTTCGCGTTATTCGAGAAATTAATTCACCCTTTCGAATTTCGACGAATTCAAGAATATATCTCAAATTGAAATGTGCCTTCGGCAAAAAGTGATAAATAATAAATAATAAGGAATCGTTTGTTCATTATCCGAAACCTTTGTAACATTTTCGTGGGGGGGGGGGGGGGAAAAGAAATTCAATCTGATTATTCTTCGTTGAGTTTAAGAAGAGAATCCCGCGCGCGTAACGTTTGTAACAAAGAACGAAATACTTTATATACGATTGTTCTTTAGAAAAATGTAAAAAAAAAAAGAAAAAATCCCGAAGCAATTCTTATTTCACTTTTGATCCGTTTAATCTGATTCCCCTTTGAAATCTCACAGCGCGGAAATGGCTCATAGGATCAAATTGTGTCCGTCGAGACATTTGTTACGGAATAACGAGAACTATAACATATTCTGGAATTAGCCAAATCCAGCAGAAAGACACTTTCCCCATAAGAACAGTACGTACGGGGACCTTTGTCGGATCTCGACGTGATGAAAAAAAAAGATAAAAATGAAAGAAAGAAAATAGAAGAAGAAGAAGAAGAAGAAGAAGATGGAGGAGAAGAAGAAAAAGAAGAAGAACGAAGAACTCATTTTAAAAGCTTCGAGCTTTATGAAAATGGCAAATGCAATAAACCCTTTTATGAAACGTTTTTAACAACGTTCGAAGAATGATCAGCAACGATATTACGAGAATCGATAATGCGTCAATACTTTTCTACAATGAACTTTCCATCGTTCTATTATCAAAGGGAACATTGTCGCGAGAGTATGAAAGGGACTGATCGTCATAAAGTTTTTCAATTATTGTACCGCAAGATCACACAGTTGATTTCCGTAGCCGACGAAGTAATAAAGAGGCAGGGAGTGAGGAGACAAAGAAAGAGAGACTTGTGGGAAAAGAAAATGAAGGGGAGCGAGAAAGAGAGAGAGAGAGAGAGAGAGAGAGAGAGAGAGAGAGAGAGAGGGGAAGAAAAGTGTCACGTAGCTTTAATTACGTCACTTATCTACAGTACTAGACAACGTTTTCCAATAATTACCACGAAACCCTTCGAGCACGGTTTACTGACTAAAAGGAGCAAAGCTAATCGATGCTATCGATAAAACGACTCCGTTCAAGTTTCCATCACCTCGTTCCCTCCCCCACACATTGCACCGAGGAAATAAGGCAAGCATTAGCTTCACGACGTTGAATTTCGACGATGATTCTCATTTCGGTAATCTCCCCGTGATCCTTTTAATGTTGCGATGCATTACGGATAACAGGATATTTCGTGTATTCCCGTATTGCAGCTATAAAATTCAAAGGATACCAAAACAAAAAAAAAAAACAAAAAATATTCTTCCAGTAGTAGAGAATAAAATTCTCGATAATAAAGGGAGTTACAGCGTATCACTTATGTCGTAAGCTTCGAATCACATGACATTGACTAAAGCGGCCATTAGAATTTTTGGGGTACGTGATTTTTATAGGAATTTTACTGAAACTTACGTCGACGTGCATTCGATATTCCGATCCAGTCGTGTACTCCATTCTCGCGCTATCGATAAAACATATTCCTGTACGAATTGAAAAGCTTCGTATAAATAGCTATTATAAAATAGAATGCTAGTATCTATCGGGCAATGAATATCAATGTAGCGGGGAAACGGTGGAGATAGAAAGAGCACCATCGTTTTCACGGTTAGTGGGGAAAGATATGGACGTAGGAAAGAACAGACAGGGTTCATTCAATGTACAGGGTAAATCGAACAATACAACGAAAGCCAGAGGGTTTAAAAATATTTCTGATTTTTTTCGAACGTTCTTCTCGATCGCGGTACAGTACGGTGTATATGCGTTTATACGCTGATCAAAAAGAAAATCACGATTCAAACATTACAAAACAAACGATCGCGATATAAGCGGAAATGGGGAGAGAAAAAAATGACGAAGTTTATGGCTTTTATCCTGATGTCATTCCTAAACGAGGATAAAGAGATACGTAATTGTGCAGAACGTTGTTACAGATAAAAAGGGAACATTATATAGCGAACTATAACGATAAGAAAAATAATCTGTGCTTATCCTGCCAGACGCAATCAGCGAGATCTTAAAAATGAGAATCCTTTTCCGATCGTTTGATAATTCGATGAAAAATTGTTAAATATTAAGAATGATATGTGTATAATCTTTGAGGTACGTACTGAGAACGTTCGAAATAATCAAAAATCGTCGTAACGTATAGACGAAGAAGTAAGAACTCGTAGCGTCTAGTGGAAATGTTCCAGTAGTGACGGATTCTCAGAAAGTTCGAGTTCAATTTTCCAATTTCCCGGGCTGTCACTCTCCCCTTCGTGGCCGTTCATACGGAATATTTCCTCCCCGATTCCTCGACAGAGAAGCTTGATTTCCTCGCGAGAGACAGGCCCTCACGATTCCTCCTTCCTCTTTCTTGTCCTCCTACCAGCAGCTGCTACTGGAACGGTTATTTAAGATCCCGCGGGCGTTCTTCTCTTCTGTTTTAAAAATCACTCCGGCTCGCTTAGTATGCCGAGATGGCTCGCGCTAGTCGACTGTGATATTGCCTTAGCGTTACTTTTACCCTATCTCACTCCTCCTTCATCTCCTCATCCTCATCCTCATCCTCATCCTCATCCTCATCCTCATACTCATCCTCCTCCTCCTCCTCCTCCTCCTCCTCCTCCTCCACCTTCTTCTTCTTCTTCCATTCCCACCCTTTCTCTTTTGCCTTCCATCGAGCCACCTGAAACCTTCCTTCATCCCGTTTCCCCTTTTCTCATCTCGTTTCGCTGTATTCCGCGCGATCTAACATACCGACATTCAGGAATTCACGGATCCCGGATTGGAAGACGTCTGGGTATAGATATTGCCGTGAATTTTCGCGAAATACAAATTGCTTTCGACGGTGGTCTGGTCTTATCCTCGTTTCTTTTCTTTTCTTCTTCTTTTTTTTTTTTTTTTTTTTTTTTTTTGATACTTCCTCGGGGCTACGTAAACCTTTTGTTTTTACAAATCGTTTCCACGATATTAAGAAGTATTACAGTTGGAGGGTCGAAAGCGAGGGAGATGTGGGTGTTGGTGGGAAATGAAATTCTAAAGAATATCGCTTTATCTTACGGTATATGCCGTAAAACGATATATTTGGTAATATCATCGATACTTTTCTCCTTCAAACTTTAAAAGTTTCAAATCAAAATAATACTTTTTATTCGAGAATTTCTTTCCTTTTTTTTTTTTTTTTTTTCTTTTTCCTTTGCATAGAGTATACTACGATCTTCGAATGAAAATAAGGAATTAAATTCCGTCTGTAAAATGATCTTCTAGATATCAATGGGGAAAAAGAGAGAGATAGAGAGTAAATTTAAAAGCATGACTATAAATTTGTAATTATGAAACCGGTAATCAAAAGCCGTTTCGATTACGTTCTTCATACAGTCTGAGTGCTTTGAGTCCTTTAATCTGGACGCGGTCGTGTCTACTGTAGATGATTAGAAAAGGACAGGCAGGCCAACGTACCCCGATAGCTTTAGCACTACTCGGCTTTCTAGCGAAACCGCGTGATCGAAGAGCGTTTCAAGGCAATCTCTGACGACGACCTTCCAGTTTCCTCATCGTTTAAGTGGATATTCTAGTTTGTCGGCTTCGAAAGGTTGAAATTGTTTTGCTATTTTCTCAAAGATTCAAGACTTGTTGGAGGTAGGGTAGAGGTCTTGAATATTTTACATTGACGTCTAGAAGATCGACGGCGTTGAAGGTCTTTGAAAAGGGAACCGATTCAAGCGAAAATCTTTATTCTTTTCTAACTCGACGCTATGCGAATATCCCGGGAATGAATGAATAATACAATTAAGGCTCTTTCTTTCCGAAAAATGGTCTAATTTAGTTTGCCAACTTCGTTGACTATACTTTTTCATGCGGCCATTTTGAACCTTTCATTATTTTAAATATTTGTAATTTATTCTCTTTGAAGAATACCCTTTATTCTTTACCCTTTATTTTCCATCAATGCTCGGTAATTCGAAACTGACTAACTATTTCGTTCAATAGGAAAAAAAATCACGCGATAAAAGTTAACATTGTTATGTTCAATAAATCGTAAGGAAAGAGAATATTGATTTGTAACGAAGAAAGAAAATTATCTTACGATTCTCCTGAATGGTTGGAAATAAGAACGTATTTTCTCGCCGTTTCTTTTTCTTTTTCTTTTTTTTTTTTTTCCTTCTTTCTTTCTTTTTCATTCATACTCCGTCTCTCTCTCTCTCTCTCTCTCTCTCTCACACACATTGAATCTTCAATAGATTCAACAGGATCGCAATCGAAGCGTTTTCCCGTCTAATCAGATATAAATCGCCGTGGAAGTTATCGTGGTTCCTCTCTTTCTCTTTCCATTGCTGACTTGCATGGGGAGAACGTGAGACGGTGAAATCCGTTTACCGATAATTAAGATCTAACGGATTCGCTCGTGGACGGTACGAATCGCCATCGGAGAAAGAATGAAGGGACGCGATAATGTTGCTATGGAAATACGACCTGCATCTACAAAATATAAACTCACACACGAGAACCCATATTATTTCATTATTGAAATTATGACCATTTATCAATTAACATCTGTTAAATGACGAATATTAAGGACGATTTTATATTACATATTGCACAGTGAAAGATATTATAATAGTTTTGAAAATAGATAAAAAGATAAAGGTGAAAGAAAGATAAGCAGGATTTAAGGTCAAGGTATGATTAAGAAATATTATCTGAGATACTTGGATAAGTAATTTTTTCGAAAAGGACACGTTAGGATGGATGGATCCTTGATATCGTTTACGTGAAACAAAAACCAATATGAACGAGAGTCCTCGGTTATATGCATCATATTTCTATTTTCATCGAATCAATTTCCGTATTGAAAAATGTCACGGGGAATAGCCGTTGGAAAATCTTTCTCAACTAAAGCATTTTGACCCGTCGACCGAGATGTCCACGAACTGGAAAATCATCGATTCGTTTCAACGTGTCTCCCGCTTCGATCGAAGGGACGCGCGCGTCCTCCGAGCGATGCTCCATTGCAAGAGAAAAGTATAAATATAAATTAATGAACAACGCGCCATCTCTTTCCTTTGGGGTTATGCAACACGTCATATACGGAATATTATTATTGGAATACGTGGGAGGTTCTTTTGTCGAAAAAAAAAAAAGAAAAACAAAAAATAATGGAAAAAAGAAAAAAAGAAATGTAGTTCATTTATTGTAACGGATAAAAGGATTTTATTTATATACTACGTTTCGCGAGGAAGTAGTCGCATTCGAACGGGAATATTTGTGAATTTCCATTATTTATCTTAACAATTTTTTTTCGCATCGATCGCATATCATTGTACTTATAATTATAATAATACAAAATATCGACAATAACGCGTTAAGAGTTTGACGTTTCTCAAATATTATAATTAAAACTTATTTTTAATTAAATAAACGTTGTAATCTAAATTTCTGAAGTTGCAAGAATCGTCAGTTTGTGCTATGTGCAAACTAACAAGTATATTATGATCTAACACCGTATAATACCTAGTTAAGAGATAATTGCGGTTTACAGACAATTAAGACTACCAAAAAGTATATCCCATCACAAACATTTGATTCCACGTGGATAAATTGTTTAAGTGCTCCATTAGAATGTTATTTTTTTCCATTTGTAAAATTAACGAACTTCCTTGGTTAAAATGATTTTGTACTAAATTGTTCAAATATATAATCTAATTCCTTTGAAAATTTTTTTTTTCCTACAATTAAAGCAAACAGTAGACGTTTTTTTCAGTATCTTTTCTCTCTCTCTCTCTCTCTCTCTCTCTCTCTCTTTGTATATATATAAAGCATATAATATCTATATTGAGTTCGAGTAAGAAAAAAAAAAAAAGAATAGAAAAGAAAAAACGTTGTAACCATCGGAAGAAGGTAATTTCGTACTTACGAAGTGGGAGATAACATTTGGGAAAAAAAAGTTGCACGGGTTGTATCAGAGTAATGAGATTCACGAAACATCGCGTGTCGTATTTAACTCTTAACAAAAAAAAAAAGTTTCTTTATAAATACGCCCCCTGTCAAAAGTTTGGAGTACTCTATAGGCGAGCTTCGAGATACGTTGAAGTTTCGCTTGGAGAAATTTTTATCTCTGTACATTTTTCAAATTAATTATCCTTAAGAAAGATTAGTTCCCGTCATTATATTAAGTTTTTTTTTGAAACAGTTACGATCCTTTCCCTCTTTCTTACTATCTTCTAAAATCTCCATGTAATTAAATCGAATACATTTCTGCGTGCTTGGAGTGAACATCAAAAAGAAACAAAAAAAGAGAACAAAAAAAAAAAAAAAAAGAAAAAGAGAAAGAAAGGAAAAAAGTTTTATTATTTTTAATTCAACTCGTTATTGATTACGAGTGTAATTTAATTTAACATTCGTACGAGAACGTGGGATTGACGTATCATTGCTCCTCTGAAAAATTATTCCGCAATGGGTATCTAGCGAGGCTCGTATTTATCGAGGAGGAAGAAAAGGGAAAAGGGAAATGGGGAAAAGGAAAGAAAAAGGGAAAAAAAGAAAAAAGCTCGACGGATTCGGAAAAATCAATAGTTTCCACGGGCAAAATGCCGCGTGGGACGCATCTAACGCCTCGTTGAACTCTACACTGCGATTCCGCAATAGGGATCCTATTCGACGTCGTTTTCGTCGTAGGAGAAGATCGAGTTCGGAGCGTAATCGGAATGACACCGACCGAGTTTCATGTTGCGGCAAAAGCGTTCTCGTACGAAACGTTACGACCGCGAACATGATATTTGACTCAAAAAAGTGAAGGATACTTTGAGCTCATCATCGTTTTCTCTCTCGTTCTTTCAGACTAAAAAAAAAAAGAAAAGAAAAATAAAGAAACAAAAGAAATTGTTATCCACTTTTAATTCCCGCGAACAACGTTAATACCTTCATATATATTAGGTATGTATTATCATTCATACATATATTATCATCTCCATGATACGTGCAATAATTACATTAGAAATGTATTTACGTGCTTAGAAAATCATACCTAGTATATTACTTGTGTATAATATGTGTGTGTGTATATGTGTGTATATATATATATATATATATATATATATATATATATATATATATATATGTTTTATATATACCTACGTGATAGTTGGTAGAAGAGAATTACCACGTTGGTAGTTACATATATATTTCATCTCGCGGGAAACTTCGATGCACACGATCACGTACAAGTATGTATGATATTATACGTTACGTACAAAATAAAGAAATGAAAAGGGAAGAATAAAAAAAAAACAAAAAAAAGAAAAAATAGGAACGGTAACGAAATGAAGAGTGGACGCAACCGCTGAGGCTTTTATAATTTAGACGATAGTCGAGTATCCCATCTTCAAACACGTTTGAAAAGAAATACGCCAACGGTTAATTACCATTCCGTGTTCGTTGTAAAAATGAAAGAGAAATGGGAAAGGAGAAGTTAAAGTAAAAAAAAAAGAAAAAAAAAAAAAGTAAGAAAGAAAGGGAAAGAAAAGAAAAGAAAAATCATTAAAAAAAAAAAAAAGGAAAAAGAAAGGAAAAGAAAGACGTGGTAGCGTTATCACTTAACGAGTGAAATTTTCTACGGCCTTTCTCGATTTATCGGTTAAGTGACCATTTCCGGTAGGGAAGAGAGACCAGAAAGACAGAAAAGACGAATCGATTAAATCTGCTTCCCATTCGTGGTATGGGTTTCGAAAGCCCTTCCCAACGCCGGCATTCTCCCTTCGTTAGGGAATTTTCTCGCTAATGGTTCTTTCACCACTGGTTGCTATGCACTCCAGGTGTGATTCGATTTCACGCACTATTTACAACGAAATAAAAGCAGAATACGTATTCGTAGAACGATCGAAGGAGTCGTTAGTTTTTAAGAGTTCGAATTAGCTTTAATATCGTTTGATTCCATTCGAAAGGAGTATTAGTACTCTTTAGATGTGATTTCAATGTAGTCACTTCATATCTCAAATATCGGCTATTAAAGTGAATGAACTTTCGCTTTCACCAAATCAAAAGATGGAACGTTTTCCTTGACTTCTTCGTTCTTTCAGATATTTCTTGCCCCCCCCCTCCCTCCCCCCCGTTTTTTTTTTTTTTTTTATTCTCCACGAATTTGTTAGAGAGTAAACGAAAAAAAGAAAAAGAAAATTTACTACCAACTACGTATAACATTTCTTGAAGTTCTCGAAAAAGTCAGAGTGAAGTATACTTCCATATTGTGACATAAAACAAGAATATCGATGTTCTCATCTCTAATCCTCTCTTTATAAGCATATATATATATATATATATATATATATATATATATATATATATATATCTGTGTATCTATGCATATCGTAGTAGTAGGTAAAGTAGGTGCAGTACATGCGCGCGCATTAAGAGGAAGGAGAAAGAGTCAGGTGAAATATAATTGCTCCGGGCTCGTTACGAAAATTAGAGCAGCGCGTTAATTTATTTCGACGAATTGGTCGAGCTCCGAAGTCTGTTCTCGAGGTAGCTATGCAAAATGAGGCTCAATTTGGATAACGAATTTCCGCAGGCACTCTATCGAACCGTCTACCGCGAGACGCGAAACGATCCGAATCGAGAAAATCCGTACGTTTGAGCACGCAGAGAACTCGCTTCCGATAAATTAGACGATTTCCTCTTTGCACAATGCCCGCTACCATTCTCAATCATTTCGCCATTCGAAAATAAGAGAAAATCGAAAATTAACCTTAGCTAGCGAAACGACCGTTCTGCGCATTTATTTTCATCCGAATGATTTTCCTCGATGTCTTTACTCCGTATATATGGTCTAATTTAAAACTGTAATATTTCAAATATCGCTTTAAATTACGAAAGATAAAGGTATTTATATATTAGGTAAAAACGAATTGAAAATGTACGGAACAAAACGGGATCTCATTTTTATATAAGATGGAGAAAGTCCGATTAGAATTTAAATAAAAAAAAAAATATGGTGTACGAAAGTACGTTTCGTTCGAACGAAACTGCACTTCCTTCTTCGTTGTACAATGGAGAATGAAATATTAAAAGAAAACAACGAATGGAAAACGTTGGAAGGAAAAGAAATATAAACTCTTTTTTTGGACTTATCCTGGTCATATTCGTCCGAAAAAAATTTGATAATATAAATATCCGCTGTGGTAATGTTACGTAATCGTGCGTGGAGAAAGAGAAGAGGAAAAAAAGTAATGGCCAAATCATGGACGAAAAGTAGTTTGAACGAGAAAAAGGAACGAAAAATAACAATAACTCAATTTTAGTATCACGTTTCTAAAATAATACCGCAAACCTTTCGTTCCATTTACACAAATATTCCTTTCGCTTCACAAATATACATTGATATTGAGTTTCTTTATTTGTTTATACCTTTGTACAAAATAAAAAATTAAAAAAAAAAGGATAGAGAGAAACAACAAGAAATATACACGCCCTATCGTATCGGTTTTATCTTTTAGAGAGCTCAACTCTCGTTTTAAACAAAAACTACGTCAGTAATAAAAATTAATGATACCGAGAGGTAAAATCTAAAGTATTGATTATGTACAATGTCAAGTAGAATCAAGGGACTCTGATATTAATGAAATCTTCAACTTTGAGTGAAATTAAAGCAACAAAATGACCGAATTTTTGCTTATTGGTCGGTACAGAATTATAAATAATACAAACGGAATAAGATATATCAATGAATTGTCGTTAATTAAAAAATAGAGAAATGAAATAGATATGTTGGGCGGATAAAGTCAAATAATAATTAATTATTTATAATGATTATTTCGACGGATCACTCCCTGTTAATTTGAACGGTATTAAGTAATCATTAATTAACTAGCCGTTACCCACGACTCTCGAGTTGGAAACGAAAGGAAAGAGAGAAAGAAATGAAGTTGAAGTTATTGTTTCCTTGAGAACAATGCCAGAGAAAAAAAAAACAAAAAGAAAAAAAAAAAGGAAAAGGAAGAAAAAAGTTTGCATTTCAGTTTGAAGAAACGTTCGAGCTATCGATACAAGAATCGTCAATTCGGTGGGTTCGTTGGTTGGTAGTAAACTAGAAGGATATGCAGGTCAATCTGCACGCTCGAGTAATTTTCCGGGACGATTATACTGCTCGCCACGCGTTCCACACAAGAACTTCTAGAATCTAGGGAGTATATCTTCTCGAAGATTCGGAAAATGTACCAGAGCTTAATTACTTACCCCTTATATACACGTATACATATGTATTTACATAGGATGAATAACGTTTAGGAGAAATGGTAATCGAATTAGCGATTATTATCTATGTTTATCGTCGTATTAATTTATCGATTAATTATACGATACGATAATTATTGGAGTAATTTCTGATCAGGATTAATGTACACATAAATGTATATACGCAATCGATTCTCGCATAATATTAATAATAATAATAATAATAATAATAACAAAATCGATTAAATTTCTTCCTGTAATCGATTTGTTCTATTAAGAATATATATGAAAGAGAGGGGAAAGAAAAAAAAAAAAAAAAAAAAAAGAAAAAAAGTAATATCGAAGAGGCGTACGCTGATACGTATACATATACGTACGTGCATTGATACGCTTACGATTAGCATTACGCGCTATTTTATCCACGAACGTGGATTATTTTGTCGAGAGGGTTCGATCGAACGGGAATTTGTAGCTCGTTGAAAAACAAATCGTTTTAGGTCTCCGCCTTCTTTTTCCTTTATTTTTACTCTCTCGTACTTTCTTTCTTGTCTTTCCTTTTTTTTTTTTTCCTTTTCTTTTCTTTTCTTTTCCTTCCATCAGCGCTCGGTCGTCAAAAACAATGAACGTAATCGACGTGCGAACAATACAGTTCTGGATGGATCGTTCGTGTGATATCGAGAAAATTAGAGGCTAGAAACCGGATGGAAAAACTATCCCACATAGAATGCGAACTCTACTTCGGATTCGTCTTCGTTTCTTTCTTTCTTTCTTTTTTTTTCTGCGTGTTTTTTTTTTTTTTTTGTTCCCCTCTTCTCTTTCCCATTTTTTTTTCCTTTTTTATTTCCGTGCTTTCTTTTTCTTTCCTTTTTTCAAACCTTCTTCATTATTCGCCAGTTGGCTCGGAGGCTTTTGTGTCGACGCGGACGGAAGAATGGCCTACTTACCCGTAAACGCGTTCACTCTCGCTTATATACGGAATCATAGAGCGTGATATAATCGATATCACTTTGTCGGCGTTGCTCGTATCGTTTTAAATCGATGATCGATGGATTACAAGAACGAGAGAAGAGCCATTTCTCCGCGACGATATATTGTATTTCTATATGTATCAACGGAATGATCTTTAAAAAATATTCGTTATTAATTATCATTGCGACCTTAACGTATCGACAAGACACCGTGTACCGATTGTTGCATCATTACGAGAGTTATATTAAATTCTATCTTCTTGGTATGAGAAATCCTACCAACTATATCGAAACGTCCTTACTCGAAACAACTAGTTTCAAATTTCTCGTAATACAATTACTGAAATAATAAACATGATTGTGCTTGTTTGTTATTATAAAATGACACAAACTAAATATTATTGCGTATAGATATGGTTACTTGTTAATAATCCATTTACGTTTGCCAAGACGCAAAAAAAAAAAAATAATAATAATAATTGTAGGAGATAACTTACGTAACTTATAGAATAAAATAATTCAACGAGAATAGTATCTGGAAAATTGTGAGTCAAGCTCGAAGTGTCTCGCCGCTCTTCTTATTCAAATAGGTTTTTACCTCGAGATCGATCGAAAAGCCGTTCTTATCTGAGCGCCACCGTATAACTTAGATAACGTACAACTTAGACAACGTACAACTTAGAGAACGTTCGAGAACCTTGTTGCAAAGGTTTACACCTGTGCTTTTGCTACTCTTTCTCTAGGAAGTAACTTGCGACTAGAGTAAAATTATGGCTAAAAGAGGACCGTATCCCTCTCGTGCACGAACTGTCTACCTATTTTTCTCTCGTTAAGTGTATCTCGTCGGCCGAGGCCAAGCCGTATTTTGAAATATCCTAAAACGGGAAAAGTTTGTCGGGCGAAATCGCAAGAGAATCATTTCGCGTGATATATATATATATAAATCAATGATGTATCTACGATTAAGAAATATCTTCTATTATAAATTCTAAATATCAAGGTGTCATTTTGTATTCGTCCTAACAAAGAAAATTTTCGAACGGCGAATGAACGTTCCTTTCACCTCGCCACAAATTTCTTATCTCAAATCGTTTAATGAGATATGTACGATACTACTACGGTCATGAATTATAACAACAAAAATAATATCAATAACGATGATTTTTATTAATAATCCTAATTGATTATCGCGAGATTCAAAGGAAAAATTAGATTTACCGAGTGGATACAGGTCAACGAATACAACCAAAATTACGATATTATTTATTATTAAGATTAGAAATTATTGGAGTATTTTCATTAGCACCCCCTACGACGAGATAGCGCTAAAAATTTAATGTAAAATGACGTTTCTTGCGAATTACTAAAAGAGGATTGGTGAAAAGACGAAATCGAATTATCGCAATTTAATCTCGATCAGAGTCTCTCTCTCTCTCTCTCTCTCTCTCTCTCTCTTCCTCTCTGTCTTCCTCTTTCCATCTCTATCTATCTAACGAGAAGCATTCTCAGCTAGCCGGATTGCACTGGCTGCCGTCCTAGCCTGACTAAGTTGCCGACATGGACGGTCCACGAATAAATTGGCAAAGTTCTCCTATAATATTTCACGAGGTAGCGCGCGCAAAGCTTTCCGGAGTAAGAGAGAGAAAGAGAGAGGAAGAGAAAGAGAGAGAGAGAGAGAAGGATAAAGAGAGAAAGAGATAGAGAGACAGAGATAGAGATAGAACGAATGAAAGCACGGGGTGGACTCGGTTGGACTCATTTCGCAATTGCATTGTTTCCACGTATACGAGAGAGAGAGAGAGAGAGAGAGAGAGAGAGAGAGAGAAAGAGAGAGAGAGAGAGAGAAAAAGAGAGATGCGAACTTTTGTCCACGACATCGTTAAAATCGTTAAGAGAACTCGGAGCAATGGTCGTCGGCATAGTGTGGTAAAGGTGGCTCGTTAAACGAGACCACGGCTGAGAACGAGTTATCGATAATTCTACTTATCCGCCAGGGAAAAGTTGTTTCGTGGAAGCGTCGATGTCTGCCGATTATCGGACGGCATTCGAAACTGTCCCACGAGATTTCATAGCGAAGATATTAACTCTCTCTCTCTCTCTCTTTCTATGTCACTGTCATCCCTCCTAATCATTTTCCGTGATAGTCGCGACGTTTTAACGGGTTGAACAAAAGGAAAGGATGCAAAAATTTGTTGATTTTCCCTTCACGAGAAATGCGCGCGCGCGCGCGCACACGCTAAGAGAATGTTATATTATTGATAAGATCTTCTGTTTAAAACCGTTCAATTATTATGTTGTTCGATGTGATTTTAATGAGAAAAAATATCGGGAAAAGGTATGAAAGGACTGACGGCCGGAAATTAATGGAGATAAGCTTGGCTGATGATGCGTGAAACATAAAAAAGTGAAAGGAAGAAAAGGGTATTATTAACGAACGGGAAAAAGTATTATAGATAAAGGCAAGGAAGTCCATTTAAGCAATTACTATAGGCCGATGAGCGCTGGTATACCCTTACCCTTCCATTCTCTTGTCCGTGACAAAGGAAGGAAATATGAAAAATATGAAGGATGGAAAGAAAAACGAAAATATAAGGAAAAGAGGGTAGGAACTGTAAGAGATCACTAACTTGCCGACTACAAGGAACGTAAACAAACTCATCAAAAGTAGGAAAAATAAATCCAAGTGGAAATAAGAAGTATGAGGAGGAGAAAGGATGATATAACACAATAGCAGATATAAAAGGCACAATTAAAAAATTGTAGTGAAGAGAAGGGGAAAGGGAATGGAACGTGAGAGGTCGGAAGGAAATATTTGAAAAGAAAAATAAAATGAAGAAAAAAAAGAAAAGAAAAGAAAGAAAGAAAGAAATATGAAATTTCAAACGTTCCCTTTTTCTTTCCCATGGAGAATAGAATATTGAAAACGGAAGTTAACGAAATACTTGTTACAGGAATAAAGTCGCGTACCTGTTAAAAATAAAATATAGTGTAAGAGTTATTATTAGAGGAAAAAGAAAAATGAAGGGAAAATCAATTAAGCAAACGGTACATGCCAAAGGAAATATAGAAAAATCGATCGTCTTCCAGTCCCATATATACTATAAAAATAAAAAAGTAGAAAGGGTGAATTGTTCGATAAACAATCAACACTGGAAAATGAGGACAAGACCTGAATGGAGAGTTGAACGAACAAGCAAGTTTATTTATATATATATATATATATATATATATATATATATATATATATATATATATATATATATATAATCGAAAGCGTTAATGTCTAAATGTTCTTGTTAGATCGCAACACACGCAAAACGATTTATCCTACGTGAAACTCTCTATATAACGTTATTTGGATTAAAGCAAGGAACCGATGGTAACGGCACGTGCACGAACGCGCAAACTGACGTTTAACTGTCGCACGAGGGCGAGTTAAGCGAACATTATCTTTCAAAACGTTTACGTAACTACCGACACAGAGATTAGAAATAGACGTAAGAGGTTCGAAGAGTCACGCCGAACAGAAAGCTCCTCTAATTGCGAATTCTACAATTCTTTCGAGTTTACATCGAACACAATATGTATTATACTTGGATATATACTATCGAAAATACGCGGTTCTCTTTTAATTAAAAAAAAAAAAAAAAAAGAAGAAGAAGAAGAAGAAAAAAAGAAATGAAAAAAATGTTCTGTTCGTTCGATTATTTATCAAATTTTTATATGCATTTAAATATTATCTACTTTTATACTAAGTATTACCTATTTTTAATTGCATGTATGTATGCATATATATAATATAATATACAAAGTTTATTATATTTTAAGATCATTAATTGTATAGTGGAGTATATTAAAGTATAAAACTTTCGAATTTGATATCGTTGTTATTAAATAATGACCGTAAAGAAATAATTTAGACGTTTAACAGTTTCAATTCTAACGAAACAGCTTTGCCGCGCTAACGGGTACGTCAAGAGAGGAAATATGTCATTTACCGGTAACGATCGTTTCGCTCCCTAGAAAAGGATACTTTAGCGGAAAACCTTGTCGCATAAGCTTCTTACGAAAGTTTCAGAACGGTGGATTAAAGATAACGAGTGAGGGAGAGGAAGGAAGGAAAGAAGGAAGGCTAGGGAATGGGAAAACACGAGGGAAAAAGAGGAAAAAGAGAAGGAGGAAGAAGGGGAGGAGGAAGAAGAAAAGGGGCTCAGTTTTCGGATCCGAATGAGACGGGGAAGAAGTTTATTATTAAGCTCTAGCGAGAGAAAATGTTCGCGAAAAGAGTCGATGTCGTTTCAGAAATCTTCATTTCCGATAGGGAACGTCTTTGGGAACTGAAAACATTGTAAATCTTATCGGATGATCATATCGATGTTTCAAACCATTCGAATTCATTCTATCGTCGATACTCGTTACGTTTGAAACTCTGTTCTTTAAAATTAACCATCCGCCACTTTTGAAAATTTCCAAATATCATAAAAATTCATGTGCTTCTCCACATTATTCCTTATATATGATAATACGTGTAAAACATATCGCATATTTAATATTCATTAACGTTTAGATACATAAAAAAAGTCTTCTCATTAAGACATTCCCGTGGATTACCGTATACATCATATTCGAAAGTTTGTTTGCCTAATCGATTATATATATATATATATATATATATATATATATATATATTTTCACTCGTTAAGAGATCTTAATGAAGTTTAATGAGATAACATTCGTTCAGATCTCACGGATAAAAAACAAAAAACAAAAAAACGATAATATATGAATCTTTTATACGATCCTATTCGATCTCCTATTCGATCCCATTCGATGCTACTTGATCCAGTTCGATCCTATTCAGCCCCATTCTGAATGTTTGATTCTATTCAATTCTGTTCGATCCTATTCGATCTTATTCTACCTTGATCGATACTATTCGATCATGTTTGATTCTATTCATGGTGACGACCTTGCTTTTTTATCGATAGCAAATCTTTCGTCATTTATAATTATTATCATCGTTATTTGTCCCGTATCATCAAGTGTAAAATTTTTCTTCGTGACTTTTTTTTTTATCATCGGATTATCGTAAATATCTTAAAAATATCATCGTTACGAGGATCACTCTGCATGTAAAACTATATTATATAATATATAGTACTTTATATATTTGGTCGAAAGTCAACAATGCCATAGACATAGTTCTTCGTAGTATCATTAATTTCTACTTATAGAAGGATCATCGAATTCGTTTGAAATATATGTGTAAAAAGTTTCCTCTGCTTCCAAGTTAAAGACCCGAACAAATAAAAAGTCACGTTTCCATGGAATAAAAATAAAAGGGATATAATAAAAAAAAGAAAAGTTGGTACAATAAAAGTCGTTAAAATGATTCATGTCCGGCGATTTGCGAAGAGAAGACGGACGATGCGTATGAGATTCCACCATCCACTAACGAGAATTCCGGAGCGGAAAGTTTCACGATTATCGAACCGGACGTTTTGCCAGTGACAGAAACGTCTCGACTCTTTTCTCTAAGGTATCTCCTTCTCTGAGGTAACTTTTGAAGGAATTTTAATAAATATCTATGTCCCATGACAGGGAAAATTTCTACTTGCTATTGTCATTTCTTAAACTTATTAAAAATCCCTCGAAGGAGGACGATATTCCGTTCATCGAATAATATCGCTGTTCAATTACACACCTTATACGATATTATAATATTCCCACGAAGATCGATCGATCGTTTATGGGTAAATTATTAAAAAAATATGATTCAGTAATATTGATGAAAATTTGAATAATTACGATAGAAAAGTTCGCTCGTTTTATTTACACATATGTAGTATAATATAATGAATTAATTAAATATTACGTTACCATGGTTATAAAAAAACAATATACATATCAGAGATATTTTTCGTAATAATAAGTAAATGATTTTTTATATGCGTATTAATTTTTACATCCATTATTTTATATGCGTATTGCGAAAAATTAATTAAACGATAATAACTCTAATCCATATTTTGTTCCTCATAGATTTTAAACGAATGCATAACGAAACTATCGGATATGGGAATATGGAAAAAAAGTATAACATTTTTTTTATACTTTTCTCTTTTTCTTTCCGTCTTCCGCATTATAGCTACTTTCGTTAATTACGGTGCACGATACCGAAGTACCTCTTTATTTAACGTTCTTTTTTACGAGACTACTATGGGTAACACGTTTTTCCTCGAAGCATTTTGAAAATTCTGTTCTTAAAAACGTATACTTAACGAGCAAGTACATTGTACGTACATATGTACTTATACCGCATAAGCGTTTTTATGTTCGTCATTTTATGAGGATAATGTATACCGACATACGTCCATGAAAATATATGTAAATCTATTAACACAATGACTATACGTACATATATATACATACATACATACATATATATATATAAGTGTAACATATACATAAAATGAGTACAAAAATATAATAATGCAATAGTATAATAAAATCATACACAGATACCTATAAATAAATAAAATAAACAAATTCGTAAACGTACTCCATTCGACAATAATACGAGCCCAAAAAGAATTCATGATAATCGAACTAAAAAATGTTTTAACCTTCGGATATGGAAGTAAAAAAAAAAAAAAAAAAATAAAAAAAGAAAAAAAAGAAGGACAAAAGGAAATTCAAGTTGAAATGAAAAGTTGAGTAAGAGTTGAGTTTTATGGTAGCAAACCAATGAGTTTTTACCTATCTCGCTATAAAGTCGTGTAACTTGGCTGTGTTTAAACGTAGTTCGTGGTCCAAGTCAGTACTTTGAAAGAGATTCGCCGAAACGGAACCGAATTGTTTTTCGTGAAAGTCCCCGTAAAATTTTGTGTACTCCAACTGTTGTGGGAAGTTCTCTATACCTCTCTTTCTTTCTTGCTTTCTTACTTTCTTTCTTTCTTCATTTTTTTTCTTCTTCTTTTATCTTCTTTTTTTTTTATGCTGTCCTTCTTCCTTCCTTTCTTTACTCCTTTCTTTCTTTTCTCGCAAGGAGCACGATACAAAAGCGGCTACCACTCAAGAACTTTCTCGGCCATTCTCGCACGCTACTCTGCTTTGGACATTTTTCGAACTTGGTAAAACGTAATTTATAATGTCGCGCTAATGGAAGGAAACTTCCAGTGTGGCATAAACAAGAAGTACGTTTCTATAATCTACCCTGTAGCAACGTACCATCGTAGATATTTTGTTCTCACTCTCTCTCTCTCTCTCTCTCTCTCTCTCTTTCCCCCTCTTTGTTTCTATCTCCTCTGTCTATCTTTTCAATCGAGCTACGATTATATCGAATTTCGAAAAAAAAAAAAAACGTTTGATACTTTTACTTCGCCCACATAATTCACATGGAATTGTTAATTTAAATCGATTAATATTATGAGTGAGAAAGAAAAATTCGACAGAGAAATATTATCGATGAGATATTTCAAAATTAATTACTATAATATAACCATTCGAAAAATCATATTCTTACTAATTGGTTAATAACGCAGTTTACATGGCATCAAGTCTTACGGGTTCTTCTCTGAATATATTGCAGGTGTTCTCAGGAAAAATTTGCATAGGATTTCGATTACTTCCTTCTACCTCCGCTGGGAGAAATTTGTCAATTAGTCGATCGGTTATCGGGTTATCGACAGTTTTCGGATATCGGCAATGCGGTATTAAATTTGTGTTTCTATATTTCTAGTTATTTTTTCTTCTTTTTAACTAATTGCTAAGGTTACAAAACGGCAGAGTGCGTATCGTACACAGTTAACCACATTTTCTTTATCTCTTTTTCTGTTAAAGTAAAAAAAAAAAAAAAAAGGAAAAGAAAAGCGAAAACGACAAGTGTATGTACAATATGTACATATGTACATTATAAATTTATGATGATATACTATACGTTTCTCACGTATATGTATATATATATATATATATATATATATATATATATATATATATATATATATATATATATATATATATATATATAAAGAAAACTTTTAGTAACCTTTTTATTTCGTAGAAATCTTTATCAAAATTTACTTTTCAAAGTATTTAACGTAATCGTTTCCACTTATACGTCTTGATGTTACCGACAAATTCGTGAAAATTGAGAAACTTCTTGAAACGTGTAAAGATCTGCTCAAAGAGTCGATAGAAATGTCTATCTGGAGTGCTTGATTGCAAACCGTAAATTAAGTTTCGCATTGAGCTTGCAATGGAGTTTTGCATTGCTCAAAGTGAAATGTAATTTGGAATCTTCAATCGTTTCGAAATCGCCATAAGATTATCATCAAAATCCGAATTTATTGAAACGTTTTTATTTTAATATATACATGGAGGATAAGTAATTTAAATCGATTAATTTAAAATATCTGTATTTCTTTGAACGGTGTAATACACCCACACACACACATCTATAGAATATCGTTTTTCTTCAACATTTTTTCCCTTATTGTAATTAATTATAAATAATGTTCCATCGGAAAAAAAAATTCTTTTAATTCTATTTTACTTCTGTTTCTTTTATCTTACTATTTCTCTTTTCCTTAATACAAATATTGGCGTAGAAAATTGCTGCTACGTCGAGCAGTTTTTATCGGAGTTGGATAGGAGAAACCGGCTACTTTCAGCAGGATATCCCGTATAAGTAGCTTTTCTAAATCTCGCATAGTCAGGCATTTTATATCCGCCAAAGAGAGTACATATTGAACAGCTTCGGACGTCAAGTACTGTGTATTTATTTTATGTAAATCCTAATCTGATCGTTAATATTTAGTTATTGGAGTATTCGTTTCCCCGGCGAAGGAAAAGAAGAAAAAAAAAAATTATGCAATAAAAATATCCCAAAAATACAGCTTATAAAATTTAATTGCAAATCTCCGTGGAGGACACATAAACGTGATCATTGTTATACTTAATCTCGATACACTTTGAAGGGATACATATTGAAGCGGTATATGCGTTGTAAAATTAAGCTTAAAAAAGATATAGTTAAACGACGATAGGTTGTATCGACATAAATTGAATAATCTTTAATTCTTCGTAAGTATCTCGTAGGAGGTAACGTTACTAAGCTAACGATAAGAAATCGTTCTTCTTCCTTCTTCTTCGAAGGATTTCCTTTTCCGTAGAAATCACTACCTTCGTAAGGCAATCTATTTTCAGAGCTGCGATATATATCTAACTAGCGTCGTAAACCGAAAAACCTTAAAGGAAGGTTACTCGATTCAGATCGCGAAATTCCCTAAGCGCACATTCCATTTACACGTCGTAAATTTTGTGAAAGAGCTGCAATGGTAGGAAGATATGTTGGTCCGTCTCTATGTGAGAGCATGAATGTTACATACATATATATATATATATATATATATATATATTCATGTGCCACAGAAGACATTATTTTCGTTTCCCATAGAGGATCTCAAGTTTTCGTCTCAACTCTCTTTTGTTATAGAGCTTCGGTTGATGTAAAATGGTTACTCAGTATCGCGAGATCCTTTGATACCATTTTTCAACGGTACATTTAGGAAATAATAATTTTTTTGCATCTATGTCACGTAATGCGTCATCAAGCAACTTGCTATTATAATATCTTACGATATTTATACAACAATTGTTATCTTTATTATCTTACAATACGTTACATCAATTAAATGCGACGTAACAAGAAGACGTTCGTTGTAATATTATTCCATTTAGAAATATTCCCATTTATATTTATCGATTTAATGAAAACGTTCCATCGAATGGTTCATTTGGATTTTAAGCAATTTTTAAGACAATGGCAAATATACTAAGAAACATTCCGTCATTTAAATATATGATTAATTCTGTGCAATATTTAACACGATTCGATTTCAATTTTTTGTTTTTGTTTTACCACTAATCTGAAAATATATATCACGAATATTGTAGTAACTTGATTAGTATAAAAATGAAGTAAAATAAAATAAAATACAAATATATATATATATATATATATATATATATATATATATATATATATATATATATATATATGAGTATAGTAAGTTTCGCAATTAGGGAAAAAGAAAAAGTTACATAAAAATATGATCGGTATTGCGAAGCTTCCGTCGGTATAGCTAGAACATAAAGTGAGACAGAGAAAGAAAGAGAGAGACAGAGAGACAGAGAGAGAAAGAGAGAGAGAGAGAGAGAGAGAGATGCAAGATTAAGTGCACGCTGTGAACAGAGCAACGTAGGGAATCAATACCTACCAACAGAATCCAACTTCAGTAAAGAGGAAGAAACAGTTTTTTGATTTTTTACTCGACTTAATAATTCCGTATTTTAAAGTTACAGGGAGATTTGTAATATTTGAAAAATTGTTCATTTTGCGTTAATCTTTTTTCATTAATCCTTTACGCATGAAATACATGGAAACACTCATAGATAAATGAAATGCTTTCAATTGTTAAATATTTCCACTATTAAAACTGAATCCATTCAAATGAGTTAAATAAAATTTGAAAGTCGATGAAAATATCCAAACTTTTTGGATAAAAGACAAAGAAGAAAAAAGCGAAAATCCAAAATATCCCTCCATCGTCGATTGCACAGGATGCAACAGGACCTTATATATATATATAAAACCATATATATATATATATATAGGGTGATGAAATTCAAAAACTATCACGTTATTTCAATATTTTTACGTAGTCGAGTTTGCGACGTTGACGGGTCATTCGTCTTTTAATCACCCAATGAATCGTCATACGTCGGAAACCATCGAACCGGGTTATCGTTGTTATACGGATCGAAGCTTGTCCGATCGTCCAATAAGCGAGCGTTATTTTGGTGACCACGTAACACGCGAAACGACGCGACAGTTCGTAGTGGGGAAAAATAAAAAGTTATTTGGAAAAAAGTTGTGTGATCGATCACGACTCGTATTTTTTTATAGCTGACGTGATTCAGCTTTCAATCACGGTCATATATGTCCATCATGTTACATATGAGTAGTGATATGTTATCGCCGTTTCGGAAGATTCAGAACTTCGTTTTTCAACGTTTCATTACGGACGTAATTTCTTGAGAAATTTATTAAACGATCGTTTTATATTCGCATATCCCCGATCACAAATTTGGTCGCTAAATGCATTTGCGGAGAAGAAGAAAACAAATAAATAAATTACAAAATAGTAAACAGAAAAAAAAACATATGAAAAAAAAAATAAACTTTACCCCTTAAGCGTAAATTCTATCACCGAAGTGTATGAATCTGTCGTGCGCAGTAGGTGCGCTAACGCGCGCGCGCGCACGCACGTGCGTCCTGGGACTATGTTTGCCATGCGTGTTCGTTTTATCGGGTGTCTAATCGATAACGGTGGTATATCCTGGCTTCGTGTCCCTCTGTGTCTAAGTTTATGTACGCGTTGCATTCGTCTCGAGACACGTATACATATACCCATCTTACTAAACATGTTCGTGTGTGAATTAGAGAGAGAGAGAGAGAGAGAGAGAGAGAGAGAGAGAGAGATAGAGAGAGAGATAGAGGGCGTGAGTTAGGGAGAGACAAATCAAAACCTCAAAGCCATGCCATCAACTATGTAAATGCATATATAAAAATCACTACTTGTATGAAATCGGATGTTTATCAAATTGACGTGTTTCGTAAAAACATCGTTAACATTAAAATGACCAATGTATTCATTTTGTTCGTATATATCAATTAATTCGCTGTTATTCTTTCATAATAGATACTTATGATTTAATTAATTATGAAACAGGAAATTTAAAGCTAGCCATTTCAGCTACTACTCAGCAGTTGTTATAGTATCAATATTAATTATCTTTATATCTAATTATAGTATTAATATTTATTATCTTTATGTCCAATAATAATGCGTACATATATCTATAAATTTTGTTATTTAATTATCGCACACGTGGATACGATATTGTCCGTTTTGTTTTTGGTCACGATAAATAAATTCAAATAAATTATATTTACACGGATTGAAACGTAATTTCGTAAAATTAACTCTTTCTAAACGATTTGAAACCATTTTGGTCACCGCTCCCAAATGGTGTCGATTTGTTCGTTTGTTCCGAAGAACATGTTACGTATAGTTTAATCAGTACACGAGTAATTACGTGGACGAGTACTAGGAAAAACGAGGTTCTATCGTGAACGAGACATCGCGCTGATAGCGTTTCGTTTGTCACGCGGTAGACGTGGTTTCACCATCAACGCCAACGTGTCAGAGGAAAAGGCCCTGCTAAAGGTTGGTCAGTTCGGTCTACCCTCGTGGTATACGTAGAATATATGTTTGTTACGAGTTTTCCGTGTCCGGCCACGTTTTATCGTTCCATTCCCGATGATTCAAATAATGCACGCGGTAATTTGCTATCCGTGGTTGCTTTTAGTTATCGCGATGGACGCTTCGATCGATTTCATCCAAACGTTATCGTCCCTGTCACTGATTCGTTCGTTTGCATAATGGGAACGTATAATAAACGTAGATATACGCGTGTCATTTCGTGACACTTGCTTGTTTTTCCATATTTTTTGCCTTCTCTCTTTTTTCCCCATTTTTGTGTTTTGCCCCTCCACGCAAACCTCGTACCCGCTCCCTCGCCCCCCCCCCCCTCTTTCCACCCGTCGCCATGTAAATCGAGAAACGAGTCGAGGAGAATAATGACATTAGAGTCGATCGATCGTCGTTATTTGAAAGGTAGATGCCATACGGGTATGTATTGTTTGTGAGCCATTGACCGGCAACCGATCCTCTATAAATCGATATGTGCACGATTACTTTTCACACTTCTTTCTGTCGTTGTTGTTTTTTTTATTTTTTTATGTTTTGTTTTCTTTCTTTTTTTTCGATTAAAAAAAAAAAAAAAAAAAAAAAAAAAAAAAAAAAAATAGATAGACTCGCTGTGATATTTTTCACGTCGGAATTATTATTCGTTACCAGGAGGCGCAATTTAACGAGTGGTATTGAGAATTTCGAGAAAGGAAATGTGTCGAAATACATATGACTTGTGTTCGATTTGCACGTTATATTTACAATGAAAATAATATTATTGTATATACATAGTGTCACTTACGTATAGGCGTAATGTAAATAAATAATTTTAAAATTGGTAAATATAATATGAGGATGATAAAATTGTAGACGTACCATATTGTATAAAATTTCAAGTATGAAAAATATTAGAGGGAGAAAATTTTCTGCGCGACGACGTAGATTGTAAAACGTATAACGGAAAGGTGGTCTCTTATAAGGAAACCTTCGAAAATTCGGTTACTTCAGAATACGCTGGTTCGAAATTGATAAATCACTGCTACGATTGGCTGGCACGTCAGAAACTTTCTGTGCCATGCCCGGGCAACTTGATGCTTCGAAGGTTCGAAGGGGAACGCTCGATACCAGACGCCTAGAAAATTATTCACGAAGCGTCCTATGATAATCGCTTGTGACGTTCGATACGTAGTTATCGAAGTTACATGCAACTCATTTTTGTGGAGCCGGGACATGACATGAAAATAATTACGATTCGACGGGATCAATTTTACTTTTATCCACGATCGTTTTCATAATTAGCTTTTTAATTGAGTAAAACGAGAAGAACCCTTTTAATGTTACATTTACGAGATCAAAGGCGACTATGATAATTACCATCATCGGATATTACGGCAAAAAGAAATTTATTAATATTGATCTTTCGATTAAAAAATAGCCAGTACATATATACATATATAAATATATATATATATATATATATATATATATATATATATATATAAATATTCTGAAATAAATGAATATTATTAAAAAATATATATATATATATATATAGAAAATTATTTAATTATCATCATAAACTAATATTTATGTTCTATTTATATAATGTTCACAGATTAGTCTGCATGTAATAATGTTGATTGAAAGAACAACCGAATTGTTAAAAATATGGCAATGGTAAAACGAAAATAGCTCTATTTGTAATTAAAGACTGCACCGGCTACACACACACACACGCACATTATGTACATGCACACGTGCATACATATGCAGTAGTAGTCAGGTCGATTATTGGTCAGGCACGTATTTAACGAGTCGCTGTCGCAACTCCGGATTAACCCTTCATGTTCCGAACATTTTTGGCAACCGTTAACAGTCAATTGGACGAATTTAAACGCAATAGCTAGTCGATCGTAATGAATTAAGTGTAAAAAAAAAAAATTAAAATTAAAAAAAAAAAAAAACAGATAAAATACAGCAGTTGATTCTGGTTAATGAGAATTTATTTATAAGTTCGATAAATATTTGTAAACCATATTGTAATCACCAAAGATAAAGCAGTATTTCGTTGGATATTTAATTATTAATAAAACTTTTGCATTCTAATAATTTTCTCGTTTATTTTTATTAATAACTATAACATCCACGTAAGTTTATAATTCACGATAGAATAAAATGAAACACGTATTCATAATATAAATTTACAACAAAAAAAAAATATATATATATATATATCATGCTCTTACAGATACTATACTAATATTTATGTAAATCTTTATTAACGTACAAGGTGTACATTAATAAAATGAAATAAAAAGAAGTGAGCTTAAATCGTGCATACATTAGATAAGCGATTTAATGTTTAACATGCAAATCCTTGCAAAGTGGTCCATCGCTTTATTACGAGCGACGATAATATTTTAACAACAATATTACCTACAACTTGATTCGTATATCTGCGTGTACAATATTTACTACTTATTGAATAATAAATTACTTTCGTTTAAGAGGAGCGATTTACCGAAGTAGTTGATTTACGTTAATCTATATTGCTGAAAGCATAAGCTAACATTATAGTACATTCATACATAAATATTATTACTTTAAAAACGTAATATATAACGTAGCATATAGGGGATCGTTGATCCCTTTTCTTTAAAGTTCGTCTAATCAGAAAGGAACAATCGAACTTTTGCCGAAGTTATATTGAATAGACTTAATATTAAATTTAAACGACAGCTTTTCAATCTCCTTGTCTTTTCGACCGACTAATTAAACTTGAGATATTATACCTACGTAGCGCGAAATGATTACTCCGCTTCCTTGAGAATGAATAAGCTCTCGCGTGCTTGAGTACGAGTACGAAGACAGTGGATAAGTGTCTACGTTCTACCACGGATAATACTGCCATAATTAAGGACCCTCCTTGTAGCGAGAGAGTAGTTTCCATGGATTCACTTTCGAAGACTTGCGATGGCGCCTTCCGTTGGGAATTCATCGTTCCGGTTTCTGTTTCTGATTTAAGGAACACACATAGAAACTCAACCACGTTCGTTTGGAGTGCCGTATTAATCACTAACGATATAGATGTTTCATAGTAACGAGTATCGCGATATCGTTCATACTAATCCATTTTGTTCGGTATTATAGTAAATACCTTGACAGACAAGAAAATAAGATCTTTGTTATATACGAACAAACATTATTTATTATTGTACGTATTATTAAATGATCGGATTTTTTCTTGAATAATTTCGTTCTCTTCGTTCGCAAACAATAAACATGTTCTTTCAAATCTTTCCATTTAAATGATCCACCTTCTATATTACATGTCGCTTTCTTTACTCGTCGCTTTCGAATAGACCGAAAGAGACGTTGATGCGAATATCGATTTTTCTCACGTGGCGTTGGTACAGCTGGATGAATGCGTAGTGAAAAGAAAAAGAAGAGATAGATAGAGAGAGAGAGAGAGGTGGGGGGAGAGAGAGAGAGAGAGAGAGAGAGAGAGAAATACAGAAAGAGACAGAAGATACATAGTGACATTGCAAATCTTCCACACTGAAGTCGAGACACGAGTGAATGTATGTACATACGACAACAAAGTGGAAAGATATGCAAAACAAACCGCTCACGTTTTATGCAAAAGGTTTTCTCTTCTACTACAGATTCACTTCTTGTTGTTCTTATCGCACGTACGATAGTTCCTTTATTATTTACTTTACAAATAACTCGCTGAGAGGACAACAATAACAAAAAGCTACACGACTTGGTTAAAATAATCATGAAAAAAGGGCCGACACCGTCGTCGAATGTTGCCATAGTCATGCAATTCGTTTTTCTTTTATTCTTTTTTATTTTTATTTTTATTTTTATTTTTATTTTTATTTTTCTCTTTGTTTGCTCTCGCTTCTACGATTTACCATGGTTACTTCAAGAACGTACGACGCGTATGATAACGGAAATACGCAACGACCTAAAAGCTCTTTGCTTGGATACTGAAAAGGGTTTCGGACGTTGATGTTTCTCTGAAGGTGAATTTGCATCATGGAAAGACCTCTTTGTCTCGTATGAAAATTAACGTGTGTGAATACTGCGAATGAAATTACGATTTATTGTTTTACATAACATTAGACGCTATGAAATCATAACAGTCACGTAAAATTTATTTGTATACACCGAGTAAAAATATTTACAAACATAATGGTCGCAAAAGTTTAGATCACAATGAATAATAATTTATTTATAATTACACACATATGCACTATGAATATACGAATTTAGATTGTTTCTTTCTTTCTTTGATTTTTTTTTGTTTTTTTTTTTTTTTCTTTTAATTTAATATCGCTCTATAGCAACAACCGTTCGAATGTTGCGTTAATTTGTTCGTTTACGAAAGTATTGCATGTACCGATTTGTTTTTACGAATGTTCTCATTTCTTCTGATGTTCCATTTTAATTTGGTTTAGATGAGATAATTAACGGATCGATGTATTAACGAAGAAAATATTGCGAAGGTACGTAATGTCACGGCGCGTAACGACCCTTAAAAACCTATAAGAATCATATTTTCTTATTCTCTCAACATTTTATTATTCCTCTTCGGGTTGTTGACCTTCGATCGATACGCCTTTCAACGTCGACGTACCCCATCATGAGTTCGTATTATGGTCTCTGACCTCGTCTACACTCTCTACGCTTAGTGTGTTGAATTGTAAGGTTATTAATCATCGTTCTTTGTGGTTCTACATTACAACAATGAAAAAGGCATGACGAGGAAGGTTGGATTTCTATCGGAATTTTCGAATAAACAGAAGAACATCATGACGGTGTTACTTTGTTGTTTTGATCCACCTCAGTCTTGCCTTAAGCTATTCCTAAGCATCATTCGGAGAGTTCTTATCCCATTGATCGATCTTCCACCGATATACCTTAACAGACAAATTTTTCTAATGAAAAAAAGAAAAATAGCGACTAATCGTCTAATGATACTTAATTATCCAAGCTCACGATAATAAGAAATAATGGAAAAAATGATTTGAACACTCGGTATTAAACGATGACTCGTTTCGCAAAATTAATCTAGATAAACAGAATCAATCTTCTGTAAAACCAAAAGAGTTAGATACTTACGAATTAATGACGAACTGGAGTAAATCTTTTTCATAAATGTTGTTACCTTTCTATAATAACGATGAAAATCTTTATATACGATAGATACGTTGGTAAAATTTGTATGGGTTATTAACAAGTAGTTATAACGCTCGTGCATTATATTGATCGTCCATCGTTATAGCGAAAAGAGAGAAAATAGAAATAAAAAAAGAAGAAAAGAAAAAAAATTGATCGAGGAACGATAAAATTCGAGTAGACAGACCTTTTCTTAAATATCTAATAATCGCGTTCAAAAGGAGCGTACCATTTCGTGTTAATTTCAAATTGAATACATTGAAACAGATTAGAAAGAGAAGCTCTCTCTCTCCCTCTCTCTCTCTCTCTCTGTGTGTCTCTAAAATTAAACCAGGTAGTTGTGGAAGATCTTTGTCGGGGATAGTTTGGCACGCTATCACAACCAAAATCCGAACTCAAACTTGCTACGGACGCAACGGTTCGTGAATGTTTGACCGCACAATATTTGATAGCGCGCCGCTAGATATCTCGATATTCTCGGTTCTAATCGCGGGTCGAGAGCGAGATAATGCTTGGTAGAAGCAACGTTGGATGCGTTGCTTCAACACATTCAAATGTTATGTTCTATGCGGGTTTACGAATATCCTCTGTTATAATATGTGTGCCTGCGTACATACACACACATACACGCACGCACGCACACGCACACACACACACATATATATATATATACACACACACTCACGCATATAAGTTTAGGAGGAGATACTGCTGGTACCTGTACGAGCTAACTAACGTTCCTCTATATTGCATTGATTCGATGTTTGTTTATAAGCGTTAGATGGACGAGAGAAGGAGATAAATTCGAAGCACGACAGATTATTCGATATTTGAGTATATCTTCGGGCATTAACGAATTTAGATCGACGGGATCTGAAGGATGAGTTTCTAAGCTAATTCGTAAATTTGAGAAGTTTCTCATAATATCTGATAAGATAGATGATGCAAGTGTAGTAACGTTTGCGGAATTAATTTCATGATCGTTCTTAGTTAGAAATATGTTCGTATTTAAGTGAATATGGATTTTTATATCTTTTTATATAAAGTGATCATAAATAAAAAAAAAAAAAAAAAATTGAAAGACGAATTTTCTTATCTTATTAACATTGTTCGTTGTCGAATCAAATAATTTTATATATATACATATATGTGTGTGTGTGTGTGAATTTTCTCAGAAGTATAGAACTCAACTCGATTCCATCGGAATTAATGGAAATCTGGTTCGAGTTTGCAATAATCATAGACGATCTGCCGGCCAGATAATTACCAATAGTTCCAACTTCTCTTTGTGAATTCTACAGTTGAATACGAACTATTCGCTAATATGCATACCTATTTTCTCATATTTCAACGTTATTTAAAATTGTCAATAAATTCTACGAGAAAGCTATTAATTAATTATTATATGTCTATATATATATATATATATATATATATATATATATAGAGAGAGAGAGAGAGAGAGAGAGAGAGAACGGAAGAATGTAGGCGTAAGTAAAAGAGAAAAAAAAGTAATCGTATCGAGTTACGTATTTGTAAAATTTCAATTTCTTTTTTTGTTTCTACAATTATCACTAAATATGATGTACTATCTTTCACATTGCCGACACAGCGTTCCACATTTTTCCTTTTAAGCGTATCGAGGTCAGGCATAAAGGTTATTAACGTACGTTAACCGTTGGAATGTTAATATAAGTATATTCTTCTAACCACATAACGTGAAAATTTTACCGATATTTCTCGTCGTAATACCGCGCTTTCCGATATCATTAAAGGATCGTATTTTGTCGAAGCCATATCCGTAAATCTGATGACTCATTAAATATAGATCCAATAAGATTGGATCGATACGATACGAGCAATAAGTACCTACTTACAAAAATTCATAAAAAAAAAGAAGAAAGAAAGAAGGAAGAAGATGGAAGCTTCAATATTAAATATATTAAAATATTAATATATGAATATATATATATATATATATATATATATATATATATGTATATATATATATAATAATGAATTACATGTACATGTAACTAGATCAATTCTAATCGTTCATTCGTCAATCGTTACTTCAAATTACTCATAGAAAAACAAATATTATGAATTGTATTTGCATTTACATCTTGCGAAAAGGAACTTGATACGTTTCTATATACTTCCGTTGCATACAAAAAGAAAGAAGAAAAAAAAAAGAAAGAAAAAAAAGAAAAGAAAAACAACAAAAACTTACGAGCACAAAATAAAAAGGGAACGTAATTAAAATTTCGCGGGTAAGGTAAAACAAGAGAGACGAAAATAATGTTCTAAAAGTATGGAAAAATAGGAGGGAAAAAAAATATGTATATACAATGTATATACAACACACATCCCAGTTTTTTCTTTCGAGCGTAAAATCTTATAAACGTGTAGGTAGATATGTACGTACACGGTTATTCTATTTTTGCATCGTCTTCGGGTTTATCAAGGAACGAGAGTACAGGTTGAGACACTAGAGGCTATGGGCTTCTCTTTCCAGCTCATTAGACGAAGATATAGGCACGTTCGCGCGTCATCGTGGTGTCTAGTTCCCTGGATTTATTCTCTTTCTATCTCTCTCTCTCACTCACTCACTCACTCACTCACTCACTCACTCACTCTCTCTCTCTCATTTTCTATCCCTCTCTCTTCTAATAAAAGAGGGTCTTCGTAAGAGGCAACACGGAGAGTCACGTACGCGCTTTGGACAAGAGGGACGTCGTATTGCCAAGGAAAAGCTTTCCCGAGGGAGGAGACACTGGCCAACGAAAAGGAAACGACTACTTCTCTCTCTCTCTCTCGCTCACATACTTTCTCTCTCTGTTACGTTTGTACGTTTCGTAGCTTGGATATAGTGACAGGTTACGATTATGGTCGCGACCTCTCTTAGGTATATAGTGTATGACGATAGAACGTATTTGTGACGTCGAAGATAAGGTGTGAAAGTGACGGCAGAAGACTGGACGATCTTTATTGTTAAGCGGAAGTGAAATCCTACGAGATGAACATTCCAAACGCACCAGCTAAAGAAAGAAATAGGTTTCAAGATGAAGCCTACCAAAAAGAGAAAAAAGAAATGAAAAAAGAAATAATATGAAAATAGTATGAAACGATAAAAAAAAAAAGTAAATTATTTAAAAATGATTCGGAACGATTACGAACGTCAGATAATTACGAAAGCTCGATTATTTATCCAACCGAAGAATAATTTAATTGCAATATTGTACCAATAAAAAATGTCATTAATTCGGTATACAATAATTAAGGGATGTGATTGATATATCGCGTATCGTTAATTCCCCATTTCATATTTCATTTAAATTTCTAATGCCTCGCGAAATTATCATCGTTCGTATTTTTGTCAAAAGGCGTGCTTTGTTTTTTTTTTTTTCTTTTTTTTTTCTTTTTTCAACAAATCATCGTGTATTTATTCCAATTCATTACTTCCTCTTTGATATTATTAATTCAATATACGTGAAACTGGTGATATACGATATCGAACGATTATTCGTTTTTAATAAACATTTTGACTCGTGTCCCGTCTTACTCGATAAGTTCAGTCTGATTTATCTTTTTGTATGCATTAAAAATAACAGAAAGTATACGGGCGTTCAAACGCGAGGACAAACATTGATAGTATTCATGTTCATCTGTATCGCGCGTGTAAGTAAGAAGAACTATGACGAAACGGTACACACGCGGAAGCGGATATTAATTAAAAAATCACGCGATTTATTACGCTTTTCCCATTATTTTTCCAGCATCGTCGGACAGGCCGTTAGCTTTTGTGCGAAACAAAGCATCCCAGTGGTCTTTGTTCGTGTTGGACGACACCCTCCGTTGGTTCGTGACAATTCTTGCTTCTTGCAAAAAAAAAAGAAAAAAAAAGAAAGAAAAAAAAAATGAAAAAAGAGAAAATAAAAAAAGAAATAAGGAAAGAAAAAAATTGAAAAAGAAAACGTGGGACGAAAAGCGACGACAAAAAGAAGAAGGAAGAAAAAAAAAAGAAAAAAGGAGAAAAGGGACAAGAAAGGCAAAAAGAAAAGAATAAAGAGAAGAAAGAAAATAAAAAAGAAAGAGGGATGCTCGTGAGTTAATTAGACGCTACGTCCAGGGCGCCGAGCAATTTTTCTTTCGCAGTATCATACGCAACGGTTCGCTTCGCGTACACCCAGCCAGGAAATACAACGACAAACTAATGTCTCCTAATTTATTTCCACCCTACCTTCGACTCATTTACCTTCTAACTTCACGACCAACTCCTAGTGTTGTATACGCGATAGGATGCTGCGATGGATGGCACGTCGCTTTTATGTCGTAGCATAAAAATGAATGCAAATCTTGTCGTTCACTCTCCTCGAGCTTATCCAACGCGTTTTAAACTACGACGTAAATAAAATAATGTATCGCATAAATATAATAAGAGCGATAGGATGTGAGACGTTTCCTAGACGATGTTGATCAGGAATGTCGGTGAAAAAACAAAAAAAAAAAAAAGAAAAAAATAAAACGAAGAATGAAATATTTAATAATAACTAATAACTTCATACGAGAACACTTTTGGAACTAAGTTTCTCCGTCTTATTATTATTATTATTATTATTATTATTATTATTATTATTATTATTATTATTATTATTATTGATATTAATATTATTCCTGTTTTGTTTTTTTTTTTCCTTAAAAATCTACTCATGCATCGTCTACGTAATAACTATGGATGCATTCTAACTCTTCTATCTTCCCTTCTTTCGATCTCAAGTAATCTCGAGAATGTAATAAATAAACATCATTACGTATCTATTCGTCAAAAATACTATAATCCTTGTTGCTTTTATTTTTTTCACCAGTCCCCCGCGTACTATATATGTAAAAAAAAAAAAAAAAAGAAAACAAGGGGGAGAAGAAAAGAAACAACATAAATAAATAAATAAATCGCATTTCTCAATCCTTCTGAAAAAACTAACGAAAACTTTCTAGAACGTCGTAAATCTTTATACAATAGAGATAGCTAAGCGGATGCATAGCGGAGGGTGATATACACGTTGTTCGTTTTACAATAGAAAGGCTCTCTTCAATCTCCAGGAGTTTCCACAAAATATTTTTCAAGCCGATATATCTCCCTCACGATAAACTCTCGAACGATGGCACAGGTCGAAACTAACTAAATGCGCGACTTTCGTAAATCCCTTCGGCATTCAATTCCGGACCTCTTCCAGGCATGAAATTGAAAGGAGCACGACTCGATGTTTGTTGCTCGAGCATGCCTTCCTCTAAGTGGAAGGATTGCGCTATCGAGGTAGTATTGTTGTCCACTCGAGTTCTCTCTCTCTCTCTCTCTCTCTCTTTCTTCAATATGGCTACCATATAGACTCCGTTTGGTAATCCTTGAAAACGTCAACTTCCCTATTGTACGCTCGATCTACGATACACGACGGACAAGGATTTCTATTTCGGGATACGTTTGCGGCAAGTTAGCAAATATGAAAGATATTTTTTAACGGCTTAACGAGCCCGTCATACGGATCGACCTCCAACTGCAACTATAACATTACATATTCGTCGTTACGTTTAGCCATACTCATATAAGTGGGTACTTTCGACTCGTTGTATTATCCTGGAGCTAAAAAATTTCAACCGTGCTCTCTCTTCGAATTCAGTCTCTAGTACGTACCAGGCATCGACCTGTCATCGGATCGATAGCGCTCGCTGCGTAAAAGTAATAAACTTCAAAATGGCGTCGTTCAAAGTGTGTGTGTGTGTGTGTGTGTGTAAGAGAAGAGAGAGAGAGAGAAATTCCGGGAATTGTCGTATCATAAAAAATACCTCAGGTCAAGAGGAATATAATTATATACGTGTGTAACATGTAGGGTAGTCTCTTAGTGAAACGCGCATGTTACTACTAGAACAAATTCTACGCGCATAAATATAAAAAAAAAAAAAAAGAAATAAAAAAAAGTAACATTCTATAAAAATATTCCGCAAGGTACTTATACACGTAGATATACATATATCCGATACGACCTCTTTTTTCCGGGGTTAATGCAGATATTATCTAGTTTTTATGAATTAAAAGAGAAGGAACACGGTTTAACAGGAATAGCTAGAATAAAATAAAAGTCTCGGAATAACTAGGGGCTAACTTTCGTTATTTAAATCTTCGCATTTAATTCATTTACCAAGTTACGCCTGAATTTTATGAAACAATGTCTACGTACATACAACGGGGACTAATATTCCGGTTGATTTATAATACATTGCTCTAATAATAAATAGAACTTCATGGATCTTCGTATTCACCTTCGTTGATAGGCAAACAAGTTCCACTCTTTTGCAATAGGCTCGATGCTTGGGAGCACGTTATGGTACACTTCACGTTTGACTTTTACCTTTTCTCGCTTCGCTCGTCTAGAACGTTGTTAACTCTTACTTTAGCTACTTCCCCCTCTCCTCCTCCCCTTAAGTTTCGTCTTTACTGAGTTTCAACTCGAAACTGCGAACGAGTTGGGCATCATGAGTCTTCGAATTGTTGAATAATCCATTCGTTTTGGATGTTACGTAAGAGAATGGACATTTTTCTTATACATTTTTAACAAGTACGAAAGGTAGAGAGAAAAGAATAGAGAGTGAAAGTTAGAATGAAAGTAGGAAAAAAAAAATATATATATATATATATATTAATATTAATTTCAATTAATCGGAAAAATTCTAACCAAGCAAATGACAAAAATACTCAACAATTAGTATAGTATAATATTGTATAATATAAACATAATGTAATAAAATGATCTGTTGTACATACGTCTATAAACATTAGTATTTATAATTGAAAAAGAAAGATACTAGCAAAGTATTATATATATTATAAACACGTGAATTACCTAATACAAATAGTTTATTAAGATACGATAGAATGAACAAATTTTCCATAAATACGTACTTTAACGAAAGTAATATTTAGATAAAGGGCATACCTTCGTACTTTTTAGAAACAAATAAAACTACTCGATCGTTTGCAAACCTTAACGAGAAAACCAGTACATACATCAGCTCGTTGAAAACTCACGACGAGAGGATCGACAAAAAGCGGTTAAATGTCCAGTTTCGATTTGTCAGAGTGGAAATTCCAACAGTTAACTGTAATGCATATGTGTGTGTTTGTGTGTACGCGCGCGTGTGTGCGCGCTTGCGTGTTTGTGTATGTGTCTATAGACGAATTTGAACGAATAATGGAAAGTAAATGGAAAATTCCAGGTTGTCCAGCAGAGAAGGGTCCCTGGAGTAAAATTCCACGTATTTCCGTTAAAGGCAACGTTTACTAGTGCGTTTTCTTCTTTCAGGATGCAACTTTTGAAGGAGAAATTTCTTTTTTAGTGTACCTCCAAAACTCAAATTCATTACATATGCTTTTTATATATATATATATATATATATATATATATATATATATATATATAGAGAGAGAGAGAGAGAGAGAGAGAGAGAAAGAGAGATGCATATTTGATTTTTTTTCACATACAAGACAAAATTTTCGAGTTTGGACGTTTTCACAATAGTTAGGACAATCTTTGCGATGCAAACATAAGAATATGAACAAACGGACTTTATTACTTCGCTGAGCTTCTTACTCCTTTCGGGGGTAAAGAAACGACTTTGTCGTTGAACAAGCTTAAGTGATATATATATATATATTATATATATATAGTAAGTATGTACAGTAGTACGTAAACACGGTGCTAATCAAAAGTTTAGAAATAAGCTACCTATAGTTCGCAGACTAAATATTGGAAAGTTTAATATATATATATTAAGAAATAGGATTTATATGATATCATACTTAAAGAATTATAAAGAAGGTTAAACGATTGAATTTTAATTTTTCATGCAGATATATATATATATATAATATATATATAAAAATACTTTAATTAACGTTTATAATTCGTTCGTCTTTACATCATCCAAAGTTCACTTTTTGTATTATTATATTTATATAGATCGACTAGTTATAACAACTCAAAGAATGGTCAATCGATAAATAAAAAATCAACGAATCGTTGAATTATCGTATCGTAACAAAGTGACGTTTACGTAAAGCAACATCACTACCGTGTTAGCTCGAATTTATTAATTAATCTAATTAACTTAATTAAAAGCTGACTCGAGGCCGTTTGTGTGCTCGCAGAGAGAAAGAAAGAGAGAGAGAAAGAAAAAAAATAGGAAGACACTTTGCACAGGAACGCGAAAGAGGACGATTTATGCTTCCGTCATTCGGTATGATTTTCAGCGATCTCTCACCAACGTTAGAATCCTCTTAGTTACTAATTACGAATAACGAAGTGACTGTCGGACGAAGTAAGATAATTAACTCGAAGAGGAAAAGTCAAAGCTGCGACGTGGAATTGATTGATAATAATTCTCAATATTCGAAAAGTACCCATATTTTTCAACAAATTTTCATTGTCCCGAGGATATAAAGTATTGGAATTTTTTAAATAGCTTTATGTCGAATACAAACAATTCAGTTCTAGATTGATCATCCGTATAACATTTACTTTAATAAAATTCACGATCCATTTGCGTGACAATTTTAACAAATTCTTTCAAATAGATACTATTTATTGTATAAATTTTATCTTTTTATTTTTCATTTATCCGACGTCGTTATATTTCATTTAGTCGAATAAAATGAACGAACGTACGTTATCGAGATGTTCGTTTGCAAAAAAAAAAAAAAAATAATAAAAATAGAAAAAAACGCGGTGGGAAAATTTAATGGGATTATAGTCATTCCCTGACAATTCGTGTCATCGCATACGCAAATACGCGCGATCATCGAATTCGTTTTCGGTAATTTTACTTTGTGAGTAATTACCATCTTTGAGATGGCAAATAACCCTGGTCAATACGTATTCAACGGTTAAAAGTCAACATTGACTAGAATAGCTTTTCCCTGGTGCAACGATATTTCGCTTGCGGTAGACCAGAGACTCTGTGTGTACTTCAGATCGTAATAATAGTCCGCGTTAACAGGAGCACGCGAGATGTCTCGAGAGGCTGTGCTCGAGTTTGATATATCGAATGATTAAAAATGCCCGCGATATGGAAGTACGCCAATGTGGATGCATTGACATTGTATCTATGTATATCGAAAGATTGTCTTCGTAAATTAATATCTCCATATTTTCCCGTTGTATTTCATTGTTCTGTCAAAAAAAAAAAAAACAAAAAAAAAGAAATAAATGAATATTCTAATTCCGACATTGATTGAGTTTCTCGTTAAATGAAGACAAAATATTAAATTACAACTTACTTTCATTTCAAGCGACGCGATGGGACAGAAATAACGCAACGATCTAATATTACGATACGATAGTATCACTTGTCAATAATATCGGTTAAAAATATTCGTCGAGAATATATCTGTATTATGGAGATGTGGTTATAAAAAATCGAGTAAGTCGATCTCACCAAAACGATAATATCTGAGCACATGGACGATAAGAGTGCATTTTTCCCGTTTGAGATGATCTACGTTTCGTGTCTCTACGATTTTCCGTTCCGAAGATATCGCCCTTCGAAATATTACTATTCGTCATTCATTCATACCAAAACCCCGTATATACCATCTAAGCGTAGTAGTAGTAAAAAAAGGAAGGACGGTTTACGTTGGCCAGCTGACAAGTTTCGAGTAAATTCCAGGAATTTATGTAGGCCAACGTGTCAATGCCTTCGACGAAGAAATTATATAGGTCAGTTTTTCTCCATGTGAACACCGTTTTATTAATACGCGAATATCTACGAAGTCAAGGATCATAAAAAGTTCAAACGAGGACCGTTTCGAAGGGCACATATTTTCTTCTATCCTCTTTTACATAACAATAACAATTGTTTAACAATTTGTTACGAACAATCTGTGACAAATAATTTCAATAATTCATTTTTTTTATCAATCTCTGTATAACAAATTGAATTTATGTACGCGTACAACTATCCATAAATTTAATAATTTATTATAAACGATTTGTTATGAACAATTTGTCATAAACGATTCATTACGAATAATTTCTATTATCAATTTTCCATTGACCTTTATTACATAATACATATATATATATATATATATATATATATATATATATATATATACATATAATAATTTGTTATAAACAATTTGTTATAGATAATTGTTATAAATAATTAATAATTATTCTTGTAAAGAATAAATAATCGGTATTATATCTGATAGTAGAAAAAGAAAAAATGATTGCGCGTCGAATGTAATATGAAATGATATGAAAATATCAATTTCTTGTTAAAGAGGAAAGAAAAAGATTTAAAAAAAAAAAGAAAAAATTCACAAAAAAAAAAAAGAAAAAGATTAAAAGTATCATATCCGTATCTCTGAATTTTCCTCTAACAAAATGTTATCGTTACCTCGTTTTAGTTTACCTTATTAAATTATAATAATTATTTTCTTTTAAATCTACGCTTCCTGAGTTTTAGCCAAGCATTGCACTAATTAAGTGTCTCGTTACATATGCATACGTACATACGTACTTTTAATAGAAAAGTTAGACGTGTCAATTAAATCTTTACGTTACTTAAAAACTAATTTAAGAAATATTCATTCTTAGCTCGTAATTACGTTCTGCGAAATGAAAATTTCGTACCCCGTTATACAAGATGTATAATGATAACAATAGTAATAATAATAATAATAATAATAATAATAATAATAATAATAATATTTATTATATTAATAAATATTATTATTATTATTATATTAATAATAATAGTAATAATAATAATAATAAGAAGAAGAAGAAGAAGAAGAATAATATATCATACAGGAATGAAATTACGCGAAAGCATGCGAAGTAATTTGTAGCCATGTTTTAATTTGGCACGATTCGGATGGTAAGTTACATCGACGAGAAGAAGATGCAGAAGAAGAGTCGTGAGAGTTGGCGCAGCAACGCGCCTCTGTCTTTCTTGTTTTCAGAGTTCACACTTTTCCATGACGGCGCTGTTTAATTGCGTTTACGAGAGCCCGAGCTCACACTAATATACATATTACTGGGCTGATTAAAGGCAGTCCACCGGAACCGCGTATGTCGCTTTGCGAATTCCACGAGTACAGACAAATATGGAGAAGGAACCTCCCGAAGCTCGAAAGCAATTTCCACGGTTAGATTAATTATTTCGTGAAATTCAAACGGCATCCCGCGAGATACGAATGAAAAATGAACCAAAGATTGGGAGAAATAGACAGAGAGAGAGGGAGAGAGAGAGAGAGAGAGAGAGAAAGAGAGAGAGAGAGAGAGAGAGACGTAGAGACTAATTTTATAGAAATAAAATATATCAAACTTTCATATTAAATATCTATCATAAATTTTAATAATTTGAATTTATCCGTTCACAGAGAATATTAATCTTTTTCTTTTTTGTATCCAAAAACTTTTCGAAGATGCGACACATGAAATATATTATGTAGAAAATAATAATTTCATATTATTTAGGAATTCGACGGCCCATAATTTTCTTAATCAAGATCGATATACATATTAATCCTGTATATTAGGATAAGTCTCATCTACTTATGTATCTCAGAACGCACGGTAGAATAATAAGAAAAGAATATATAAAATCGATCGTATATGTATGTAATAGGAAAAAATTAGAGTGCCTTGGGAAAACGTGCGATGAAATTTAAAAGGGGAGATTTTTATTGAAAAGAAAGAAAAAGAGGAAAGATAAACCTCGAGATCGATCGCTACGATCGGTCGATCTAAATCGATCGTAAAATCTCGAGAGCTAATATCCCTGACCTAATCCAATTTCTATTCGAAATATTCGATTTGAAATGACATGACCTCGGGAATAATCATTAAACATGTCGCAAGAGTAAAGTCTTCAAGGATTTGCAGTAAAACGGAGGAACGAACTATAATTGGGTAAGAGTCATGTTTTCATGTTCGATTAAAAGCGTTAAGTCAAAGTATTTTCATCGTCACGTCGACTCGTTATAATTCCCGACCAAATCGCACCCCATATCTTTGGTTAATCGTTCCGCTGATATTCATTATCGATCAGGATTATTATATTGACGCTTGCGCTCGCGAGTTACACGGATTTCGAGGCTCCCCGAGGTACTTAGGAGTTTACGCTCCGTTCATTTATTGAGTTACATACTAATTGAGTTTCTAGCAAGTTATGGTTTATAGCAAGAGTTGCGTACGCGTACATATCCTCCGCCATTTTATAGCTTACTAAAATGAACGAATTTCAGTCAACAGTTTATTGTTTTACTATTTATTATCCCGTTCTATGCATTAGCGAAAATTTATTCACGTGTTAAGGAAGAATTCTTAAAGCTCATGTAAACTGTACGAACGTTATTCGTAACGATCAACTATCCCTAAATTAAAACGTTTATTTCTTTACTAAATCACAAAACTCATTCAAAGTTACCTATGTATGTACATATTTGGGATAATTTATTGTATATAACGGGCGAACGTATAGACACGATGAAACGTGATAAATAATGGGAATAATATAGTGTCGCAGTGTTATATCGAGGAGAGAACGGAAAGAAAAAAAAAAGAAAAGAGAGAGAGAGAGAGAGAGAGAGAGACGAAAAATCGGTAACGTAGGAGAAGAATGGGATCGTTCAAATTAAAAAAAAAAAAAAAAAAAAAGAAGAAGAAGAAGAAGAGAAAGAAAGAAGAAAAAAGAAAAGAGAGGAAAAAAGACAGTTGGTTATTCTGCAAAATGCGAAATTCGTCAACAAAGATATTCCAACTGACTTGCATGACGCACACAATCGAAGCTCGATGATGGTCGTAGTTTTGAAAGAACGGCTGACACGGATTTTTCTCAGCAGTGCTGGCCCGATGATAAATCGCGTCGCTTATCGTCCCTGACATCGTCTCGGTCGTGCGTTTAAAAGCTTAAAGAGCACTGATCGTAAAGTGTTTTTCGCGGATCGTTCGCGCACAGAGAAATCGATTGTGCGCTTTTCCATAATGGTTCGTCGGTGAAAAAGATTGAAAAAGGAGGATGGGAGAGAGGGGCTGATGACGATAGAAAGAAACTAGGTGTTCCTCGGTAAACGGAGTTATCTCGGGTCATGTGTTAAACGTCAAAATAATTTCTCTCGTTTCAACGTTATCGAAAGATGTATCATCGAGGCGACGTTGTAAATGTTGCCGTTCTGGCTTCAATAAATCTCGATAAAGTCTCCGCAAACAAATCTATACTACTTATTTCTATCAATTAACGTGGAACGTTAATTAACGACAAATAATCCGAACGGATCGATTATTTGTATTGTAACAAAACGGGAGAGTAAGAGGGAGAAGGCAAAAAACTCGGACACTCCTATGAAAAATTCTACTCCCCTAGATAAACGAAGAACGTAACAATTAAACGAATAAAAAATATGAAACGACCAATGGAACGTAATAAACAAGGGGAACGAGGGATAAAAAATATCGTTTGTTGACATATTCGCGCGATCGAGCGGTAAAAGGAAAGTGAGGTCGAGGATCGTTTCGTAAGAATGAAATCAAAGGAAAATAAAATAAAATGAAGAAGGAAAAAAAAAAAGGAAAGAAAAAGAGAAAGAAAAAATTGAATAAGTAGAAATGAGAGAACTATCGATCACTTTCGGGTCGTGTAATTCGAGCAAAAGTTTCGTTCGATTCACCACTGATCGAGTCGAGTTTCCACGGGACGATCGCGTTATTTATTTCGTGGTTGAGTCTTACCGAGCATAACCAGAGTAATTTAATTGGAAAAGTTCCGGCACGAACCGTCTTACTCCATCGTCAAGCCAATGTATCGGCTGGCTCAACGATTATGACGGCTAAAGCTTCACGAATCTCAATAACCCTTCGGCTAGTAATTACATTCGAATGGAGCTAATTACGTTTGCCGTCTATTCGCAATGATAATCTCTTTGTTTGCGTTATCTCTTGATCAATTTCGAATGAGTTTTCGCGAGTGTTACGCGTGTTTTCAAGTAATCCTCTCTCTCTCTCTCTCTCTCTCTCTTTCTCCCTCCCCCCCCCCCCTCTCTCTCTCTCTCTGTCTATTTCGGAGAGAATAGGTCGTACTAATAAGAGTTTAATGAGAGCGAATAAACCACGTAATTGTCCTTCCTACGCTCCCTTAATGATCTTCCTTCGTTCCTGTTCATGAAATGAAGTTTCTTTGGGAACTTACATACGTAAGGTACTACGTTATTTTGCTGTTATAAAGAGAGATCCTTTGATTTGACTATAAAATCCTACGTCGACGTATTAATTTCAAGGTTATCGCTATCACTTCGAATCTTTCTTACGTCAGTACTTTAATATGAATTATTTTCAATGAAATCGAATATTCCGCAACGATCATGTAATCTTGTGCTCATACATACTCTTGTATATTTTTCTTCTCTCTTTCTTTTTTTTTTTTTTTTTTTTTTAACGGTATTAATATTTTCACGCAAAAAAATCTTTAATCATTAGTTCATATTCGATGAACGATATTTTGTTAGTTTTCTAAATATAAGTCGTTCTTACTATTAATATGGTTCAGTTATATCAGGGTAGTCGATTATAATCATGTATAAGTTTTGTATTATGTAATTTGTTTTCGTTTCAAACAGGAACACAATGATAGTGAGTTTAGATAAATTAAGATTTATTTAACGATTAAATTAAGAATAAATTAAGATTTAAATTAATTTAATGAAAGAGGAAGGGTAGAAACAGTTGTACGTTGCGATTTTGCAACTAATTATAATCATCTTCGAGCGAATTTCTTGAATACGAGGTAAACTCGCACAATTCTAACGTCAACATGTAACGAGTACTATGTTGTAATAAAAATTAAGAGACGACTTGATCAATCGTAGGCTACACGACGAACTCTTCCGTTCCTATTTCAAAATTCTTTTCACGTTCATAGATTCTGCTTATTTTCATAATTTCTTATCTCGTTCTTACAGTCAGCTTCGAAGAGACTATATAACGGTGATTTCTATGCAAATTTTACACGTAGATAACTGTAAGATCTCCGAGCTTAACGGTATGTTTGAAGATAAAAATGTCCTCAAAGAGCTAGAAATTTGGAATTGATCCTAATTAAAAGACTATAAGTGTTTCACCTAAATTTGAATAACGCAAAATTAGTATAAATAATTTAATAAAATGATACCATTATTATCTTGATAACGAACTAACAATATCAAAGTTATTAGACAAAGATTTTCAGATTATATATATATATATATATATATATATATATATATATATATATATATTAGCATATTATTTCACATAAACATAAAACCAAATGGGTGTTGAGCGAAGAAAAATCCAACGGAAGTGATAAACATTTTTGTAATTTTGTACGATCAATCGTCACGACAATGTAGTCATATTTTTAATGCAATACTATGTTCTGTTTCAGCGCAGAAAGGATCCCGCGAGTGAGAGATTTATTCAAGATCGATCAATCGATCGATCGGTCGGTCGATCGATCAACGATGAAACAAGAATGACGAGTTAGTTAAGAAAGAACATCGATGATAAACGTTGACGAACGTGAAAAATTTTAATTCGTGAACGGACTAATTCAGTGATTCGTGCTATGAGTCAAAGGGAAACTCGCGTAGGCGTGAGACTGAAAAAATCATTGGTAACGTCCTATCGATCAGCGATTAACGGTGGAAGTCGTTCGGTTCGAAAGAAAACTACGAGAAGGAAGATGCTATCGGTGAAAATCTCACCGTTACGAGAGTCCACCGGCTGGTAAATCTTCGATAGAAGTAGCTGAAGCAGTTAATTGAACTCGATGATCGGCTCGAATGGTAAGTTTTGAAATAACAAAGTTTAACTTAAGTAATATCTTTTCCTTATCCAACAGATGGCGAACTGAACTTTGAAAGACTATGAAAACGATTATAAAGATTATTGAAATATCGAATTATCGGAAGAAATTCATCTAGAGACCTTTCCTTTCCAACTGTTGTAGTAATGAAAAAGTTAAATTATTCCGAATAAATGATATCAATTTTAACATTACAATCAATAACTTATTGTACAATTCCAATATACATTTCGAAAGTGACATTCAAAAACAGTCACGCGAAAGGAAAAAAATATTACAATAGCTTATCTTAATTTCAACAGTAATTTCAATCGAATCAAAACGATCGAGCCTAACAGAGATCGTGCGCACGGATATCAAATTAAAAGAAAGAAAACAAAAAAAATAAAAGAAGAAGAAGAAGAAGAAGAAGAAGAAATGTATTTAATCAACTAAAATCTCGTTTCAAACGAATAAACATTTATTATTTGATTTTGCGATTCGTCACGTAACGTAATAACGTGTAATCCGTTACGATAGATTCGAAGGCAACAAAAGATGAAAAGAAATATCAAATAAAAAATAAGGAAAAGAAATCGAGCACCGTCGATAAGGAAGAGAAATTATCAAGAAAAGTAATACGTGCGAAATAGCTGATCCACGTTCTCTCTTCCGAGAACTCCTAAGTTCCTTCGTAGCATTCCTTCTTCTCGCAAATGACGACGAGAAAGACGTGATCCTGTTACGCGACGCTGAATTTTCAGCTTCCTTTCCGAGCCGATAAGTACTGATTTCCATAATGGTCCCACGTACGAGTGCACTCAGTTACATTCTCCTTTCTATCTTCCTCCCTTTCATTGCTCGACACTCCTCTTCCTTCCCACTTCCCCTATCTCCATCGATCACTTTACCCCACGTTTTATCACCTACTCTAATGAGTACCTATTACGTTATCTCGATTAATTAGCACGAATGTGTGATTATTGTAAGCTTATAGATCATTGGACATCTATGAACGTATATATTATCGTACAACAATTATTAAATATCATATACATACATATATATATATATATATATATATATATATATATATATATATATATATATATATATATATATATATATATATAGATAGATAGATAGATTCTATATCATATGAAAATGTAAAATAAAGAAAAATAATCATGGAATTACGTATATTTCACGAAAGTCCGTCGAGTTAAAATTATTAACATCGAGATATTTATAAAATACGGATAATTATGCGACGTCGTATATATCGTGTTTATAGGCGTCTAAGCGATTCGAGTCTATTCGCATGTAAATGCCTTACCCTATAAATATCTATCTACCAATTGCCCGCTGACTTATCTACTGTAATATAAATCGATACGAGAGATGTATTTTGTCAGAGGCTGATTAATTTTCACCGATAACTACAAGTACCGATCTATACCTATATGAAAACGTCTAGTATAGTACGATATAAGACAGGTACCTAGCTCGGTGAGTAATGAACGCGTTAATTCGTTGCCCCCGGCCAAGATTCCACGCTTCTCAGAATTTATGGTTAAAAGATACGACGAAATGCACGATTTAATAGTCCCCTTGGAAAAAAAAAAAAGTCTTCTCCCTTCTTCTTTCTTATATATATATATATATATATATATTATTTTGTTTTCCTAATATCCATTAAACGTCATTCGAGTTCTAACGTGAAAACATTATTTTCTCGTTATTAGAACTTCACTTTCTCGGCTTGTTATCGGTATAAAGTTTTTTTTCGTATAAATTATTTTACCAGTCTACATATATTCTCTTTCCGACTTGTTAATAATCATTCCCCCCCTTAGACGGTTTAATTAACGTTTCTAAAATATTCACCGTACGTTAGTTCTAAGTACCCAAAGTTTAGTGATTTTCATAGAGAGAAGACTCTTCGAGGCTTTTATCATGGCATCCAAGTTCTACATCTCTCAGGGACTCATAAACCACGCATACTGTGGTATTATCGTCTAATCATATTGAGAAGGATAACTCCTCGGGAAAATGAGGGAAGGGAAGGGAAAGAAAGAATGGTTAGAGAGAAGCAATAAATTCGAGACACGTAGAATAGATAGAGGCGGGGTTGGAGGAAAAGGGAAGGGGGGAAGAGAGGAAAAATAAAATTGTTGAAATATTTGCGGGATATTTTTAATAGAATCTTTGATAACTTCGCGAAGATGTAAAGTAATTTACTTGATAAGTAAAGAGGATGAGAAGACTCTGAAGTGGATATAAATTAAATAAGAAATTGGAATTTAAAGAAAGGAAAAGTAAAAAAAAGACAAAAATTCAGCCATTTTCGCAGGACACTCGAATACCAATCTTTTCTTTTTTTTTTTCCTCCAAATAAAAGTTTAATTAATCGTATAAATATAATATCTAGGAAAAAGAGCGTTCAAAAAAAAAAAAAAAAAGAAATAAATAGATAAACAAATAAATAAAAATAAAAAAATGAAAAGAAAAGAAAAGAAAAGTAATTCCAATAGTCGTTCCTCCATAACAAACTCCATCTTTTTTTTTTTATCAAGCATCTAAGCAGTATCGTTATTATAGAAATATCGAACGTATTACCCGCGTCATTATAAAGATAAAAATACAGAGTGGAGTCATTTATAATTAGAAAAAAGAACCGATCATGCTGACGTCGTATAATAACTCGTTTTTTTCGTTTTTTTTTTTTTTTCTTTTTTCAGAGATGGCAAGGGCAATGGGTCCTTGCATCGCTTTTGGCAGGTAATCGTCGTTGTGCCACGGTGGCTAAATGAAGAGGGATCGTTCGGTGGGCCGGTGATCGATAGCGGATACCGCTTGTCGCCGTGGGAGATTCGATTCGCGATGGAACTCCTTCCGCTGTTATTACTTTGCCTCCTGATCGCTCAGCCAACCGCCTATTCCCTTTCGATCAAGAATAAGCTCAATCCGCGGATCGTGCAAACTCGCTACGGCGAGGTTCAGGGCTTGATCAGGTCCTTCGAGAACGCAAAGTTCCTCAAACCGATCGACGTCTACCTTGGAATACCCTACGCTACACCACCCGTTGGGAGCAACAGATTCTCCCCGACAAGGGCGCCTAGCCCTTGGGAAGGCGTCAGGTTTGTTCTAAATTTTTCTTTTCCTTTCCTTTTTTGTTTTGTTTTGTTTTGTTTTTTTCCCCTCCGTTCTTCCTTCTTCCCCACTTTAAATGTACGCTCATCATATACGACAATTATGAGTAATCGACGAGGGTTGGATTTAAGAGAGAAACAAATTATAACGATACGTTTCCTACCTATCCGTTCAAAAATTTTGTTAAATATATAAATCGGACGGATTTAACGGTTGATAAAAGAGAAGGTGACCAATTAATGTCGATGACATAGAAAATTTGTTTCAAATTCGTAAAAATTCGACCGAACGAGTGGATAACTTCTCCGATTATTTCTCACGACATATCGATGCTTAACCTGACCTTAAACGCGACAATAGAACGGACCTCCTTTAACCTTACGTATAGAAATTGGCAAGTATTCAACAATTTGGAAAATTGAAAACTTCACGAGAGTTAACTTCACGCAAGTAAATCATTCGGCATTAAATTTATGTTCCAAGTTATGTACTGAAAAGGAAGACAGCAATTTTGGAGAAGTTTCGCCGGTATCGATTCTTGCAATCTTCGCTTTATAATTATAACCTTCGTAGAGACTCGTCGAGTTCACGAATATTCATGTTATATCAGCTAAAAAAGAATTTATTATTTGAGCTTACGTGCAAATGTGTACTCCTAACAATTTCTTCGTAATATTTACGATACACTTCTATTTTATGTACGACGCGGTATAACGAAAGATTTAACTCGACGCGGGTGCAACATATATCTCTCTTGAGTTTCATCTCACCGATATCGGTGAATCTGTAACCCAAGATCGAACGTACTCTTACGATCGCTATTAAATTTATTTTCTTCCATTTTCTTATATTTTTAACGACAGGCCATTGTCACGAACTTGAGTCTTTTACGATCTTTTACGACCCTTTATACGAAATGGTTGAGATAATGATACCATTAAAAGTACTAATTAATATGATATACATTTATATTTTATCTTAATTTAGTAGGCAACGTTAATGTTCATTAAATTTTTATATCATCGATAATCTAATTTATTACATTTGTTACATTTATTAGATCAATCTAAAAATATATATTCTAATGATAGAGTTTCTTTTATCCTGTAAACGGTACTGTAGTATTTTCTTTTATAAATATCAACAATGAACGATTCACATACACATGTACGTTCCTTTGTTTTAGATTTATATGATATTATATAATCCATTAATCCAGTCGATAAAGTAGATTTCTGTTATTGTAATTAAATGTAGAGGTGTAAAAATATATATGTAGACATTTCTATTATATATATATATATATATATATATATATATATATATATATATATGTATGTATGTATGTATGTATGTATGTATGTATACACAAAAATACACATAGTGTACATGTGAGTAAATCTGAATGGCACAGTAATCTACCTTACCGACTGGATTTATTTTTAATCAATAACAATGTATATTTTTTTATTATCATTATTACTTTTTATTGCGAAGGATAATTCATTGATAAATGATTTATCATTCGTTGTTTCATCAATTTTGTCGAAATAAACAGTACATTGAAAAGATATTCTATAAAAATTTAATCTTTCCAGATTAATGGACTCGGTCGGTCCAGTTTGTCCTCAAAAACTTCCAAACATCTCGATCGAGCAAGAGGCTCTCGAGCGCATGCCTAAAGGAAGACTGGAATATCTGAGAAGATTGCTACCTCATTTGCGAAACCAAAGTGAAGACTGTCTATATTTGAACATCTATGCTCCTGCCATGGGTAAGTCGAGAGATTTTCATTTTGATAGTATTCTTTGCGATAAGGATCGCATCGTTATAAAAATCATTGACATAGTTTCATTCAAAGAAAAAAAAAAAAAAAAAAGAAGAAGAAGAAGAAGAAGAAATGAAAAGAAAAGGGGAAAAAAGAAAGGAGAAAAATGAATAGATCCTTCGACAGATCATTTTAAAAAAGAAATCAATCGCATCCTCATCTCTTCTCTTCTCTTTCTTTCCCTCTTTCTTTTTTCCATCCCTTTATCATCGGATCGTTATGTAAGCAATCCAAACTTGGATAGATATGATTTAACAGTTGGAACTAGATAATAGGAATGGAAAGAAAAAATAAAGTGAAAGAAAAAGGAAACAATTTCATTGGGTTATATCGTTTTAAACGCGATAAAAATGACGTTCATAGGGGTGTAAATGAAAACGTATAATATCGCGATAAAGGAGATAGAAATGAACGGTTCCAAGTGAAATGACAGAAGTAAGTATATATGCGCGCCCACGCCTTTGTGTTATCCGCGTGTGCATCTAACCGCGTAAACACTCGCATTTCTCTGCTCACTGATCCTCGAAGAAACGTTCTTTTCTTCCACATTTCGTCTAAGCGAACGGCGAACGATTACGGAAGAGAGAATACCAGTTCTCTTTCCTTTCTTTCGTTTCTTCCTCTACGAGTTCTTCCCGTTATCCACTTCTTTGAGAAAATCGAAACTCCGAATCTATTTCGAACGTAAACGATAATCTTTTATCCTCTTTTGACATTAGAGGTGTATTACCTTTTCGTTGTACCTTTTTTTTCTTTTTATTTATTCGAGCGAATAAAAACCCCCATTATTACGGGTAATCCTTTATCATATAATCTTTAAATACGTTATTCAATGTTTCATTCGTTTATTGGTGTAGTAAAAAAAAAAGAAAAAAGAAAAAAAAACGGAGACGTAGAAAGTAAAATTTATATCGCCTTTATACGATCTCCTATCAGGATAAAATTTGCTAGTACCATCGGAAAGCTGCCGTTTTATTCTCTGCCAAACCGTATTATTTTCGAAACGTGAGTTTACTTCCGAACTAAAGAAAAGAAAATACAAGAGAAGCTCGTTGGGATGAGTTTAACGAAACACTTGGCACCCGAAACCATTCGAGACTATGGAGGCATCCAAAAAATTGCACTCTGTGTTTTCGCTCGAGGTGACCCTCTCCCTTCGTTCGTATTTAGGTCAAACCATTTTTATCCCCACCCGGTATCGCGGTATGCACGTTCGCGTTTCGACAATGAAACATCGAAAGGTAAATGTAAACCGGAAACGGATGCAAAGAGGGAGGCAAAGCGGGTTACGAGTACTCGCGTCAAAGTATTCGGCTCGCTGCTTCCCTTGCAAAGACTGTGGAATACAAAAGCACCAATAGCTCGATCCATTTGGAACTATATCGTACGATGTAAATGTTACTGTAAAACTTCACGTTCACGTTGACATTTTCCCCCCTTATTCCTCATCTTCGTATTTTCCCTTTTTCTCTCTTCTTTTTTTTTTTTTTTTTTTTTCTTTCTCTTCTTACGAGAACGAAGAAACAACGAAGGACATTTAAACGATTATCACAAGATCATCCTGAGTTTCATCAATAACCATTGATTCGTTATATTAAATGCTACATTTATTTGTTAATATTAAATTATATTATATGCGCGTAATGAGAAATTTAATGATTATTTATTGTATTATTACATAAAGTTAATGATAAAATATTCGATGATATACAATTATTTGATAAAAGTTCGTAATAATAATAACAAAAGTCCACAATTTATTAATAATTAAATATATATATTTATATATATATTATTTCATTTGGAAGATATTTATTAATATCAGCGATCATTATCAAAGGAAATGAACGTCGGAGATATTCGATCTTCAAGTCAGACCGAAGGAACGTTCTCTCTGCTTCCTCTCTCTATCTCTCTCTCTCTCTCTCTCTCTTACGCGTAACGCAAGTACATCGTCGAGTTGGATGGCGAGACAGCTGCAACGGGTCGTGAGTCGTGCTTAAGTGGCACCCGAACCACAAGAGTGCCTCGAGCTCTCCTAACCTAGCTCCTCTCTTCACGATCCTCAGGGTGTTCATTTGCGCGATATGCGCCCCCGCCGCATTATTAAATCCGACGGCACGCGTTTTCTACGATACTCGACTGATCGATTTCATCCAAATTGATTGATTAAACAATGATCTCATAGATATTATTAAATTACTAAGCTTTCGAGTTTATATTTCTGCATTGGTTGGAAATCGTTAAGATGCATTTGACATTATTTCGAAATGCCGTTAATCGAATCAACGTTAAATCAATCAATATAATTCCATTAAATATAAAGTATAATCGATGTCCATATAAATCTTTATTTACTTCTCAAATTAACACAGTAAACGTTCCTTTTGTTTTTCTTCTTAACGGCACTTCAAATCCTTGTTATCATTGACAATTAACGATCTACTCGATACGTATTCGATAAAGGGATTCGTAGTTGTGGATGGAACGTATCGATGCTAATTGAGCTCTGTCTTCTACTCGTTCCATTCTATACCATAATAGAACTATACAGCTGACTTCGATCGATCCATCGACAAGTAACGTAAGCAGCTATCAGGATAAGGATATTATATCGATTATTTTGTCCAACGGCGGTATACTAATTATTTAAAACAATAAACGACGTTTCAATCAGTTTTTTAAGCTATCGAGATTCAAACAAAAAAGAGAAAAGAAAAAACATTTTGTGTTAAAAAATACTTTTCATTTCTCTTTCTTTGTCATTCTTCCCTTTCATTTCTTTTTTTTCCTCTTCTCTTTAATAATATTCTATTTCGTCTTATACGTTTTCAGGTTAATAAGACAATTTCTTTATCTTGTAGATGATATTCCATTAATCCTTGCTCGTTCCCAGCTCATTTTCATGAATAATTATGTATATTGTATTTTTATAACGAGAGATAGTTAACGGGTATAGAAAAAGAATGGTAGAGAGAAGAAGAGAGTGAGAGAGAGAGAGAGAGAGAAAATAAAATCCTTATTTCCGAAGTATTTAAAGATAAAACAAAGGAAATGAAAGAACACAGAGAGAGAGAGAGAGAGAGAGAGAGAGAGAGAGAGAGAGAGAGTTGAAACCAATTCCACAAAAAGTTAGGGATTCGATTATTAGTTCGCGGTCCCAAAACTTTTTCTTCGTCTCTCTCTCTCTCTCTCTCTCTCTCGTTCTATCTATCTATCTCTTTTTCATTCTCTCAGACCTTCTCTCTTTTTCTTACTTTTATTCGTCGTCAGTCCTCGCCTTTCTTTCATTCGACCAAAAATATTCTACCTTACCTTTTTTCTCCGGAAAGAAGACAAACGTGCGATCGCAAATTACTCGACTTTGGGAACTTTGAAAAACGGTAAGTACACTGAGTGCTCGTGCATCAATTTAGTTCCGCTGACTTTTGACGCGAACGTCCACTCTACTCGCGTTCCATGTTCTATATATTTCTCTCTCTCTCTCTCTCTCTCTCTCTCTTTCTCTCTCGTTCGACGTCTCTCTCATTCTTTCCTTCTAATGTCTATGTGCCCTGATAACGAGACAAATATACTTTTAGTCTGTAAACCTCGATAGGATCGAAATCAAAATATCTGTCTCTTTTCTCGAAATTTATTTGTACTCGATGTGCTTTTACTCGCAAATGAAAGGCCAGATATTCGTACGGATACGAGAGAAACGTCGGGTATTTTGGAATCCGTTCTATCTCTTCTTTTCTTTTTTTTTTTTTTTTTTAGCTGGAATTAATGCGGGGAAAAAAGAAAAAATAATTGTTTACGGTCGAATGGATTTCGAAAAGTAATGGATTTTGTGATTGGTTAAATATAATTCGTGCTACCTCTGCGATACGAAAAAGAAGGTATAGGTGCACGAATTATCTACGTTTCATGGAATAAAATACATACGCGAGCGCGCGCGCGTGTGTGTGTGTGTGTGTGTGTGTTCGCGTGTTCGCTTATATACTATACATAACGCATTATACATTTACGTAGATATATATTTCCATTTAAAAACACTCCCGTTCACGTACGTATTTAACTTATAAGAAAAGAAAAATGTGATGAATGATATATTGAAAAAAATATAACATGCAATAAGTCGACGTATAATACAATATCAATACAGAGTACAATGATAAAAAAAAATTATTGTTTAAATTAAGTATATCCATTACGAATCGTAAAAGGAAAACAAAAAAGAAATGAGTCAGTCATTCTTTAGATTCAATATCGAATTTTTACCGATGGACGATGGACAACGAGCTCGCTTATTATTTATTAACAATGAATCAAGGATTATCTAATGAGAAATATCACGCTAGGAAAACCTAGGCGAAGGATAGTACCAAAGTGTATATCTCGGTTGGAAAGTCTCTTATTCTCGGGCTTCGTTTCTCCGACGTCGTTGTCTTAATTAATTATTTCATAAAGACCGAAATGCGTGGCCGGGACGAGGAAAACGCGAAGGAAAACAAAGATAAAAAAAAATATAAAAGAGAGATAAAGAAGATTCCATTGGGAAAACATCAAAGCTTTTCCATTACCACCAAGAAAATGCTTGAAATTATATTATTAGAAACGCAGATTACTTTTCTTAAAGAAATTTTTCTTTTATCATAGTCCTTCACTTAATATTCGACATTTCTCTCTCTCTCTCTCTCTCTCTCTCTCTCTCTCTCTATCCTATATATCTCTCATATTGTATACGTATGTCTATCTATTTGCTCATTCCACGTATCTAACGCGAATACATTAACTATTCCGTTGTTGATTTCGTTTGTCCCGTATTATTTCCAAAAATTTATTCTATCGATCTGGGAATACAACTTTTATTGCCATCGCATATTACCTTTTAATTTTAAATTTATACAAACCGTATAAATATAATATTATACTACCTTATGCATCTAGATTGATCAATAAGGAATAAGAAACATCGTATAACATCGTATATCTCTCTCTCTCTCTCTCTCTCTCTCACCTTATTCGATCATACAGATAATATAGATATTGGAATCATATCAAGGAATTATCTCTTGTGTTTTCAATGCAAGACGTTCACGAAAAGCATCGTTAGTATAGTCACTCCCGGGGCTATTATTCTTTTCCCGGTGTTTGAACGAGTGCCAGAGTGGCAGGGAAGAGAGCAAACGCATCGAGCCGAACAAGTAACTGGAGGAAGTTGAAAGGAAGTCGAGGAGGGAGAAACGGGAAAAGGTATAACGCTTCTTCTTTTCTCTTTGAGATCGTGGAAAGCGGACGTTTTCGTTCGTTACACATTGTCCCGATTAAAAAACGATTTTAAGGATGATTTACTAGCGACCCAAATTGAATCGCTAATCTAAGTTTGAGAACTTTCCACGGGGAACTGGCTGGAAGGCGAGGTGAATTATAACCTCTGAAAATAGATGTCATCGACCCCTCCCCCTCCCCAACCCCAACCCCAACCCCAACCCCCCTCCCCCCGGTTCTAAGGACGAAGGGTTGGGGATGAGAGGGTGAAGGGCAGAAGGGTTGGGTTCGACGGCGGAATACGCCGTCTGAAAATTTCAAATTTCTTCGGTCCCCGAACGAGTTTATAACTTAGACGTTGAGAATGGATTCAGAAAATCGATACTTCAAGTTGATTTTTGACGATTCGAAGTTTGTTCTACCGAGCGAATAACGTTCTCTTGAATCGGCGCGAGTTAATAATATAATATTCGACCATAATTGATATATATATATATATATATATATATATATATATGTGTGTGTGTGTGTGTGTGTGTTTAAATTTTTAATAACGTTGCTTTTTTTCATATTCTATGAGAAATTGTATTTAAAAGAAACGTAATTTCCTTAACCATTATAAAATGCGTTTCAAACGGTAGACCAATCATGAGTTTATTCGAATATTTCAGAAAATTAATGAAACGGAAACGTCTCATAAATATTTATGACACTCTTCTCGTGGGAATGAAAAGAAATAAATAAATAAAAAAAAAAAAGGAAGAGTGAGAGAAAGAGAGAGAGAGAGAGAGAGAGAGAGAGAGAGAGAAACAAAAAGGAAGAAAGGTAATGCCCTTTCCTTACGAGATTCAGGTTCGAAGGAGTATAAGCCGTCGGTCTTCTTCGATCGCCATCTTAATTACTTTTCGAGCTGTGCCAGCACACCGGTGAGGCATAATTGTTTTCATCATCACCATAATGGTTGTAGTTCAAACGGAACACGGTACTTTCCAACGGTAACGACGCCTTTAACCACCGACACATCCATAAGATCTTATACAGCGAGGAAGATTGTTTCCACCAGTTAAAGCCCACCTTCTCCGTTGCGTTTTTCTCATAGAGCAGTTCCTCCCCTCTCCCTCGCCATCACCTCTATCCCTCCCCCACTCCCATCACCCGCCCCCTCTTCCCTCGATGCCCTTTAACCCGTCTCTTTTACGCTCCAACTTTGAATTTAATTCTCTGGTACGTCCGAAAGGATGCTCCGAAAGAAAGATAGTATAATAATAATAAAAGAGAAAAATAAAAAAAAAATTAAAAAAAGATAAAAAGGAATACAAAAAAAAAATAGAAAAAAGGAGAAAGTAACTTTTCGATATCATGATACTAGTTTGAGATAAAACGAATGTAAATTTGTCGCGGTTGAATTATTTTTAAGAACGCGTTTCTATGTACACCGAGGATGGTTTTTATCGGTTGGTAAATATGATCCTCGATATTATCGTCATACATCTCTCTCCCTCTCCACCCCCCTCCCCGTCCCATTTCGATCGAAAGTTCGATACGTCGAAAAAATACGTTTCACGATTTATTACGACTTCCGCATAAACATTAAGTTTCTCCCTTGGGTATTATCAGAACTCTTTATTATTTCAATATTCGGCAGATGAATTATCGACGATGCGTTAATGGTAAATGCCATGGTAAAAATTTACAATTGCATCTACGTGATCACGGTCGTTATTCGTTAAGAGCACGAATTCGTTGCAATAAATATAACTCACCCTTAACTTCTCGCTATTATATTCGTTTAAATTTATATCTCGTGTCTTTCCTTCAAAAAAAAAAAAAAAAAAAAAAAACAAAAGAAGAAAGAAAACGAAGAAAAAAGTTATTGTTTTAATTAAATTCTTTACAATATCTTAAGAGTATTGCATTTGATGAAGTCCTGTTACAAACAGAGAAAAAGAAAGGAAGAATGAAAGAAAAGAAGAAAGGAAAGAAAAGAAGAAAGAGAGAAAGAAAGAAAGAAAGAAAGAGAATGCATCAGTTCAGCGTCACGTTCGAGAATGTCGCCATAGAGGGGAGTGAAAAGAAAAGAGAAAAGAAACAAGAAAAGTGAAGAAGTCGGCACGCAGAGAGCGTCGTGAAAATTGATAAAAAAAGAAAAAAAAAAAAGAATAATGAGGAAGGCGATGTGCAGGCTAGTCATCGTCCGGACGTGAACTTAGAAGGGAGGGTCAGAATACGAAAGAAAGAAGGGTAGAAATGGTAGATGAGATGAGTTGAATGTGCCAGAATGCGAAAGCCACTCGCTTCCTGCTACTCTTACTACATTGAACGTACCAGTGTCTAACCCTTCGCTCCTCGACCTTCCACGGCAAAACATTTCTCACGTTTAGAGTTTCACGACTCCTATTTATTTATTTCGTAAGAAGTTCTTCCAACATTATTCTTGTCGAGAAAATCAATAATATTAATCTTATTGTCAAATTATTACATACACGTATCATATTATAAAAATGTTATATTGTATTTCATTATATGTTTATTGTCTATCTATTCAAATAACAACACGATCATCTATACGCGTTTCAACAATTTTTTAAGTACGAATTTAAAAGTCACGTAATGATTGTATATATTAAAATCAAATGGGAATGGAATTTCGTAGATTAATGATTGTTATTATTATTATTATTATTATTATTATTATTATTATTATTATTATTATTATTATTATTATTATTATTATTATAAAAGGGAAAGAAGATTTTTAAATTTCCACGAGTACAAAATCTTCGCGATAAAATCATTTACGAAAATACTATGTTTATGTAATAAAAATATCTTTTATAATATTTCGGAGAATATTACTGAGAAAATTTCACGTGATTATCTTGTTCGTATAACGTTGGACTTTATCGTATCATAAAAGAAAAACGGCGTCCCTGCTAATTTGGATACTTTGCCTTGTTTACTGAATTACCTCTTTACCGTAGGATTTCTTTTTCTCTTTTTTTTTTTTTTTTTTTATTATTAAAATAAACTTGACGACAAAATCGATAAGAGCAAAGGGAAGCCTCGAAACCGGAGTGTAGAAAGAAACGAAAAGAAGCAAAAAAAAAGTTAACGAACAAGCTCCAATTTTAATATTAACCCTTTGAACTTATCGGCCAAAAGTTAGGTGTAACGCGCGCATATTCAATTATAAAGTGACTAGCGTGTGCAAGGCAAACGCATCAAAGGGGAAACACGATTGTATGAGGGAACAATAAAAATGTTGATAAAAGGGAACGAGCAAGTGGTGAGTGAATGTTCGAGTCCGTTAGAATTCTTTCGCCTTTATCAAAAGTCAGAGGAAAGGTTGAAGGTGAAATAATAGAGGTACAGATATTCGTTCTACAAGGTGGACTAAAAAAGAAAAAGAAAATAACACAGAAAAAAAATAACAAATTAATTTGTGCTAATACAAGAAATTCGATGTTACATAGATTTGACGAATGGAATATAATTTTTTTTTTTTTTATGATTTTATCTAAGATAAAAAAGAATACGAAATATTTCTCATTGATGTTGATGAAGAAAGAAGAAAATTAGAAAAAAGAGAAGTAATTAATGGTACGTTTATCGTACGAATATCAACATTTCACATACACACACACAAAAAAAAAAAAAAACAGAATTTGAAAGCACTCGACGTAATAGTTCGTTGCAACGCTTTATATAGTCCACCTTGTATGCATGTAACACAATAAGCTACTACGAAACGACGCGGACGAGGCAATGCGTTTGTAATAACGAGAACTGTTTCGAGAAACCGGTTAACTCAAAGACGAACCTCCTTCATACTACATTTGTAACGGAAAAAAAAAATAAAAGAAAAAAAATTATAGTCAAAGAGGATGTGTTAAAGGGAAATTTTGAAAAAGAGAAATGGAGAAATGGAGAAAGAAATGGAACGCGATATTGTCATCTCTTTTACGTTTTTACTTTTCGATATTGATTCTCCTACGTATTTAGAACATGGTCAAAATAATTTCTCATCTTGCTCCATTTCATTCAAATGTTAAAAAATATCGTTCAATTCTGACAAAAAAAAAAAGTAGTTTCATAAAGGAAATACTTTATTGTATTTTATTGAAAAATAAAATATCATTGTAATTTATATATATATATATATATCTTTACAAAGAAATTGTCGATAATACATTTTCTCGTATCGTAATAATTGTTACATTTTCACGTTGTCATTACAAAAATAAATTATTTCATTTTATTAACGAGTTATGGATATTTTAAATGAACGTTGTCGTGCGTATCGGCGTTAAATTAAAAATATTGAAAGATTCGATGTTAGAGATCAATTTACTTTAAGAAATTATCTTGAAATTTTTCATCTAAAAGGTATAATAAAAATTCAATAACTTACCTTAGCGCTATCGCGTAATATCTATCGTTTTATTCCATCACTCTTAGTCGCATCGAACGAAGGAGGCAAATCGCGTGCATACCGATAATCTCGAAATTGCTGGACTATCGGAAGCAGAGCGAAAGACAGAGAGAGAGAGAGGGAGAGAGAAATAGAGAGACACATAGAGAGAAATTATATATATATATATATATATATATATATATATATATATATTATATACAGAGAGAGAGAGAGAGAGAGAGAGAAATAGAAAGAGAGGCATCGATTGAACGTTTCGGGCGCAAATTATACGTGATCGCGATTTATCGGGTGGCCGAATGGACGAACGGATGGAAATGTGTATGTGCGAGAGAGAGAGATATAGTGAGTGAGTGAGCGAGTGAATGAGTAAGTGAGGGAAAGAGAGAGAGACAGGGGCAGAGAGAGAGAGAGAGAGAGAGACAGGGGCAGAGAGAGAGAGAGAGAGAGAGAAATATACTCATGTCAGGATCGTTTAGAAGACGGCAACGATCGATCATTCCAGTCAGTTCAACGCAGCCACGATTGTCGTGCTTGGTCGTTCATCGATCCATCAAACGGAAGATGCTTAAGAGAGCGCTTCCGTTTTCGTTTCCTTCAAGAAATAAACCTTATATATAAGATGCTTTATAGATTTTATACATATATATATATATATATATATATATATATATATATATTTAATAAAATGATAAATTGATATATATATATATTAATGGCTGAAATTAAATTTCGGAGATTAATATTACCATAATAAATCAAGGTTAAAAAAGACCCCGATAAAATGACTATAATAGTGATCGCATGCTTCCTTCGCATTAGACATTTATATACAATTCATATCATTATCTACCTCGTTCATTTATTTTTTTTTTTTTTTTTTTACTTTTTTTTTCTAAGAGGATAAATGATTATTGGCTATACTCACGGAACGTCTTTGCATTTGTATGTACAGGGTGTCTTTATTTTAATCTATCAAAGTATGTATACATATATATATATATATATATATATATACATATATACTTACGTAGATATATCGCTTTTATATAAATTGGATTATATAAACTGTTCTCATTCAAAATCAATATAAACAGAGCTTTGTATTTTTATAGTCAAGTTATCTAGACGCCTTGATTTGATAGATAACAAAAAATATTTTACGAGTTGACATCGAGAATTCACCCTGTATACGTATACGTGTTCCGCATTTCATGCGACTCGAGCTTTTTCTCATGGTTATAAAGAAGTCAGCTCAGGTATTTATTTGCTGACTTACTGTACTGACCACAAAGGAAGTAGAAAAGATACGGAGAGAAGTAAGAAAGGAAGAAAGATAGACAGAGAGAGAGAGAGAGAGAGAGAGAGAGAGAGAGAAGAGTACGATGAAAAGGCGAAATCGCTGTGAAGCTTTTACGATCTTCTATACGTTACATTAGAATTGGCTTCGAGCTTACGTTTGGACGACATCCTGAAAATTCTTAGAAATCTTTGGTGGAGTATAATAAATTATGCTATTATATTTTCGATGCTCGTCGGTGTATCATAATTTATAATAATGTTTCTATAAAGTTTTCCCGGCCATATTCGACACATATATTTCATTTCATTACAGAGACGTAATTTTTTAATCGTTAAATTTATAAATCACTTAAATATCATTATCACACATCATACTATAGTATCATTTCGTTATTCTATGAATATTAATAGGTATAGGAGGTATACGAAAAGTATAAAAAGTTTCATTATTTCAATCCATTGATCAACCGAGTCGTTAACGCTTTCTATTAAATGCTTCGAAGAAATATAATTTTTATCACTTTCAAAGGTGTTCCGTATTATTATCTTTTTTCTTGGGGAGAGGAAAGGAGGGGGTGGTGGTGGATCAAACTCGAAGGTAACGTTTCTCGTTGAAAAATCGGACATTCGATCACGAAGAAAGAGAAAAGCAAAAAAGAAAAAAGGCCCGACCTTAAATTCGTAATACGATTCCTGCCGAGCGTATTCGTACGTTCGAACAAATCGATAAAACCCTCGAAATGTCTCGTGGTACACGATAAAGTCGATAGCGCAACTAGGCGTACTCTAGCTTCAATGTATTAGTACGATAATTCGCGATAAATTTTGAAAAGATTAAATTTAGATTAATTTTGAAAAGATTGTAATTGTTAACGTGACGATACAAACCGATGATTAAATATCAAGCGCGTTCATCAGCTTTCCTTTCCTTCATAAAGATTGTCAATATCGTCGCATAGCTCGAATTTCTTTCGCTTTTAAAGAATCAGGATTAAGCGATATGGAACAATTTGCTTCGGCGTTAATAAAGGTTTTTTTTTTGTTTTTCTTTTCTTTCTTCCTTTTTTTTTTGTTCTTTTTTTTTACTTTTTCCTCCATTCTTCGTTCTTTATTCTTCGTTTTATCTGTTTATCCGTTCCTCCTTTCCATCAATCGATCACGGGCGGCTGTTAGTTTTTTATCAAATTACTATCAAGAATGTCAACAATTTGAAAGAATCGTTTGATCAATGTCGATCTCAAACATCGGCAGCTTTTACGTTTCTTTTACCATTACTTTTTGTTCGTTCATCATTAATATTATATTTAATATGTCACAATAACGTTAATCGTATATACGATATTTTTTTTTCTAAAGAACATAAGAAAAATATCTCTTTTGTATGAAGTATTTTGACGAATAAAATAAATTTTAATAAGAAATTTACTTAACATCGACATTGGGTCACTTCAGTCGTCGAAAAAAAAGGTAAAAAAAAAATAAAGAAAGAATAATTAATTCATCAAGGGTATTTCAGACGGATCGTAATTAATAACTTGCAGCGTATGCATCGAAATAATTACGTACTATTACTACGTCAAACTCGTCACGGAATAATATCTTTCTCAGTCTCTTTCTCTCTCTCTCTCTCTCTCTCTCTCTCTCTCTCTCTCTTTCTCTCTATCTATCTCTCTTTCCCTCTTCTACGTCTCTTTATTTTCTTACATTACGTACGATAGAAACCAAACTTCTTCCTAGTTATGGAAAGTTGCGTAAAGCAGCCGATTGAATTCCACGAATATAGCAGGCAAGACTTTGAAACAGTTTCGTCGAAAAGACACACCCGTCTGCAGGTAAAATTACGCAATGCTCCGGTCTAGGTTGTCGCATTCGCATAAATTTGCATATATTACGTACGTGTACTTAAAAGTTAAAACATCACGGATGATCTCGATGCTTAAAAAATTAAATTAAAAAAGAAAATGAAGAGGGCAAACGAAAGCAAAGTAACCGGCGGCGGGGTGGGGTGGGTGCAGGGGGGGGGGTGGGAAAAAATATAGAAACTTAAAACTCGATAATTTCATTATTTCTTTAATTTCAATGTTTAACGATTAAAATTTCGACTTAAATTATCTTCTATCCGTGCTCGAAAACTTTCGCGTTCCATCGTGAATGTTTAACGATATGGAAAATCGGAACGAGTCTGACGTTCTCGGAAGCATAAAGGAGACATTAAAAAGATTTTCTAGAAGATCTGAGGCTGTCCGAGTCTCGAGAACGGTCTTGGGAATTTGGCGAGTATTGGGAACTCGGAGAAGTCTCGAGATTCGAGATAGTCCGAGAGGTTCCTCGCGTACGTCGAATAACTCTCATGCTTCCGTAGCCTTCCTAATAATAGAAAAGAAAATAGGAACGGAATAATAATAGTAATGTTATATAATGTTATAATGAATTATAATTTTGTAAAAACGAATGAGATAAACAAATGATACATTTTGTTTATCTTATAATCACAAAATTAATTTTTGTGAAAATAACGATAAATGAAATTTTGTTTCAGTTTAGAATATTATATATATATATATATACACATGTTTGTGTATGTGTGTGTATGCAAATAGAAAAGCATCGAATAGGAACGCGCAATATCGCATACAAAGTGTATATAATTAGACTCGAAAGACAATTCAAATTTTCTTGACGAATGGTATAGAACAACTATAAGCTCGAAAATGAACGTTTAAGAAAGTAATTATAATTGAGAGAATATTCGGCTACATTTCAAAATATTATAATACGTGTCTCAATAGGAAAACGTTGAATTATCTTGAGCTACGTTTTAATGAAAATATAATTAGACGCGAAGAGCATTTCAATAAAATGAGATAATGATTTACTGTCTTAGTAAAAAAAAAGAAAAAAAAAAAAAAAAAAAACGACGAAATATAAATACCATCGTGCTTTTGATAACAAAACAAAAACCAAAAGAAAAAGGAACAATGAATGATGCATGGGTTAAGTTAAACGAGTACACAAAGATTATCCTCGGTTTTCTTAAATGAATGAAAGAATGAAGAGAAAGAAAGAAAGAAAGAAAGAAAGAAAGAAAGAAAGAAAGAAAAAAAAAAAAGAAATGGAAAAGAAAAAAGGATTACAAGGTAAATGCCGAAGAGCGTAATTACCTCTTTTGTTAAATTCTATTAATTCTAATCACCAAAAGAAGCCTCGAAATCTCCTCGTTCGTTCCTAACGAAGCTTTTACCAAGATTTTCTTGCTCTTGAAGGACCGTCCAACCACGAAAGCCAAGATCCAGAATTAGAAAGAAAAGGAGAAATAAAGGATATCTCTCCTTTTTTCGACTCCTCGTATTTTTCCTCGGCCGTTCGAAACTCGAAACGAAACGAAACGAAAGGAAGGCGTTGGCTGTGGCCGTCTTGTACATCGCCGACTGTTTCGAGCACTTAAGAGACCGGTGGGAAATTATTGCGTTCTTACTTCCCTTTTCTTTTTATCCCTCTCCATTTACAATACTTAGTATTTTACGACGAGAAAGGAATTCAGTGGAAAATCAAATAGTTAGATTTATTCACTGATCGCAATTTACAAATCCTTTGATATTATTATTATTATTATTATTATTATTATTATTATTATTATTATTATTTTCTCCAAATGTTTATTTATCATCGAACACAATCTATCGCGTCAGATCTTAAAGATTTTAATGATTAAAAAAAAAAGAAAATTAGCCAAGTCAATCAATTAATTCTATTATACACATTCGTCGTTGTCACGTTTTTTTACTTTGACGAAACTCGACATAAAGAAAAGAAAAAAAAATAACTCTTTACAATCGTTTGATTTGTCACGACACAGCGAAAAAAAAAGGATCGATCGATATGATTGAAATGTCGTTGAAGAAGTAAAAAAAAAAGAAAAAGAAAAAGAAAACATAGAGAAAAAAGGGGAACAAAATTATTGAAAATTCGATTCGATCACGAGACAGGAGGACAAACTGCAGGAAATTAGAAAAATCTTTTCTTGAAACGGAATTCGACGATCGGCGACATTTCCAAGATGGTTTATCTGTTGGAAAGGTCCGTCCTCGACGAGATATAAGATTCGAAGAAAGATTCCATCTGTATTCTCTCGAGGAATATGTAATTTCCGACGGACGTTCCTATATTCTATTCCGCGTGCACTCGAGCATACCAGATTAGCATCGAATGTATTTGTGTTTTGCTACTACAGAAAATCTACCTCTTGTATTACACGTTAAGGGCGAATGTCTTGAGGCTAGAAATTCCTATTTCTTATACCTTTCATACTTAAATTATACGTCTCGTATAATTTCAAAGTTATAAAATCCCATAAATAATTCCCGTTTACGAATAAAATATATCGAGTATTTCTTCTAAATTTTATTAAATTTTCAATATATTTACGGGTCTTCGAGAAATTCGCGAAATAGATAAAATTTAACTTTGCGATTGGATTTGTGATAAAAAAAAATAAAATAAAATAAAGAGGAGAAGAAGAAGAAGAAGAAGAAGAAGGAAGAGAACTTCAGAAATTTAGTTGTCAGTAAAAATTCGTTCGTTTCTTCATAACAATTTAATTATACATTCCAATAGGAAAACGTTAATTTGTACGTTTACTTTTGTGAATTATTAACTACGTGTGTCTTCTGTCTTTAAACTATTTTCGAGCTTAAGAAATATTTGCGTTTCATTATTTTACCGAACTTCCATTAACGCTACAATATTGTACGTGGTTATCGAAGCGTAAAGTATTATTAAACCGCTTAATACAACAAAGTCCTTTGTTTTAATTAAAACGTTCGACCCACTGGTGCGATATATATATTCGTCTGATAATAACATAAACAATGGCTTTTGTTACGTATCAGGTAAATAAGCTAATTAGTATGAACACCCCTCAGGGAGGGACGCGTGCTTAACGGATCGTAAATACTCTTAAATAATCGATTCCTCGTCTAGGCTTTCCTTCAAGACTCATGTATTAATTGCGTTTAAGATTCGTTCGACGGCATGAGATAACTTACTTCGTGAGAATTATTTCTCGAACGAACGAAATTACAGTAGAAATAGTAAATAATAAATAATTTATCCTTTCTGTACCAAGACCAACACAATTTACTTTGCGACGATACGATCGAATATTTTTCTATTTATTTATTTCTTTTTTTTTTTTTTTCTTCAATACGATTTCAAAGCTACATGACATTGTAGAGAGTTCGACTGTTTTTTTTTTTTTTTTTTTTTTTTTATTGATCTCTTATGAAAAGAAACAAAAAAAGAAAGAAAGAAATAAAAATGGTATATCATTCGATGAAACGCGTGCATTGAATGAACATTATTCATTGATAAGCCCCTGATACCCTTTCGAAATATTGTTCCGAGAAAATCTTCGTTCTAACAATCGCGGAACATTGTATGAGTAGACGTCAAAATTCCATGTAGTTTTTATCAGACGTACGTATGTGAATTCTTGTTGTACAACGAAACAGTTGTATCTTACTTTGAAGTTAGGCGCGTTCGACTCGCTTAAGAGGATTCGTTACAATAGAAGCGTTCATCAGACTACTCAACGGCTTGCGAGTCTGGCGAGTATCTATCTATTTAATTAACGGCGTTCCATTTGCTTTCAATCTACCTCTGAACTTCCTTTGCCCTTAGCGTGCGGTTAGCGTGCAGTCGCGTAATGGAACGAAGCCATAAGCTCTTTCTCGGTCTATCTCTCTTTCTCTTTCTCTCTCTCTCTCTCTCGCTCTCTCTCGTTCTCCCTCTCTTTGTCTACTTTACCACGAGAGAAACGTTGTCCACTTCTACATCTCCTTAACAGTATCGATCGCGTTATAGTTAATAATCCTCTTTGATGTATCACGATGAAGCATTACGATGTTCTAACTCAGCAAAAGAAAATATATACATATATATATATATATATATATATATATATATACATTTTTATTTTATCATCTCTCTCTCTCTCTCTCTCTCTCTCTCTCTCTCTCTCTCTCTCTCTCTCTCCTTGTCTCTCTGTCTCTCTGTCTCTCTGTCTTTCTTCCCTTTTGTTTTTCCTTTCAGATGGTAAAAGTAATTAATGGCTTAATTTATAATTTACCTTTGTTATTATTTGTAATTAATTAGAAAGAGAGAGAGAGAGAGAGAGAGAGAGAGGGTGGGGGGAGGGAATATAATTACACTGTGAATTATATTTTTTATTTTCTCTAGAAAATCTCAACGAACATTCACGTTTGTCTCTTTGACGATCATTATTATCCATCCGTCCTTTTCCTTAAACTCCATCCTACGAGTTCACTCACCTCCATCTTACTATTCCAACGGGAATTAATTATTTTAACGATATCTTTCGAAATAAATTATCTATCGGCTTAGAAACGTCGAAATCGATTGTGACTTCGATTGAAATAAAAATCGAAGTTCCCGGAGGAACGGGAAAATATAAAAGAAAAGAAAAAAAAAAAAAATAAGGAAAAATACGAACGTAGAAAAATTCTTATTGAATGGAGATGGAACGGCTACTCGACCGTTAAAAAATGCATGCGATGCTTCGTACAAACAGTCGGTTACACGACGTGCATGCCGGCAATTTTTCGACGTCATGCTACTTCCTCCGGTCCGCATTGGAATTTAGTCGAGTGTTTTCTCGAGAAATGTTTCGAAAACAATTCGATTCGCCGATGGAAAAGACGAAAGGAATTCTATCCACAGTATTGTGCCTTTTAATCGATAAAGAAAGAATACTTCCTTGAGATTGACTCGACGTTTGTATTACAATATATAAAAATAAACGATTGAAAATTTATATTGCGTATATATATTTATTAATCGTACAACATGAAATATTATAATCGAAAGAAAAAAGAAAAAGAGGAAGAAAGTCCTGACTAAGGGGATCATAATTTTAATCGGAGGTTAGATGTGTCAGATCTAAATCTAACCCAAATACGTTGTTTTCTATTAATCTATATACCACGATTGGAAAGAAGCCAAGCGATTGTTCGAATTATGGGATTAATCGTATGCACGATAGGATGCTATTGATGGCCTCGAGACTCAACGTGGCGTTAAGCAATAAATTACCAATCGTGGTTGCGCACACGCGTCGCTTGTGAATTCTCGTTCATCGATTGACAGAAGTGAAGAGACAAAGCAGGTGTGTATGCTCGATAAGGTTTCGTGTTTATCAAACAACACGGCACAAGGGTTATGTTTAAGAAATTTTTATTTTAGTACCCATTTCCCTTGCCGTACGATTCTCAATGCTTCCAGATAAATCAATAAATACGACGACACAGTGATTTGAATTTACCGCTGTACTGTAAAAAAAAAAAAGAAAAATGTCCTTTTCCCTTTCTCCCTTTGTAATAATATAAAAGTTTTTGTCGATTATTTAATTTTGTTTCGTGAATTTTATAAATGATATCAATCAGAGTAGCGCGTTTTTTTTTAAATATAAATCACCGATAATCGACGTCGATTCCAATCGATAATCGTGATCGGATCTAAGCTTAAACGTGACCAAGTCTTCTATGGAAATATTTATGCAAGTATTTTGATGATAAGCCGATAGCCTGATACGATGCCATTATCAATGCTTCTCATGGACCTAGAGCGGTGTCCTACTATCCTCCAACGCGAAATTAGCTGTCGCACGATTCCCAAAGGAATCGACCCCGAAATGCAACGCGTATGTAACGGACTCTAATCTCCGGCCAGCCTTACGTTGTTGCTTCTAAATCTCTTACGTTGACCGTAATCTCCTGCCAGGACGTGTAATAATTTCAACTATTTCGAAAACTAGATTAGTCGATTAAACACCGAAAAACTGTAGAAACCAAACGATTTCGACGAAATTCTATTGTTATTAATCATTAAACGACACTTAGTTATCATTTTCTGATCTCGTGAAACTAAACAACCTTCCTTGGAATTATTCGCAGAAATAATTATTCGATATAATCTTTACCAAATGCATAATATCCGATTAACACACGTATCCATGTTTTAATAATATATATCTAATTAACGAACGTAATCTGTGGCTTAATATCCTATGAATACATAACAATGTAACCACATAAAATATATTCATAGCAAAACAGTGAGAAACCGTGAAAATAATAACAATTAGAACGAAAGAAAGAATAAATAAATTTCATTCATTTGATATTGGACAATAATCATGTATTCCGAAGCAAATTATTCGATTGGTTTTATTGTGTGATAAAAATAATAAAAATATAAATAATAAAAATTAATAAAATGATAATAATAATAACAATAATACAAATATATAAAAAAGATTATTTTAAAAAGTGATATATAATATTGAGTTGATCAATAAGCGGTGTGCGCTTGTGTGCGTGCGTGTGTGCGTGTGTGTACAGGTTAAAAATATTCAATAAAAAAATACTGAAAATTCTCTGGGATTCGACGTGAGACCGATCTTTCGTCTGACTTCTCATCTCTTCGATGTTTACTTTATATTCTTTTAAATTGCTTTTAAATTCTTCGATATCCCGAATATACGTATACCTCATCGTCGTGCATGCATAATGGCGAAATTATAGTTATTTCGGAGTTTCGCACGGAGCATAAAAATCAACCGTATAATTTTGCGATAAGCGGTCGGCCATGAGAGAGAGAGAGAGAGAGAGAGAGAGAGAGAGAGAGAGAGAGAGAGAGAGGAGAGAAGAGAGCCATCGCAACCGAAACGAACTGGGACTCCGGAGTCTATTCTCACGAAACGACGTAGAATAAGCGGGCTTATTCGGATTTCCATGCATATTTTTCGACGTTCTCTCGGTCTCTTTATAAACTCAAACCACGACGACCGATTGATTGACCGCGAATCATTTTTTTGTTTCCCCCCCGCCTCCCATGATCCTTTATTTTCTTCGAATAACGTTTTTTATTTCTTTTTATAGATAGAACATAGATGAATCATATCATGCGATAAACAACAACGTATGCGATTCAATAAATCGATTTCTCAACTCAATTAAAATATATATAAAAATGTTCATTTTCTATCGTCTTATAACACACGATAATATAATCATTTTAATGGATTCGTTAGAACGACGATGGAAAATTACGAAGATCATATTAATATCCTCGAAATTAAATCGCGAATTTAATTTTTTGAATTGTCAAAAATATGAAATGAAAAAATGCGTAAATAAAAATAAAAGAAAACGCAGGAAATATTTGTTCGAATTTTGTGTATGTATCTTCCCGTTACGCGATCGGTGCGAATATTCAATTTATATCTAAACGAACAACGACACAATACGCTATTTAAAAAAATATATATATATATATACATATATATTAAAAATATTTTCTAATCAAAATGATTTCCTATTGTTTCCTAGTCATCCAACGTCTTAAAAAGAATTTCGATCACGACAATAACATTTTTCAAATATTTAGGTTGAAGGGAAGTAAGAAAGGAATTTTTCAAATTAAAAACAAGAGAAAAAGAAGTTATAGTATTTGCGGATTCATTTGATCGGAAACTTTATGGTACCCATTGAAAATCAATGCCTGCGCGAGCTTATCGTTTAGGGCGATCAATCGAGCGGATTTGACGTCTCTCTTCAAGAACACATTTCCCGAGTTAGTGGATCGATAGCATATTCGAACGGTCATTGTCCCTCCCCTTCCTGTACGTTTTTCTTTTTATTTTCCTTCCTTAGGAAAGACGTAGCCTTTTAATGCTACGGATTGTCTTTACTCTACGCGAACGACCTAAGATGGAGAAGTCTCGCCTGTCTGAAAACAGGATCAATAAAGATTAAGAAGTCTTCGTCGCATTTTTGCACTTAATTACATTATCTTGACATCGATCTTATTTCTTCAATGTTCTTTATATCACCTTCAAGATATTACAAAAGAAATATATATATATATATATATATATATAGATATATATTTTTTTTGTCTTTCTTCGTGAATACATAATAATATTTTTCGAACTGTCAATAAATATTGATTGTTTAACTGTAATTAAGTATAGGATTAAAATATTTTCTATAATATCGATTTATTTCTACTTTGACGTTAATTAATTAACGCTGAATACTAAAGGGTCGTCAGAGAAAATCGTTTCTTATAAAATATCCTCAAGCTGTTTGTTAAACAATATAAACTATTAAGCTAGTGGAATAAACCATACACCTACGGGAACAGAATATTTATAATACATATCTAAGGTTAAATGTGGAGCTTCTATGTTTAAGATGGAAACTAGAAAATTCATACGCAGGAAGCTCATAATTAATGCAAACCTTTACTATGGCCTACGGTATACTCACGAATGGGTAATTTCCTTGTACCCTATCCTTAGATATTGGTTGAAAAGTTAATTATCACGAGCCAGCCAACTTGAGGGAAAGAACAATATTGTCAGATTGTACATACGTATTATACTACATAGTAAATAATCATAATATGACGGAATGAGTTACGAACGACGAAAAAAACGATTTATAAAATAATTAATAAAAGTAATGAATATAAAATAAAAATCGAGGCACTTCGTTGCGCCAAGATACTTTCGTATTAAATAATAAAGAAGAAGATAATTAACATTTGTATTACAAATGTCATTAATCAACGTGATTCCTCTTCACATATGCCGTATCGCACAAATTTTAACATTCTCGAGCGATAAGAAAGAGTTATGTTCGTAACATACGATAAGTCATATGTCATACAAATATCAGTAATAAAATTACGTGAAAGTTCATAAAATTTCGTTATATTCGAAAGGCATTTTCTACGGTCACTATATATAGCTCTGCTTTAAATTAATGTTCCAGACACACTCACGCACGCGCGCGCGCGCGCGCGCGCACACACACACACACGCACACACACACACACGCACACACAAACGCGTACGTTTCGAATATCCGCTTTGAACCGTTCATTCGTGTTCGTTCGGAAACTAGAATTAATTCGAGTCGAATCACCTTCCTCGTTCTCTTTTCGTTCTCTTTCCTTTTTACCCTATCTCTCAAAAATCGATATCAATTTACACGTAACAAAAAACGGCGTTAATGTCAGTGGCATGGGAAAATTGAGAGACTACCGTGTCCATCTATAAACGTGAAAATTCATATTGGACGACCCAATATATCCTGCAATTCGAGGTCGTTCGAACAATCAACGCATACGATCGAGTTGTTTCAAAGGCCAAACGTGTTCCAAGAACTATACCCGCCGACGTTCGATCCTTTGACGAAGTTTCTGCATTCAGAACGAATCACGCACAATGACTACGATGATATCGTTCCGTTCTATTACTATAGGCACAACTTTGAGCGAATTCGGAAGTAAACTTTTCTCGTTCAAATCGTGAAACGATCTTAGATATTACTCCAGAAGTTAGAATGAATGAGTATGGATTAGAATACTAGAATGAATTAGAATATATATATATATATATATATATATATATATATATATATATATAGAGAGAGAGAGAGAGAGAGAGAGAGAGAACAAAAAAATACATATTAGAATTATTGAAATATTAGATTAAATTAAGAGCATAAAAATATATCTGTTAGGTACGTAGGTAGATATTTGTTTAAAATCGTACGATAGTTCCTCCGATAATAATTAAAACTGTATAAAATAATTACGACGAAGCTAACAGAGATAACGAGTTAAGATCGTTAAAAACTCGAGAAAGAAACCTGGTGAAACGTAATCTTTAGTCCAATTCGTGTAAAACAATTCGTAATGAGGATGGAAAAGAAGAGTAGAAAAATCTTTTAAACGTGATAAAAACGTGGGAAAAGTTTTCGCATTTTTTCTTTATCCTTTTTTTCTTTCTTCTTCTTCTTCTTCTTCTTTTTTTTTTTGTCTTCCTTTATACACCTGCAAACGAGGAGACAGAAGCGAGTAATCGAATAAATGGGAAAGAATAGACCATCGTCAATGATTTGTGACGCTTTTAACTTGGTCAATGATTCGACGCAAATTTAGTCATCCGCATGCACGACCAAGAAAGTTCTCAGTTGAAACGCAATCCGAAGGGAAGAGCAAACACAGCTTCCGCTCGTTCACTCGTTCGATTCCTCTTCTTCGTCCTCCTCCTCCTCCTCCTCCTCCTCCTCCTTCTTCTTCTTCTTCTTCTTCTCCCTTGTGCTTCCCGCAACGCTATACCCTTTACCTTTGTTATTTGCTCGGAACTAAATTGAATGGTAGAACGGCAGGGCTCATTGACGTTAATCCCATACTCATCGCCATTGAGAATACATTTTTGTCATTCCGTCTAACGGGAAAGCTATTCCTAGAACTCCCTCGGGGATTTCTTCGAGAACATCAGGAACATTTGGAAGAACGTCGTCTTTCGATCTCTTTTCCGATGACGAGTACCTATGACGTTCACTGAAAAAGCCGAGAAATAGATTTCCTTCGTTTTACTTCTTTCTCTCTTTCCTTTCTATTTTTTTTTTTTTTCCTTTTTCTTCTCGATAATGGCAATGAATCGAAAAATTTCTCAATGCCTCGATTCTCTTATCTCTCGGATAGAGTCATTGCAAATCTTAACTTTCTTCTTTTTCTTTCTTTCTTTCTTTATTTATTTATTTATTTACTTTTTGTTTGTTTGTTTGATTTGATTTATTTTTCGTTCACTTTCTTCAATTTTTTTGTTCTTTTTTTTTTTCTTTTCTTTTTCTCTTTTACCTCGCCATAAGCGTTCCCATCGATGACAGATTATATTCCATTTTCTTTCCAACGTGAGTATTCCACGAGGGAACGAATTTTGTCCTTCGCAATACGTTTTAAGAAAGGGGAAAATAGAAAATAAAAGATGATTGTCTCTTGTAGATAAACGTGAAAAATTAATCGTACGAGAGCACGTAGGTACAATTTCTTTTCTGTGAATCTTTGAATCGGTCACGTTGCTGTCGGCAAAGAACGGGAAGGAAAAAAGAACGTGGAATGAGAACGGACGCTGTATTGTCGTCGAGGCTCGACCCAAATATTTCTAAGCGACCGATTTATTATATCGCCCGGGCATCCGGACGTTTCGTTCGTTTCCGCTATAAATCCGAGTCGAGTAACCAAAAGAAGAAGAAAAAAAAAAGAAAGAAAGAAAGAAAGAAAGAAAAGAAAAGAAGAAGAAATATAGAAGAAAAAGAGGAAGGAAGAGAGAAAAAATAAAATAAAAAAAAAAAAAAAAGGAAAACAATCTGAAAGACTGTGGACACGATCGTTTACGAGCCATTGAACCAAATCGTATTATGGGTGGTACCGTTCGGGGTGAGAGTAGAAACGGGGTTCGACGGGGTAAGATCGGGTAAGAGGTTGCGCTTGTGTTTTACAAATTGGCACTCTTCCTGGACCTCGAATTCAATCGAAGTAACTCTCTAACAATATCTCCTTGAAATCCACCAAACGAATACAAGATCTCTAATTGATGATAATTGTTCTAACCTACGACCACGAGAATCGTTAAATCTTCCTTAATGAGCTCGTTGTTCACTCTCAAATTGTTCATTCTTATATGGCATTAGAATTATAAATAACAATAAGAAGAAGAAGAAGAAGAAGAGAATATATAATAAGAACAATGAGAAAAATAAAAAAAAATAAATAAATAAATAAGCTCACATTTTTTCAAGTTCGACTCCAAGTGTCATAGAATATAAAACGAATTGTCGTTAGTTCAATTAGCATCGAAATAACATAGAAATTTATGAATTGTTATTGTCACGTTGTATGAATATATTTGTTTATTGAACGATAATTAAGATTATTCATCTACTTATAATCGTATATCATTGAATTTATAAATTAGAGACGATTCGCGAAATAATCTCGCGTCTCATATGATTAATCGAATATTGATTAAGAATATCGATCATGATAGAATTTAATTTAATTTCTCGGTCAACTTTATCTCTCTAACTAATATATCTAAACGATCTAGATATATACGTATTCATCCATATACTAATAATTATACGTAATTATTTAATTATGTAAATATAATCGAACATCTGGCCAGCGTAATGTATTGATATAATTACTATAATAATAAGCAATTATTCCATTATAATTATTCTATTCTTGCTCCGTTGAATTAGTCGTTTGTTATATACATACACACACACACACACACACACACACATATATATATATATATGTGTGTGTATGTATATACATATACATATATAATTTTAGAGGGAGAAAAAGAACGAAAGAAAGAGAAAGACAGAGAGAGGTAGAGAGATTAGTTCTTTACCTTTTGTGAAACAAAAATGGAAAACTATGTGTCAAGAGAACGAGAGAGATAGAGGGGGGAGGGAGGGGGGAGGGAGAGGGAGAGGAAGAAAGAGAGAGAGAAAAATATGGAATACTTTTTAAATCTTCAACGTACGTTTCAAGCGTTCGTGAGTTAAGGAAGGAAAATACGTAGGCGTCGGGAGTCGCGAGTCGACGTCGTGGAAAACGTTGCCGTGAATGGAGGAAGTTCTCTCTACTCCTTTCGAACATTGGAACACCACGTTCTGTTGTGTCGTAGTCCCGTAAATTGTAAGAAAATTTATGGTTCCCGGTGACTGTTACGCCCGGTGTACCTCTTGCCCCGTGTGAAAAGCCTCGGACGACTGCAATAAGTGCCCAACTTCAAGAAGAATTTACTACCCCGACTCTAAATGGCCAATAAACCGTTAGACTATCCGTTCGACCGAGTTCCCTATCGGTTTCGCACACGCATCTAAGTACAAATGTATATATGTGTATGTGTAAATATATATATATGTATATATATATATATATATATATATATATATATATACACATACATATATCTATATTTTTAACCACAATTATATTTTTTTCTTTTATATATATATATTTTTTATATTCTTTTATTATTGATTTTTACTCATGTTTTTGTTTTATATATATATATATAAAAGTAAAAAATAACTCCCGTACGTTTCCGATGACAAATTTCAATGTCCATAATCGTTCTACATCTTTCCTCACGTCACACTAATTGTCGATCTCTACGTCCCTTTATCTGATCTCTTTTATATGACCTATCCTTATTTATCGGCCTTTAATTCTTTCGAAACGTCCACATTCCACAAAATAGATCACACCTTCCCACTGCGTATATTTTTTGATCAAAAATATTTCTCAATGTATATGTAAATATTTATATTTGCCATTGTGATATACCGAGGAAATATATATTTTAGTAATCTATCACGTTTTATTGTATACGTTCATATACATATAAAGTTATCCGTCAATCAAATTTTTGTACTTTATATAAAAGAAGTATATATTTTGTCAATGTGAAATATCCTGTTATGATGCACGTATGTACGTATCCATATATCCAAGTACATATGCATGAAAGATTATCGTGAAACATCGATTAAAATATCCTCTAAAAGTTTTCGAAAAGCTGTTGTCTCTGGGAGCAGACAAGCGAGAGATATATGTCTATCATACGAAATGTTACGGGGAACATAGCCATCACGGAAATTGACGTAATAAAACCAGTGGAGGTTGCAGCATGATTATTATCGATATCCAATCGTGCAATAGCGCAAGAGTTCACGAAACACAGGACATATCGATATGTGAACCCTTATTGGGTACGACTTTCTACTTCAATTTATATTTCGTAAATGGAGATAAATTGTCTGTGGGAGACATTTCGTCCCTTTACGCGAGATAAGAAAAAAGTCATTTTCTTAATCTACGTTCTATATTAACAAGAGGTGGGAGTGTCAATTTTCTACCTCGCGAAGCACCATTTATATAGGGGGGAAAAAAAAAAAAGAAAAAAAAAAAAAAAGAGAGAAAAAAATGTAGTTCAAAGAGACAACCGTAGGAATACAAATATTTGATATCCTGAGGTTTTTCCTTCAAAATTGATGATATTAAATATTAAAACTACAAAGTTGTCGTACAGATCAACCTATCGGCAGATTAATAAATCTAACGTCAAAGGAATAAACGTACCATATAATTACCTCGAACCTTTAATTATTACATTTCGCTAAAAATTATTCGCATCGATTTCTTTCGAGAAAAACAGAAACAAAAAAATTAACGATTCAATTGATCCGACCACGAAGGGACGTCGTTCCTTACTATAATTAAAAGATTAATAAGTTTCCTCCCGGATTAGAAAGTCATGCGGTATCGGATACAATTAAAATCACTAATGCGAAATTTCCCTTTATTATCACATTAAGCCACGTTATGATGAAACCCGTTGGCGAATTATTCCACGCGATGATACGAATATACGTGCGATAATAAACGAGAGAAATGTTCGGGTGACAGCTCGTCGAACGTTCATCGAGAAATAATAACAATAATGCGACGACGTTGAAAATGACAATGACAATAATAGTAATAATAATAATGATAATAATAATAACAACAACAACAACAACAATAACAATAATGACAACGACACCGCGTGGAAATATTCGCATATCCTAAAATCTAGCATTCGCAAACGCAGTAATATTTCTCTTTCGTGAGAGTTCGAGTTAAATTCACCAAACTTGCTCCAGATCTCCTCCTCGCGAGGAGAATATAGACAGAATAATAATAACAATAATAATAATGATAATAATAATAATAATAATAATGATGATGAAAGAAAAGAAAAAAAAAAACAAAAAAAGGAGAAAAGAAAAAGAAAGAAAGAAAGACAGAAAAAAAGGAAAGAAAAGAAAAGCAAAAGCAAAAGCAAAAGCAAAGGGATAGAGGAAGATGAGAGAATATAGACGAGTAGGGGGTGGCGGAGGTGGGGAGGGGGGAAGGTAGAGGGTGGGTTGCGTAGATGAGGATGGGAAAACGAGGAATGGAAGAGAAAAATTCTAGTGGGCTGGCGGTGGTAGTGACGAAGAGGAGGGGGAAAAGACGTGGAATGGGGTTGAGAAAGGTGGATGTGGAGAATGAGAAGAAGAAAAAGAAGAAAAAGAAGAAGAAGAAGAAGAAGAAGGAAGCTAAGGGAGAGTAGGAGAGGGGAGGGGAGGGGAGGAGAGGGGAAGGGTGGGCTTGGATGGAAGGAGGCAGGGTATAGAGGAGCTTGCGAGGGGTAGAAAGGGAAACAGAAATCCGCTCGGAAGTTACTCGTTCCAGCCTTCCTTTGGCCGGACTATTATATACCATTATCTCGATCCAGCCCCACTTTTTCCGCGTACATCCACTGGAGGAAACCTTACACGGACGAGAAAAAACGTTATACGGTTGACGGAAGGATAGCGCGCGCGCGCGCCAACTACTACAAAGACACGGAATGAGTATCCGTATCGCTGAGTATTTTAGCCCGATATAAGATAAGAAAAGGAGAGAGAGAGAGAGAGAGAGAGAGAGAGAGAGAGAGAGAGAGAGAGAGAGAGAGAGAGAGAGAGAGATGGAGGGTCAGAGAAGGGAGGGAGAGAAAAAGAAAGAGAGAGAGAGAGAGAGAGAGTGGGAGGGAAGGAGGGAGGGAGAGAGAAAAGAGGTTTCCAGCACTCTGGGAACTTCTTCTACGACACTTACGATTCTGTCGCCTCTCTTTCCCTTTCTCGACGGTAGACGCATAGAATGAACAAAGAGAGAGTGAGAGAGAGAGAGAGAGAGAGAGAGAGAGAGAGAGAGAGAAGGAAAAAGAGAAAAAAAAAGGAGAAAGAAGGAATGACGTGGGCTTGAGCTGCCGTAGAAAATTACCTCCGTCGGTTTGTTCGAATGTGTTGGAATCCTTCTTCCTTTCCTTTCGCCATTTCTGTCCAACCCCGACATGAATCTTCCCTCTCTCTCTCTCTCTCTCTCTCTCTCTCTCTCTCTCTCTTCTGTCTGTCTGTCCGTCTCCATCTCTTTCTCTCACTCTCTCACACCGCCTTTCTCTCTGTCTATTTTCGACCTGAGACGAGCATACTACTCTCTCAACCTTCATCAACTTGATTGGCTTCTACTAAAAAATCGGCGACTTTGTCTCCCCCATGTGAATCAACCATTGAAGTCTTAACCCAATGTTATTTTTAATAACCCCCTATCATTCTTCTCGAATCGTTCATTCTATATTACAACAATTAACGTCAAGAGTCTCATTAATTTCTCTGCTGCTGGGTCCATTTTATGATCCAAAGGAATAACCGATCGTTTCCATGATAACGCGCCATAATATAAATAGACAAAGGATGATAAAAAGAAAAAGAGAAAGAGAAGAAAAAAAAAGAATAGGTAATCTAATCGCGTAATCCGTTTTGACGTAGGTCAATAAAAATGCAAATCATCGTGATGCAATCAATAGTAGAGTTGTGCTTGCTAAAACAATTCACAAAGGGCTAATAGAATCGACGATGGATCGTTTTCCTTTCTTCGGCAACGTCTTTCATCACGTAAAAGAGGTGACGGTTCTTTTGAGATATATCAGTGTCTACTATTGGCAGACGTCCGAAATCTCGGACAAAGGGTTCGAATAATTCTCTTATCCTTTTCTTTTCTTTACGGCTTCCTGCCGAAAATGATCGCGAACGAAAGAATTTGGAGCCCGTTCGACGCGAGACGCCATTGGATGGAATTCAAATGGGGAGTGACACGATCGAAACGCGAAATGGGAGAGACAGGAGGCATTCGATATAACGCTCGGAGTCTATTAAATCGTCGTTTAAACAATGAACAAGATCGATGCGAAAATTTTTACGAGGCGTCGCGTCGATACGTTACTCCCTCGTTATTATACTTCTTTTTTTTCTGGTTTTCGTTGTTTTTTTCTACTTTTTCCTTTCTTTTTTTTTTTGTTTTTTTTTTTCTTTTTTTTTTTTTTTTTTTGAAGATCCCCGGCCTCGTTTTTCGCCTCAAATGTACGCGAAAACATGGAGGAAAGATGAGTGGACGATAAAATTGTTTACGAAGAGGTAGGAGGGCGAGACGAACGCTCACGCGTAATATCACGAGCTCACGAAATAGTGCAGTTTATTACGAAGGAACGTTCCCCCGTGGGCGTATATTTTTGTGCAACGGTTGCGTCATTAAAAGGGAGCGTCGAAAAAATCACGCCCTATACCAACCGACCTTGACGATTTATTGTCCCGTTCATTAGCGCCAACACCTACGTACCTCGAGAGCTAACGTTCCATTCGCTCGAAGCCAAAAACTAGAGAGTAGCCAGTCCGCCGTGTAAACACGTCGTATCCCATTGTCGTTTTTTGATAAACGTCCCAACCGAAAGCTATGAATATTATCCTCGATTATATTTCTACGTGCTACCAACATAACTTCAAATTCTATTCCATATCTTTAATGCGTCTGTACTTTAATTACTTTCTCGGTCGTATCAAAAGTATTATTATTTTTGACTTTAAGTAATGACCTTATAGAATGTGAAAATGTTCTCGGAGCTTTTTGAATTTCAAAGAGAGTTGAGTGAGAGAGAGAGAGAGAGAGAGAGAGAGAGAGAGAGAGGGAAAGAGGATATAAACGTGCTTATAAAAAATATATCATTAATTATAGCACGGTAAAATGTGAGACAGTTTAGATGAAATAATAAATAATTGCAGGTGGAATAATGAAAAAAAAAAGAAAAAAAAAAAGAAAAAAAAAATAAAAGAAAAATAAAAAATGGGAAAATATGAGAAACGAGAGATAACCAGGCAACGGATATTTACAAACGCAGACACGCGCGCGCGCGCATGCACACAATAAGAATAATAATAATGATGATAATAATAATAATACTTACTGGTAAGAATCAAGGATACGATAGGAAACAAATCGATAGTATCGTAGAATTCGGCGAAAAAAGGGTTTGACGTTTTTGGACTCGCTGTTTTGTCGTCGCCGTGTCCGGCGTATGTCCCTGCGGCGTGGTTCGTTCTGGAAAACTCAATACGGACGGGAAACAGGTCGGCATTGGAGAACGAATGGTTAAGCCATCCTGAATCTCGCTAAATAAATCGGCACGCCTGGACTGCAGCTAACACGTCCCTTTCGTCCCCGAGCTACCCATGCCCTCCCCTCGCCCCACCCCTTCTATTCTTTCGACGATGCTACGATCGAGTTGCCTTCGATTTTGTCCGAGCGCAGCTAGGAAGGTCGCACTGGGAGGACCACCAGCCGGAAAACTGGAATCCCTCCTGGCTTTTCAGTCGCAAAAAGTCAAAAGAATCGGGAGAATAAAGGTGAAGGGTATATATAGCATCGACCCCTCTCTCTCTCTCTTCCTCTGTGTCTTCTACTGTCTCTCTTTCTCTTCCTCGTTCTCTCAAAGCCTTTTTCTCTCTTTCTATGACGAGAGAGAAAAAGGATGATAGAAAGGAAGAAAGCGTGTGTGTGTGAATATCTTTTAGGATATTCTCTCGTCATACTATCTTACTCGTACAATCTCCAATAGTTTGTATCATTGAACGTAAAAGAAGATGGATATATGTCTCTAGATTTCTAACTTAGGAGGAAATGCTTTTTGTGATTGAATTATATTTGGATATCTCTCTGTGTGTGTGTGTGTGTGTGTATATATATATCATCTATCATATATCTATATGAAAACATATTTAGTAAAGGAAAATAACTTTTCTCGAAAGATTACACATGCGTCTATGCGTCCGATAATCTTATATCAATATTTATATACACGTAGAATGAAGAAAGATCAATGAAGATAGATCAAAGAAATATGCAAAATCCGAAAGTTAAAATTACAAAGAGATATATCCCGAAGATTTTCTTATCGGTTGCTCTCTCTCTCTCTCTCTCTCTCTCTCTCTCTCTCTCTCTCTATCTATCTATCTATCTATCTATTTCTCATTCGACACTATTCTCACCGTCGCCATTTTTACGCACGATTACTTCGTTCCATCGAATAGTCCCATTCGCTTCTTGTTCGTACAGTTCCTCGTAAATTGAGTCTTTCAATGCTCGAGCTTGCGGAAAGATATTTATTTATTGAAAAAAAAAAAAAAATATTTGCCACAGTTGAGTGGAGAGTAACCGAAACGAGGTTAGTAACGCCTCGACCCGCATTTTTTAGGATCACGCTACTCGTAAAGTATAAACTTCTCGATTACACGGCTCGACGATGAAAACGTTAAACTAGTCGAGTAATACGGTGTAAAAGTTTTAATCTGGCAGCATTGAAAATACTAAACCTCTTATTAAATTCTATCCTTTGCACTGGAGGAAATAAAGGGAAGACAAGAAATATAGAAGTACGATGGCGGTGAAGGAGAAACCGTAATCGCACGGGAAGAAGGAAGATAAAAAAAAAAGAAACGAGAAAGGGAAAGATAGAGAAAGGGAAAGAGAGAGGAGAGAGAGAGAGAGAGAGAGAGAGAGAGAGCTTCGTTTGAATGTTCCATTTCAATTCGCGAAAGGAGAGTTCCCTAGATAAAACATAACTCTCGAGACGTGGTAATTTAATACCGCTTCTCGATGCTTCGATCTCAAAGTTTTGATCCTGATAACGACGGATAAGAAATTTTTATCGGGGAAAGCTAAAGGAGTAATTACAGGGATTCTGATTGGCCCTTTTACACGCTCGATTCGACTTTCTGACTAACTTTCTAAACGATTTAAAGGTTGGTGAACCATCGTGCAATCCGCTTCCAGAAATGGAAAATGTACATAAGGACCCATATATATATATATATATATATATATATATATATATATATATATATATATATACACACTTTGTTGTTGTTTGGAATTTAGTTATCCGTCGATAAAGTAGATTTCTAAAGTGAGTCGATGTTTCAAAGAGCATATATTATATAATTGAAAATGCTGCAGACATGATCGATTATTCATTAATAATCCGAAATTATTCGATCGAGTTGAGCGATGTGGTTGCGATCAAAGTGGCAAATGTATAACGCGAAGAAAAAAAATTAAAATTCGCAATATCAAAAGGGCATTCGCGATAATATAATCTTTTCGCTTAAACTCTTCCGATCCTCTAATGTTTCAGAATGGAAGACGAAATAGAGTACAGAATGGAAAAAGAAAAAATAAAAAGAAGGTATTCCGGCGTTGATTCATCTCGAATTCGAATTACATTTATAGGAACACGAGACAACGACAACATAGACCAATCGTAAACGTAACTGGAGCCAACGAAAGGGTTGGTAAAATGTTCCCTTTGAATCTCGGTGACGAGCCGCATCTAGGAGGTTCCACTCGAACTCGACCATCCGAAGCGGATTCCTCTGGCGGATTCCACTCGTCCTCGCGTTACTCCTTTCGAATTGCCGGCACGGACTCACCGGCGAATTAACTGATCTAATTACCACGAATTTCAGATCGAACGAAACTATCGAAGCGGATTGGTCCGCGAACCGAAATCGAGAGCTCGCCCCTATCTGCCTGCCTACTCGTTTGCCGTAGATTAAATTGCCTTCCTATGGAAGAACTCTACAGGGTGTTCCAAAAGTCGACGTCACGTTTGCCGGAACAAATAAGATTATTTTCATTTTATAATTTATTAAGAATTCCTTCTTTTTTTTTTTCTTTTTTTTTTTTTTTGATATAAGAAGAATGTTCCTTTTTGTTCTTTCTTTTTTTTTTCTTTTTTTGTCAAACAAATCGATTTTCGTCACTTTTCGCTTCTTCGACGTTTCGTTTCGTTACGCTGCAAATTGTTCACAAATTTTTATTCCATGCTTCGAACGAACAGTCACCTTTATTGCATATTTGCCTTTTTATCTGTCCCTTTGAGAGAATTCAATTCATCCTTCGTCTATAGTAAGTACGCATGTCACTATTTTCTGAACACCGTAGATGTACGTACATGATATTTCAAAGTAGAGATCAAAAGAACAGAATGATTCGATACCGATGAACTTTTGTGGAACCATTGAAATTGTTAAAGCTTGTTTGCATTCAAATAACATTTCGGCAACTATCCGGCTGTATAATCGAAAAAGAATCAACACAGGTATGACCATCCCCATATATAACCGTTTCTAGTAACGAATGAATAAATGTGGAGACAAATTTCAACATTATTTATAATCAATACAACAAAGAGCGATCGATTTTTATTTGATCTGTATTATTTTAGTTATATAAATGGAAAACGAACGAATTTGTTTCTTCCGAATGAGAATCGATTAAAAAAGTAATTCGCTTATATATTATTATTATTATTATTATTATTATTATTATTATTCAAACAGTGAACAAAAAACATACACAAACACAAAACAAGAAGGAAAAAAGTGAGAAACGAGACGTAAAAAAGTTTCGCGGGTTTGTTGTATCTCGAACAAAGGAATATTTTAAAAATCTCTTGAATATTTATTTGAAATATATGTATGATATAAAATTCAAACCCATAACATCAGATCCATATATTTCTGCGATAGACTGTATCTCATATACAACATGTATCAAAACAAGAGTAGAACACAATCGGTCCATGCTTCATTCGTGTTTCATACGAACGGTTAAAGATAGACTGAGAGGTAGCGGTGGCGATGGGGATAGATATAGGGGTTTGATGGGTGGGGTTTTGGGCGAGGGGGTGGGTAAGGGGCTTCGGGGACGGGAGGAGGTTAACGAAAATCGTTCGTATTGGACTCGTAGGAGAAAGCGGAGGAAGCAACTCATCGAACGAATTTCTCTCCAGGGAGAACTTTGGTGACCGAGCTCCATTCCGGAAATTGGCCAAAAATCAAACTAAAGCGCTATAGCGAACGTGCGGCAATCGTCGATCTATACTCCCGATCTCTCGTAGGAACTCTAACAAATCTGTGGTTTAACGGCAACCTCGAAACAATCCGATTTAGAATGGAGTATGAAGAGTAGAATAAATTGTTCGGACTTAATAAAACTGTACTATGTGTTTTGCGAGAACAATCGAATCGTTATAACAATATTCGTTTATCGAATATTTTTTTTTCCATTCTTTACTGTTTTTTTTTTTTTATTTTTGTTTTTTTTGTTTTTTTTTTTTTTTCTTTCTTTTCGGAAACCATTCCCAATATTTACTATTTGCCGTTTACTCGCCCAATCAAATAATTCCTAGGGAATTTCGTTTGACGATTTAAAAGAAGAAAAGTAAAAGAAGAGAACGTCGATATCGATTAAGTTCTTTTTTAGTCTTTACACGTTTGCCAACAATTTCTTTTCTTTTTTCCTTTTTCTTGTCTTCCTCTTATTCTTCTTCTTTTTTTTCTTCTTTTTTTACATTTAATCAAAGCAAATAGTAAGATCATGAGCCGAAATAGAACAAATTTCAAGGTAGCTGAATTTTCTGGAATATCCATTCCCTCGACGGGAATGGCAGATACCTAAATAGCCAGAAGGAAGGAGGACGGTAGTTAAAAGAAGTTTGCTGCTCTTTCCTGAAAATCTCTCTATCTCTTTCACTCTCTCTCTCTCTCTCTCTCTCTCTCTCTCTCTCTCTCTCTCTCTCTCTCTCTCTCTTTCTCGGCCATACAATTCTTTCCACCGTTTCTCTCCCTTTCCCTTTCCTTTTTTTTTTTTCCACCGTCTCATACTACAACGAAAAAAGCTCTGCAGTTTTGGTTTCTTCGTTCTACTCGGCTTTCTTCATTTGGTACGTAAAGAGTGCAATGCGTTCGTGCGGGTGGCTGTTGGATTATACGAATTGTCCTTCGTTTCCACGTGGCTTAACATTTATAGTCCTGGCCTTTGAGGGTTAACGAGGAATTTCACTTATCTTCGCTGAAAAGGAAAGAAAGAATGGAAGAAAAAAAAATGAACGTCCAAAAGAGAATACAATTCTTCGATACCTCACGAAACGATTACAATATTACGTTTCTTATTAATCACTATATTGAATATCTTTTCATATCTTTCATTAACAACATTTAGAGTATTATATAAGACTTTTTTTTGTCAATTATCGTTATTACGATTATTATATTATTCCTAAATATCGCAAAGTTTTTATTATATTTATAAATATATATATATATATATATATATATATATATATATATATATACATATATACTGAGTATTACTATTATAAGTATTATTATTATAAAAAAAAGGTTTATATATGCGAGTACACGCACAACAAATTATATCAAACTTTAATAAGAAATATTTACAATGATTATATATATATATATATATATATATATATATATATATATATATATATATATATATATATATATATATATATATTTTTCGACTATGTTAAACATAATTGAAAAAGAGACAATTGAAATTGTAATTCGTAATTTTCATGGTTGTGTAAAAATATATGTATGTATACATAGAGAGAGAGAGAGAGAGATTTGTGAACGTCGTCAGCACGAGTTCGCCACATACCGAAACACTCATTGTCAGAATTAGGATATTTAAAAGCGTACAAATTCGGTGCGAGCGACGTCAATTAGAGCATGTCACGACGATTAACGATACCCGGAGGAGTACACGAATCAGCATATTCGGTATATAGAATGTCCAATTTAACTCGACCATCTAAAATCTATCGGAGCAAATTTACTGGACCACCGTTGGACATTGACCGATTAGTACTTACTTTTAATTCAATTCATATTTATTAAGATTTACCTGATTATGAAATTAATTGAAAAATAATCGATCGCAATTAATTCAGTCTGACGATTGAAAATTAATTTATCTCGGTAAAAGTAAATATCATATATTGATTTATAGAAAATCATAATTAGTAAATCAAAATACAAATTAATCGTTTAATCGTCGATTAAAAAGTGATTACAAATTCTATTAAATTTTCATCAATTTTCTTCGTAAAAATCTCGGGTAAACATTTTTTTATCTATTCTTTTTTTTTTTTTTTTTTTTTTTCTTCTACTTTACAAGGAACATTTCTATCGATCCCATTATCGTTTATAATTATATTATATTTTCATGCTCCAAATCGGAATACTTTGTACGATCGAACGTGAAACAGAGTGTACAGTTAATAGAAATGTTGCGATTAGCGAGACGATTCGTTTTTGCAATTACGCGTTAAATATATATATTTGAATGGCTCTTGTTCATCGAGAGTATGTTATTCTTCAGATTATCACGGCTCGTTGATAGCTCAGTGCAATACTCTTACGCTCTATAAACATTATAAACATTATTCGAATGAACGATCGAATGAATGGCTCTTTGAGAAAAATTTGTTTTCGAAAAGATACGAATCGAGAAGAGAGAGGGAAGAAAGAGAGAGAGAGAGAGAGAGAGAGAGAGAGAGAGAGAAAGTGAAAGAACGAGAAATAAAGGGAGTACTCAAAAATATACCAAACTAACGACCTGAATGTTACGAGAATATTGTGATTTATAATTCAAAATAAGAAAAGGAGAAAGGTAAATCATCCTATTCCCATTTCGAGTTATTATCTTCTATGAAAATGAAAACGTATTGTTGCGATTATTATATTACATGAATCGTTTGATAAAAAAAAAAAAAAAAAGAGAGAGAGAGAAAAGAAAACCAAATGTCTTTTACTTTTTTTTCGACAAACCGCCAAATCTTCGTAGAAACTCGTCGATAAAGTCAGCTTTGAGAGTGTTTTCCCCAAACAACCTCGTAGAAACTCGAAAATTCTTCTGTTAAAATCATAAAGTTCGTCATTTTCTCCCTGTTCTCTCTATTTATGTATAACATTTATACAGCTTAGCAAAAGCCGAGCGTGGTAAGCTATACGATGAGATGACAGAAGCGTTCTCTGTTGACTGACGACTTGCCCAAACTATGCGAGTACTTTACACCCTCGTTATCCCACCGGTTCAGAGGAATGAAGTGTCAACTCAAAGCAATCCCCCTCTCACTCCACTATTCGTAATGCAGATTTCTAGTAGAAGTCTAAGTAAGCTGTCCGCCGGTTTAGAGCGGTTATTTAAACCGAAATTAATACGAAATATTGTCGCTCGCTGTTTAATGGGTTTCTAAGGAAACAAAAAAAGAAAAAAAAAAAAAAAAGAAAGAAAAAACATTCCGAAGGAATTAAACAATCCAAGACATTTTATTTCGAACTAAATATATATTCTTATGTGATATCGGTTATATAAATGTATATCCGAGCGACAATTTCAAAAAAAAAAAAAAAAAAAAACGATGATTACAATAATAATAATAGTAATAATAATAATGATAATGATAATGATAATGATAATAATAATAATAATAAACAATGGAAATAAGTTAGGTGTCGTAGAAACGTGTAACCAATCAAAAGTTTTTAATAGAGTTTTCTACTTGATTATTCCAACCCTACCTCCCCCCATCCTTCAACTGCCCCCTACCCTCTTATTATCCCGTTTGACTCGGATCGATATCTTCGTTAATGCAAAACGTCTTAATTACATATTTCCCAGCACTTTCCCCGAGATGCCCGCTTCGTTATCCAATTTATCTGGCTCGACTAGTCGACCGTAACGGACAACTTCCTCGTTCTTTTTTACCACCGCGCGAGCAGATCCTCTTCTATTCTTAATTAAGTGTCACTTTACGATCGGTTCCAGTGGTATAGGTAAATAACTAACTCTATACGGTGCAGCTTCGAAATTCGACGCGGTTGTCTGTCCGAGAGAAAATTGCTATAAGGAAAGGTGGTACGAAATTAATCCGCGGGGGGTTAACATTTATTGTTAGATCAAATTCGTAGGCCCATTCGTAATTCGAAAAAAATATTTCGTGAAGTGGCTCGAGCCGTTTCGGTTGCTACTTCGTGTTAGATTAGTTGGATCTTTCGTGGCCCTTTTTAATGCCTGTCACGTATCTAAACGGACGTTTTCTAGTCAGAAAAGCTCCTGTGTTTTCTCGTCTACAATGCCTCTCCACTCCTCTCCTATCTTTCCAGACGTCGGGTCTATGCTCATTTTGTGGGACGCTTGTCGTTCCGAAAAAAAAAAAAGAAAAAAAAAAGAAAAAATATCCCCTCGTCATAACCTCTCTCGCCGATCTTATTCAACCTTTTCCTTTGTTTTTTTGTTTTCTTGTTCTTTCTTTCATTTTTTCTTTCTTTTGTGTAATTAATATCGTTCGCTCCATTCTATCCTCATTCGTTTACGATCGAATCGGACATCGAATATGATATTGTACGATATTTACGGGATGTCTGAAATTATACGCTCACGCAATACGTTATCGTCATCTAGAAATATAAATATTAGAAAGGAAGAAAGAAAAAAAAAAAAAACTAAAAAAAAGGAAAAAGTAATCCTACACAAATATCCGTCGAAGTAAAAGAAAAACGAAAGAGGAATGAGAATGCTTGGCGAGTTCGTGCCGAAAAGAAAAATAGTAGATCGATCGAAGCTAAGCCTTTTTTGATTTGACGGGTAGCTTGATGTTTCATTCGCGAGACGAGAATCTCTCGGTTGGAGGTAAATATACAAGGTGTCTTGAAAATAAATATAGTATAGATATAGTTCAACGTCACGATGAACGTATACTTCGTGCGAGTCTTAAGGAGTGGCGGGAGGAGGAGAGGGGAGGGGACAAAAAAGAATTCCTCCCATCTTCGAAAACATTTATCTCAATCTACGAATCTACGTTATTTTTATCGGAGTATCGAAGCATAATTGCTAGTAAAAGTTTTTTATTTCATTCTTTCGTGAGTGTGTGTGCCCGCGTTGTTATTATTTTCATACTTTCATCTTTATTTAGTCTTCGAAAATTTTGTAATAATATTTAAGTTTTGATACGAGTTACTGTTTGTTTTTAAAAGACACCCTATATATACGGGACCGGGCCGGGGTGATAGAGAAAGATCCGATATCGTTCGAGCTTACCTCATACGCCATCTCTTCCATACGTTCTTGAATTTCGAGCCACGTAGCCGAAGGAAATTAAGAGCAATCAACGCTGATGTGTGATTTACGGCGTGGGCAGTGTCGTTGAACCGATTCTTCGAAACAGAAACGATGTTCTTTATCCTAACATCCTTCCACCTATCATCCTTCCTATTATCCAACTTCGTTCTCGCTCGGTCGCTTTCCAAATTCATTCTGTCGGCGTAGAGACGGTTCGTCTCTATTACGAATCGTGTCTCGTAAATCCGTATGATTCGAAGAACAACCCCCTCTCCCCGATTCTTCTTATCCATCTTTTTTCTTTATCTCCTGATTTTCCTTTCTAAGGGAAAAAAGAACGTCACGCGGACACCATTATACAAGACCCATACCTTTGATTCCTAATGTTATTTCTTTCGGATACGCGAACTGTCTAGTCTCGGAGACACATTAATTTTCTCTATTTGTGTGTGTGTTTGTGTGTTTGTGTGAGCGTGTGTGTGTGTGTGCGCGCACCCTTGTATAATTCCATTGTAACTTCTTATCAGAATAAATTTCTATTCACCCCTTACTAACTATTATATCGTATTATTGTTATCTTATTATTATTATTATTACTATTTCTATCACTATTGTTATTGTTATAGTTATTGTTATTATTATTATTATTATTATTATTATTATTATTATTATTATTGATACGATGAAAAACATCATAGTTTCAATGGGTCGAGGGTCCTATCGTCGATTCGATAAACGAATCATTTCGACTATCGAACTTCCAACATCATCAGAAATATTAATCAGTACTAGGGTTCGCCTATTCTTATATCCTCTTAAAATTCAATCCAAATTTTATCCACCTGCTTTCACGATCTTACCTTCTAGGTGAGATTATTTAAAAAATTCAAATTCATTCCGAAAGGGCTTTTCTCATAGCATTGTTAAGGCGCGATACTTCCTGTACGTGATGTCGCAAGATGTCGAGAAGCTTGTTTTCATGATTTAAGAATGTCTCTGAGAGCGATCCTGGAGCACGACACTTTGCATACGTGGTGTCGTTAGATATTCTTTATTGGAAACTCGAGTACGAACGTATTTTCTATTTCACTCTCTCTCTCTCTCTCTCTCTCTTTCTCGAAGTAAAAATCAAAAAAAAAAAAAAAATAAAAAACAGAAGCTTGCATAAAAAGGAAACATACTATCCATGACACTTTTGAATTCTGTTTGCCAGTGGCACGTGAGACTTCCATCTTAAAAGCGATACTTCTACTCGGAATTATTAAAGAAACTATTCTTGCGTAAATAATAAATTTTATTTGACGTCAAATTTGCATTTTATACCAAGAATGAAATATTTTTGTTCTATATTTAGCCATTTTTTATATATATATATATATATATATATATATATATATATATATATATATATATTGTCTTCCACGTTGTACACTCTATAACATTGAGATATATTGCGACACGTTTTAACCTTCTACAACCTAATTTTTTATTTTTTTTATTTTTTTTTTATTATTCATACTCAGCGCTATACGATAATACAAACCACGATAGGTATAACTTATACATTGAAAAAGGGAAGAGAAAAGAAATCATGAAAAATCCACTATGATATGAAGTAACAATTAATTTTGTTACGACAGGATGCAATGAAACTTAAAGGATACAGATATATACAGGATAAGTGTGTGTGACCTCGAAGTTAAAATGACGTGAAATGTTATTAAGATATATTAAATTCATTTCATGCATTATGCAGTATATCAAAATGCATAGTAGATTAATATTAAATCAAATTTTTTTATACGATATGTAACGAGGGATACATCATATCCAAATATTCGAACTAACTTCAGTTTTTCTTCTTTTTTTTTTTTTTCCCCCAGCAAATCGCATAGAATCGGATGAAAATTTCATCCTTCACGCGCATACCGATCTTTGTCATTTCGACTTCATCTCAACGTCGAATTTGTCACGGATCGTATCTGGGTAAACCACGACGTAAATCGCGGCCTGCCCACCGACGTAACGATTAACGTTCACGACTTCGTACAGATTCGCAACCATTACGCACCATCCGTTTATTCGAAAATGCTATTGACATTTCGAGTTCGCGTTTGATGTTACTCGAGGACCAAATGATGCTATTGTAATTGCATAAACAGATCCACCCCTATGAACTTCAATTTTCAACGTGATCCTTCACAATTTACATTGGGCGTCACAACGGCTTTCAATTCACCATACAAATCAACTATGACAGTTTAAATCTACGATACGAAAAAAAAAAAAATAAAATAAAATGTACATATTTTGTATTTACGTCGAAAGCATGAATCAAATTTTTACGAACTATAATGATAAGACGACATACACAATCGAATACAATGTATAATACCTCTAGGGGAAATTACAACGAATTCAGAATAAACGATTTAGAAGCAAAAAAGAACATTTATCTTAAAAAGATTGTAGCTTCTTTTTTACTTGTCTTCTTTTTAATGTTTTTTTCTTTTTTTTTTTTTTCTCTTCACTCATTGCATATATATATATATATATATATATATATATATATATTTTTTTTACGTTAATTTAATACAACCTACAGAAGCGAAATTCGTCTATTTCATGAATTACAAAAAAATTAGAGGGAATTTTATACAAAATAGGATCGATCAGTTTGCTTTCTGACAGATTCGAAAATGTAGAATTTTAATATCTATACGCGTCGATAAGCCAGGTATTTACGTTATCGACATAAATAGAACGGAATTGATTTTGAAACGTCGAGCGTGTCACACACGTGTCCCGAATGATATATTTAGATTTATTCAGATTTTTATAACGAATATTAAATATTTGCGAAATTGATAGAAGAGTAAAAAAAAAAAAGAGAGAGAGAGAGAAAGAAAGAATGAAAGAAAGGACGAAGTTCCATCGCATGAGACTGGCAAAACGGCTGGGTTGATCGCTCGAAAGGCCAACAGTGGTTTATAAAGAAGAATCTAAAGGGTCAGGAGGATGGCAAACGACATGAACTGACCAAAGGGTGTGTGTACATACATCGTGCTTCGACAGGGTGGTAGTTCTCAAAACGAGAACAGGGCGTAGTCTCGGTAGCACCGAGTCTCGATGCAACTTCTATGGCTTTACAGGATCCTTGGCGCGATTCCAAACGACCTTTCTTCTCGATCGACCACGAAAAGCTTGTAGATTCATAGTTCACGTGAAATCCAGTTAGGGATAATTAAGAAATACGCGGGACAATTCTTTTTCTCTTTCCATTTACTATCTTTTATATATATATATATATATATATATATATATATATATATATATATATACATAACACAGCCTACATCCCCTATAAATCTACCTTCAAATGATCATTCGTCATAAATAATCATTTACTATAAACGTTATAACATTGTTAAATCAACTCACTTCGTACGAATACAATCGATAGACAAACACAACGACGATCTTGTTACTGTAATCAAGTAGAGTGAACATAACGCGATATACGAAAATTCATTTAATGAAAGTATACAGATTGTAGTAATATAGATAACAACGTTCGATGAATTCTCGAAAAGAAGTAAATTCAAGTAGAAAGAATTCGAGCCTATCCAAGCAGCAAGGTTTCTATATATATATTTATATATAATATATATATATATATATATATATATATATATATATATATATATATCTAAAAGATCAACAGCCATCCCACTAGAGAGAAAACACAGTCCCTTATTGTAGCCGATCGTAAATATCTAGGAAGGAAAGAGGAAGGTTCTCTTCAGTGCCCTAAAAAAAGAACATTTCTTTCTTGGATAGATCAACACAAAAGGAAAAAGGGATCGTGACCCTTGGAAGATCGGCACGACTTTTCGAGTATCCAGCTTGTCTCTACGATCGATAACACTCTCGATCGTTTCCAAAGGTAGGCCAACGTTATTTGCTTTTTCACCGTATCGCTAGCTCTAGACGTACGTAGGACGTAGTAGATATTTCGAAGAAGTGGCGAATACACGTCATTTCTTTCCCTTAGAAGATGCTTTCGAAGTCGATCGTCTCACGAACGTGCTCGTTCGCGAGGACTCTTCGGATTTAAAAGCGTTCGTATATCTCTTCTTTCTTGGACACTCATACACACATATTATCGAAATCCGATCATAAAGAACGACCTTAGGACGAAATAAAGAACGTTGGTGAAGTTGAAAACTGTGAGATTTGAGATATCGTATGGGTTATCGAATTCAAAACGTAGAAGGTACGATAACTGCCACTATCGAATCCATGAAAATCGACAGTAAATTCTTCTTTTCTGTTCTTTGTTTTATTTTCTTTTTATCATCATCATCATCATCATCATCATTATTATTATTATTATTATTATTATTATTATTATTGCTATTATTTTCTTCTTCTTTTTTTTTTTTTTTAGGAATATCGATATCGGCACCACTAGCTTCGAGGCACTTCGAATTGAAAATAATAAATAGAAAGAGAATTTAGTTCTACCGCAATGAAGCGTAAAAAAATCCTTGTTTCCTTTTTCTGTCTTTTTTTTTTTTTTAATTCAAGACTCATACCATTCTGATATTAGATAAATGAATAACCGGTTCAATGGGAATGTGCTATTTGTACATTTAATACACTTTTCCTCGCGTTTGTTTCTCCTTTTAATCCTCTCAATTTCTTTTTTTATCTCTCTCTTCTTTTTTTTTTCTTTTCATTCTACCTATCTTTTTAATTCCACCCATTGATAATCTACCATCCAATCTAGATATTAACATGATCGATGTTAATCGATCGATAAATCGATGGCTTTACGAAGGATAGCTTTAATGCTATTAAACCGTATGATCGGGCCATTTCCGTTATCGGTCACGCTCCACGGTTTCTCTAATTGCATTTTAATTAGGATTTTCCTTTTCGCCATCTCTAATTTTAATTAATAGCCTTACCGATAAGCGCAATTCTTCGGTATAATATGCAAGCGCCACTACTCAATCCCTTTATCCCGATTGTTCTCGCGGTTATAACATAGATACACCGATTAGCCAACCGAAACGGTGAGTAGCATCGATCGCACTCGTTGAAACTATCGTTCGTGATATGAAAGCGATGAACGTGACTCGATATATGTATGTATATATGTACCTATATCTGTACGTATAATATACATATCCTCTGTAGATCTATATACTCGATAAAGATTCGTTATGGCGTTCGCAATATCGCAGAATATATATATATATATATATATATATATATATATATATATATTTTTTATAATTTTACATTTAAATTTAAAACCATAAAGTTTCATAGTGTTTGAACAAGTCTGAAATTCAAAAAAAATAAAAAAGAAAAGAAAACGAACGAAAGTGTATTATATGTATATGTATATATATATATATATATATATATATATATATATATATCTATATATATATATATATATATATATTTCGACATAATAATCGTAGTTCATAAAACGAAACATTTAAATTCGCTATCAATTGTAGGGGATAACTTTTTTTTTCAATAAATGGAAATAACTTCACTCAAGAAGATATAAATAATATGTCACACGTTGGATATGTGTGTGTGTGTGCCTATAATTTAAATATTTAATATTGGAACTCAAATGTGATATTAAAAAGAACCTCGTCGATATGAGATTATTATTATTATTTTTTTCATTTAAATTCTCTCTCTCTCTCTCTCCCTCCGTTGATATGACGATTTTAAAGCAACTGATATCATTTCAACGTGAAATACGTCAACGCTCTTTCACTCATACTTCGATCAAATCAAGCAACCTATAAACTCTTCCCCTTATCTCGACGAGGGAAGCTTACGAAAAGGGTGGACCCCGTCGGAAAATATTTTCTATAAAGACCCTCGACCGTAAATCTTCGACAAAGAGCAAATATCGAGGATAAGAAGTGTCGAGCAACCGTCCAAAGCATCCAAAATAAATTCCTATTCGATTAAATTCCAAATCGAATTTCAAGTACGGTATTCCATTATCATTAAACGCTTATAATAAATCCAACCCATTACTATCATTATTAACGTAAAGTCGATCTGGTTGCGGCTTCTTTCGAAAGAGAAAAACAAAAAATTAAAAAAGATAGAAAAATAAAAAAAGGAGAGAGCAAAAGCAAATTCTCGCTATCGCCTTTCGATGGTTGTTATTATTCGATGCAGGAGAAGCAAAGAAAAATGTAAAAGACATATGAAAACAAAAATATGCAAACAAGAAAAAAAATATAATAAAAGGAAGAAGAAAAACATATTTCTCTCTCTCCCTTTTTTCTTTTTTTTCTTTTTTTTTTTTTTTTCTTTTTTTTGAAAGCCAATATTGTATTTACAATTCTACGTCGGAATAATAATACTTTTGTTTGTCAAGAACGATATTCGTACGAATCTATTTTGAAAAACATCGGCGCAACTAAAATCGATGAGAAACATTCGCACAGAGTCGCAACTTTCTCCCGTTTTTCGATTCATTCTTTTTAGTCCCAGAAGAACGGCGAAATTGTATTGTTAAATCTACTTTAAAACCGCGCTGGGATTATAATCGAAGTGTGTGTGTGGAGGGGGGGGGGGGGGGGGGAAGAGGGAAATGCACGAGCGAGTCGACGGGTCTCCCAGAAACTTGCCAATAATTTTCCTGTGTCCCAATTAAACCAACGAAATTTCTCACTGGCACTCATCCAAGCGGAGCGGCAAAATCTTTTGCGAGTTCTTTGCATATACTTACAAACGAAATTGTTCAATTTAAATATTGAAATCCTCTTATTTCTCTCGGCGTTATGTAAACGATACGTCGTTAATTGGGTAGAACAAAGTAAGTAACTTTCGATCGATCGTAAACGAAAAAAAATTTATAATAAAAAGTAATCAGGGAAACTAACGGAGAGTAGTTAATGACAATAAATGGAATACGGCGAACACAGATTAACATAATTAATCGATCACTTATATAATCGTTAATAAACTTGACGACAATTTTGTATAAAAATCATTTCATCTCAATCCGATCCATTACATTTACGATCTCGTTTAATCGGGTATCTTTGAAATTCTTCAAAACATCGTCGTCCGAATACGAATTTGAACATTATACTGATCAATTTTGTGGTGGGGAGGGGTTGCATGTAAAATATACGGGATCTATCCTGCGTCCGTTATATTTTATATCGACGATAAATAAAGGAAAGGAGAGAGGAATGATCCATGAAGAACGGAAGACAAAAAAAAAATCGTTTAAACAATCCTATCGAATTATTCCTTAACGCCGATTCCACTATTTTAACAATCGGCACCATTAAATTATATATATTTCGACTGAATTATTTGATTTAAACCGACGTGATCCTTCGAGCAAATTATTTTCCCTGAGCTAACGAATCCTCGAATTGTTCGAGCTTGGGGAGGTATAAAAGGGAAATAAAGGAGGATAATCACGACAGGGACAAGGTAAAAACGGCAAAGAGAGCACGCATAATACCGGATAGTCCAGAATGTCCGTTGGCAAGAAAGGATTAAGGATTTCTAAATTAGAACCTTCCATCGGCTCTTATCAGCTCTCGTAGGAAACCTGCACGAAATGTCTAATCGGATCAGGATATGGGCGAGCTTGGAAACGAATGGAAGGAAAAGAGTAAAGAAAAAACGTTTCGGTTGTAGACATTCTTTTTTGACGAAAAAATTCCATCGACAATAGCGCGATGGAAATGCGACGATTAGATTATTTATTTAATAAACTCGTATCGCGAATGTTTCCTACTAAAGGTAACATTTTGTTTATATTATCTCTACTATACCATCGAAAAATAAATCAACCTTTTCCGACGTACGAGCGCACTATACGAAAAATTTCGAAAAATTCTTCAAACATAAGCGCCAAACTTCATATCAGCGAAATCGTTTTCAGATATAAAGAAAAGAGAAAAAGAAAAACAAAGAGAGAGAGAGAGAGAGAGAGAGAGAAAAATTTTAGATATTACAACTCTTAAAAAAAGAGAGAAAACGGAATTAAAATACCAATTTTTTTTCTCGTCCTTTTCATTTCTCCTTTAATTCTTTCTGCTATAATCAAAATTACAACGAATAGGTAGACGTGGATTATTCTCGAAATCTCGGAATACGTATCATACGAGATCCTACAGAAGAATCGTGATGTCCCATTCGATTAGAAGATACGAAGGGTGTACAGATGAAAAGAAAAAACAAATAATAAGAGGACGGTTGGGTAAAGAGTAGTACAAAGACGAAACGAGATAAAGATAAAGATAAAGAGAAGAACAATTTCATCTACGTAACAAACGAGAGGGGCTTGAAATTACATGAAAAAAAAAAAAAAAAAAGAAAAGAAAAGAAAAAGAAACAGAGAAAGAAAAAAAATGAACTAAGCGATAAACTTTTTATATTTATAAATTGAGTTACGTATATATGGTTCACGTGCACTCGCTCATATAAATACATCGAATCGTCAAATTGATTTTTATAAATTTTCTAACGGAACGTATAGAAAATTTTTTTGTCGTAATTTCGTTCGCATTAAATTATATCAGGTACAACAGGCAGGATAAGGAATTATAAGAAAAAACGAAATAGATCGGACGTCTAAGGATATACGTAAGAACACCGACTAAGCGATGTGAGAAAATGAGAAGATAGTGGAAAGGGTGGAATGAAGGATGGTAAGGGCGGGAGGGGCGAGGAGGAGGAGGAGGAGGAGGGGGGGGGGAATTTAAGGCAACCAAGCGCACGTAGATCTGTAGGCGATAGGAGCCATAACTTTGTATCTTGTCAGTCGGCTTCCAACGTAGCTTTTACAAAACCATTCATCATCAACGGACCTCGAGCAAATGTAGCAAGAACGTTCGCAACGATACCACCTCCTTCCAGGATCAAATTCAAGTAAGGATACGTGAGCCTAACTTCGAACCCCCTTTGAATTCCTCCCCAAGTTACTTCTGTCTTCGTGTCGAGTTACAATGGCCTGGAAACAATTCATCGGACGTGAACCTTCTGTCGCGGACAGATACGAACGAGCGCGAAATCGAAAGTATCGTTTTTGGCAGTCTTAACGAGTCCGAGGTATAAAACAATTTAGAGAATAAATGAAAATGCTTTCGAAACAAGTTATCGCATGTCAACGTTAATATATATTAGTATATATATTAATATATATATATATTAGTATAGAATACTCTGTGAGTATTACGATTATTTATTTATTTATTTTTTTTTTTGCTTTGTTTTGTTTTTAATTTATCATTAATAATCGTGTAACGATAACACTTAATTATCGCGTACTCAATTACTTCGTGGCGATAGGATAAATTGCGTTTTGATTAGAAAAGAAAAAAATGTATTTTAGTTTATATATTTCTAATAATTTATAATTACATATAATTGCGTACGGTTTATTAATATAATAATATATTAGAAATTTTATCTATATCTAAGATATTATATATATATATATATATATATATATATACGTACCCACACACATACACACACAGAGACACAGACACACATTGTATCTATATCTATGTCCTATTATTTTCTAATAAAAAAAAAAAAAAGAAGAAAGGAAGGAAGGAAGGGGAAGAAATAAAGAAAGAAAGAAATAAAAAAAGAAAATGAATGAATACGAGAAAAATGTAAGATCGTCATAGACCGAAGGAAATGAAACGAAAGAATTTGATTCGTCATTGGTTCACCCTCGGACCGAAACTTTTCGAGCATGAAAGGTACGAACGAGGAGAAGATAAAATGACAAGGCCGGCAAAGGAAGCTTTTCTCGACCACGTAAAACGCTCGTAAATTTGTTAAAACGACCGTTGGAAAGGCGGAAGCAAACTCACTCTCTCTCTCTCTCTCTCTCTCTCGCTTTTCTCTTAGGGTATGGGGACTGAAAGAGTATCGAAAATCGGTTGTTTCGTGGATAACGACGGAAAACAGGATAAGAAATATAACGATATGCCGGAAACATAAGCCCGATATAATCCCACGTTGATATTCACGTGAATATATTTACTATAGTAAAACGAACTAAAATAATCGATTAAACCATTCCGGTATATGTATTTTACTTTCCATATGTAAAAGGGAAGAAATTTATTTTTATTACGCGATTTATTATTTTACGTCGTATTACGTTTCGGAGTAGATTGAAAGGAAAGAAAAAAAAAAAAAAAAAAGAAAAGAAACGAAAAGGAAAATAAGATGAAATAAAATGATTTTCAGTATTTAATAAATGTAGGAAAATAAATCTTTCATTTTTTTTCTTTAAATAATATTTCGTTCTCAAAATCTCTCGTCCTTTCATTCATTCGACTCTCTCTCTCTCTCTCTCTCTCTCTCTCTCTATCTGTCTCCCTTTTCGGTTATATTAATTAAAAAATATAATTTACAAGAGTTAGCCGAAGCAAAAAGCTATTACGAAGAGTTCCTACGTATATATATATATATATATATATATATATATATATATATATATGCGCACGCGCGCGCGCGTGTGTGTGTGTGTACATATATATAACTAAGTACATGCTTAAGTTATTTCCTTTTTATTTTGATTTTTTTCTTTTTGCATTAGAGTAGCTTCCTTCGAACTAATTCAAAGTAGGAAAGAGATCATATTAATGTTGTGCGGCGTGTCTGTAAAACGTATGGCGTCGAGTAGAACGTAAAGCCACACCCTCTTTGGCCCGGGGATGCGGATGGTGCAGGGTTTTCTCGTCGTCGCGAGTCCTCTCGTTAGCCAACTCTCGTGTCGGTGTTTATTTGCGTTAGCCGAAACTCCGTACATGTTAATTAGCAGATATGTTTCGCAGTAGGGATTAACTCTAAATCATGTAGACCGGTCGAAGTTATTTTTCGATTTGGAATTCACAATCCTATCATATATTATATATCGTTTGCGATGACGCCCTTAAATCATCTCAATCAAATTTAATGGCCAAGGAAATAAAACTTTTCGTTTCTATGTCATATACACATATAGATATAATTAAGAATTGAAATACAATGGTCCAAATTTATCATCAACGATTTGATCAAACAATTTCACATCAACAATGCGATAAAATGATTTCGCCTCTTTCTTCCTTTTCTTTCTTTCTTTCTTTCTTTCTTTACTTTCATAATTCGTTAGATTTCTCAGTATACATATTATATATCTTTCGAGATTAATCGTAATTACGAGCGATTACAAATTTCCTAAGAAATGTTACACATAATCGATCGAAAGTGAGTTGTACTAATCACACGTGAGACACGGAATCACAATTCAAATATAATTCAAAAGGAAACTTTAACAGTAACGCGTTCCTCGCCAAGACTTCATTATATTATCGTGTCAGAAAGAGAGAAAAGAATGAGGATGTAATTGAATATTCGAAAGGAGAAAAGAAAAATCTTACTTGACAATACCGGGTGGAACGTTAGATTAACGACAAGTTCGCGAGAACGACATCCCCATTCCAATTTCTTTTCACCCTCTCGGTTACACTTTCAGAGCCCATACCCATTCCTTTCTTGAACACGCGGCTCGAGTTTATATTTTCCCAGGGATGTTTTCGACGGGAAGTACTCGGGAATGGAGACAAAATATTGGCGGTCGGGAATTACGCCGGAGAAAATTTCGAACAAATATTTGCCCCGTGAACGTAACCGAATAGCGAACGAAGACGATCGTGCACGAATACTGAGCGAGAGGAATAGTCCTTTGACGTGGACACAAAATAGACGAAATAGAGACAGGACTAACCCTTTTTTTTCGATCCTGCGACCTCAAAGAGTCATTCTTTTTTTTCCTTTTCTTCGTTTTTCTTTTCTCCCTTCATCCTTTTTTTCTTTTCTTTTCTCTTTTTTTTTTTTTTATTTCCAGTTGATCCAGTAAATATAACAACGAATCACCTTTCATTACTCGTATAAACCCTTTTGCGATTAATTTTCTCGACCCTCGATTGAATATCGTTTCACGAAATTAAATTACGAAACGGTACTCGCGATCTCCTTTAAAATATACAATAGTAGATACAATATAACATGTCATTAAAAATAAATCGATAAATCCGCTTTTAAAGAAAAACACGTCTCGATTCTATCTTCCTTTCGTGATTATTACAAAATATTCTATTAGAAACGAGCAGTCTTTATATTTATAAGGTACAAGCTTTAAGAAGAGAGAAAGAAACAAATGATAACTTTATTACGAGAACGTAAGCTTTCGCAATATAGACGATCTACGTATTTAGTTAACGTGTTAAAAAAAAAAAAAAAAAAAAAACAACACAGCGATATAATATCAACGTACGTGTCCATGTGCACGGGCATATAACGTACATATTATATACGTACAAACACGAGCCACTAAGTATAGAAACGTACGTGTCAATTTTGTAGCACGAGCTTGACCGTGTCGACGGTATCTGCTTTCCAATTACGCTGACTGACTCAAGATAAGTGGTGGTTACGGTTACGGTTAGACGGCTACGCCTTACGTCACAACGCGAAGCACCCTCGCGTGCACAACTCCAACACCTCCCCCTCTCTCTCTCTCTCTCTCTCTCTATATATATATATATATATATATATATATATATATATATATATATATATATATATCTCTATCTTCATCTCTATCTAACACTCTCTCTCTCTCTCTCTCTCTCACGGCGTAGAGCGCATTTCCACGCGTTAATATCCACCCCTCCGGTCATAATTAGCAGAGATATATTACACTCGACTAGCGTGCACCGTCTGAGACCGCTTGGACTTTGCCGACGGGTTGGATAACCGTCTCTGGATAGCTCATTAAACGTCGAGTTCTTGCGAATACAGTTTGCCCTGTACATATTCATTCCAACCCTCGTCACTGGCGAGACATTTTTCGCTGAGTACGAGACGACCCATCGTTACGATTTTTTATTTTTTTATTAATTTTTTTATTTTTTTTTCTTTTCTTCATTCACGAACTCAATGATAAACGTATTTTCTTTTATAAACGTTTATAACGTCGGACTACGGTCAATTATTATCAACGATAATAAATAACGATACACGGGCGCAATGCATATAGACGTAATGGAAAGTACGTATCATTGGATTCGTGTGGATAATTAGCCGCGAAACCAAAAAAAAAAAAAAAAAGAAGAAGAAGAAAAAATAAAATATGTCAATAAATTACTTGCACTTCGATAAGGGTATATCGAGCATAAAATTATAATCATATGGGAATATTGGTAACTTAAATGACGTAGAAACGGATAATGCAGTCGTTCGGTTTGTAACGCACAAATAATACTGATATAAAATTTATTCATTCAATTCGCACGAATTATTATTACCCTCGTACTCGATACGCAGACGTATGATATAACACAGTTGTTCAGGTTTAAATTAATAATTCAAGTTGTTTCGAACGTACTAGACGTGTCTTTAAGTCTGAAAAAGAAAGGAAAAAAAAAAAAAAAAGAGGAAAAAAACAAAATTTCATTCGATACATTTAGGAATATCTTCGTTTTCGCGTGATATTTCCTTTTACTTTTGTAATAAATTTTTTTATTAATGTAATAAAAAAATGGGACGAGATTTTAAAATTCGTAACGTTCGAAGTTCACGCAATTGGAACAATTCCTACTGCCATCTCCCCTATCCACTTTCGTATTATGACGCAACGAATAATACCCCTCTATACCCGAGAATTTCGTGCCTTTTGCATTATACGCTCTCTCGATTTGCCTCCCTCTCGATAACGAGCTCCCTGTTACGGTTACAACCTATCGTGTTGCCGTTTATGAGCGGCTTATTGCGTTATACAGCTTCCCGGAGAGTCGCTGGAGCTTAGTTTTACCGATGACGACGCAACAACAACTATGTACATATTGTCATTTTAATATAAATGCACGATGAACACACGCTTTGATTTTCTACGAAATTCGTCACAAAAATATCAAACAAAAAGGAATCCTTTAATCATCTTAATTTTTACGCTCGTTCCTCTTTCAACTTTATTTCCAAGAAAAAAGAAATGAAAAAATATTTCCGTCTAGGGAAGTAAAAAAAAAAAGCGAATAAATAATCGTACATTTTTATCTCAATGACGGATCGTATATATAAAAATATAATATGAAAAGTGTCCACCCCGTCATACATACTTATTAACGATTACTATGGAATAAAAAAAAAAAAAAAAAAAAAAGACAAAAAGACAAAAAGAAAAAAAGAAAACGCGAGATTTTCTAGTAACGAGCGTACGTGCTATTTATTTTATATATGTATATATATATAAAGAGAGAGAGAGAGAGAGAGAGAGAGAGAGAGAGAGTAAAAAGAGAGTAAAAAATGGTATTACGTATGTTTCGCCACACAATCCAATTCAAATGCGTGCCTCTCCGTTCGGCACCGTGAGAGGAATATCCCACGGTTATGCTCGAGTTTCTCCAACCGAAAAAAAATATTTTTCATCGGTAAAATTGAAAAAAAAAAAAAAAAAAAAAAAAAACATAGTGATCAGCTCGTGGGAAACGCGCATTGTCCGTCTCCTATGTACCAGGATAAATTGGCTATCCGTATCACTTTACACTTTCCGCGTCCGATTACACCCGCTCTTCATTAAAAATTGAACTTGAATATCGATAATAATATATTGGCGAAGTAGTCCTTAAAAATGAGAGAGAGAGAGAGAGAGAGAGAGAGAGAGAGGGAAAAAATGGATCTAAAAAAAAAAAAAAAAAAAAAAAGAAACGGGAAAGACGTTTCATATTTCGAAATATTCTTTCGTCGACTCGCCCGCAACAATTTTTTTCCCTATCTTCTCGGTTTTTTCTATTTTTTTTTTTTTTTTTTTTTTTTTTTTTTTTTTTTTTCTCATATCCTCTACAAGAAAATCGACAGACCGGTCTCTATTTTGAAAAGAAACAAAAAAACAAGGGAAAGAAAGAAGACGAGAGGAAAGGAAAAACGTCGTGGTAGTTATCGATTATAATGAATGGATTATAACGAATTGTTTTTCTTTCATTTTTTCTCTTTCTTTTTTCTGATCAATTTGATTCCGAACATGTAAGTAGCGCATAAGGTCGTTTCCAATATTCCAAATATCAAATCCGGAGATCGAAACTTGGGGAACATCTGCGATCGAGAGCCGGCAATCTAATATCATTAACTGTCCACTGATATATACCGGTATACCTTAACCGACAGTTCGGTGACTCTCGTGATCAATAGTGCGTTCGCGCACCGATCGAGCTCTAATTTCTAGGGACGAGCCACCGGCAGTTTCCAAGCGGTTCTACCCATAATGCTTCGGTGATTATGCTTAAACTATCGTTTAACAAGCTATTCGGATATCGATCATTTCCGGATGTGATAATTTGTACCGTACCACGACGTTATTAAGAGCCATAATCGTACTCAATTTCTCTTTCTGTATCATTTTTTTGTCTCTGCCCTCTCTCTCTCTCTCTCTCTCTCTCTCTCTCTCCCTCTCTCTTTAGAATAAAAGAATGTATTTCAAAATGTACCATTATTCTCGTATCGACGTAAGTACGTGGATTTGTTAGCCGACAAAAATTTGTGATCTCGTAACCAGAAAAGAAAAAAAAATAACACACACACACACACACACACACACACGCACGCACGCACGCACGCACAAAAGAAAAAATTAAAAGTAAAATTTTATAAAACATTTTCATAGATCTCAAATAACATCGTTTAATAATATATCGTCGATAATTACGTTTAATACAATATTATTATTGTGGATACGTTAAATATATATTACGCGCTTGATTAGATTATACTTATGTTTCATATATATTAATGTATTAAAGACATTAATAACGATGCTTATATCGAAATTTATGGATACGACGATGGAGAGTCGATCCTATCGATTCAATTTAAAATGTATTAATCAAAATGTTCCGGATAAATATGTCGAAAATTTGGGACCAACTATTTCAGCTATATAATTTTGGTCGGCTGATAAATCTAAAAGTACAAGTTAACACGTAAAGGGTAACCACCTTACAATTAGTTAACCGGTTTTCACGCACCGTCACTCGCAACGTTTGGTCGCGTTCAGAGCATAAGGTAAGAGTCGCACAGGGAGTTTCCACCGTCTCTACGTGCAGAGAGGGTGGGAGGGAGGGAGGGAGGGTAGAAGGGAGGAAAGAGGGAACTGTTTAGTTCTCTTTGGCAGAACTTCGTAAGACAGGAAAGCTGGCTCTTACGCCACCGAAGGATTTCCGTATGCTGAGGATTTAGTTAACGATTCCTCACGTGCGCACTCTCTCTCTCTCTCTCTCTCTCTCTCTCTCTCTCTCTCTCCGTGCCTTTCTGAAGCCACGTAAGTTCCCTCTATCGCGCTTTAATCTACTAGAATTTAGTTACATTGTTATGTCAATATTACGCCGTTAGTAGCATTCTAATTTCTCTTGGAAATCGGCTTTTCCTTAGTCCTCCCACAGAGTTAGATGATAAGAGGCGTCATGTATATATGTTAAAAAATATTTTTACTTGGTTCATCCTGCACGTTAATCATTATTATTCAACGAGGTTGGTAACAATCGATGTAATTGTACGCTTTCTTGTTCTTAATTTTTCTTTTCTTTCGTTTTTGTTTTCTTCCTTTCTTTCTTTTTTTTTTTTTTTTTTAATATAGTATAATAATAAAAAAATGATTCAACGATAATCAGACGTAATAAAGAAACGAATAAGAGAATACCTTCTTGTCGTTCATATATCTATATATATATATATATATATATATATATATATATAGATAGATAGATAGATAGATAGATAAAACTTCAACGGCATGTACCATGAAAAGAAAACTATCTATTCAGGGTTAATCGAGTAAGTAAAACGTAACGTCGAGAGAAATTCGTTCCTTTTATTCGGTCGTACGAAATGTTCGTACCATGGAAATTGTCGACGTTAACGTACCAGATAATTCTCGTATCGTTCGTTAAATGTAATTCGATAACGTCCTTTGATATTTACGTATATCAATTGCTAAATTTGATGGCTCGTCTTAGGGAAACGCAATAAACTCGTAGTTAGGCGGGCATTCCTTGGAGAAAATCCGAAATTCCTTTGTCTTATTCGAATCCCTGGGCTCACGTCGAACGAGAGGAAACTGCTCTTTCTCTAGCAGCTTCGGGCCAAGTCCGTTTCGAGGTCCATTACGGGAAACTCCTATTACAAAACCATGCCGGACCATGAAGCACGATGGCTCGAAGTTCGCGGTCGGAGATCGTCGGGCGACATTAACCGCTCGTTCTCCGGGTTTACACGGTGTTCCCGTTTGCTATACAGCCCAGCTCCATTTCTCCTAACGGTCCAGTAAATATCATCGAATAATCTATCGTGTCACCTAACAGAATCTGTTTCAGTGACTACCATTCATTAACAAAGTTATTTGCCTATGTTAGAAACGTCCAAGTAGTTCCATTGTCATTTAACTATCGACGATAAAATATATATTTTCTACTCATTGATACGTTGACATTCGGTTATGCTTTCGTTAAAATCATTCGATTCGTATATTTCAATATGCCGTTGTTAAAATTATAATTCAAATGATCATCGAAGTTAATTGAATTCATTAAAATCTATGTACGTACGTAACGTGTATTGTATACATAGGAGTATATTTAAATAGATAATTTCAGATATTTTTCTATAATTCCTTAATTATCGTATATTTAAGAGAATACATTTTATTTATTTTTTTTTTTTATTTTTTTTTTTTTTTTCCTTGAGGAATCAAATATAGGATCGGATTTTCTTATTTCCATATATCTCAAAGGACGTTCGTCGAGTTGTCGGATAAAAAGGAAGTGACGTATAGATGTATTACCGTACGATATGTGCAAGTATTCTTTCTCCTCCTGTTTGCTATGTGCGAAAAAGCTGCAGAACGAAGTCATAAAGTTTCTAGAAGAATATCTCCCAACATTCTTTGCCATATCGTACGAAAAGCTACGGCCTTAGCTTATCTATATACCGGGTGTTCCCATTACCTAAGTTACATCTTATACGTGTGTGAGTTTCTCTTATACGTATGAAACGTTATCATACCTATATATATATATATATATATATATATATATATATATATATGTACGTATACATCTATATATTTACGTGTATAAAATGTAAGTATAGAGAAGCATAAGAATATGTATTGAGTATGCGTAGACTTTGTTGATATGGCAGACATTGGCCGGAAAATAATGTGAATACGCTAGCATATTTTCGCATGAGCTAGAAAGAGAAAAAATTGACGTACACACACACACACACACTCATGCACACACACACATATATATATATATATATATATATATATATATATTATATATATACGCATACGTCCATACGTAAAACAAAAATATATTATTGCGATCGAATTAAAGTTACTGACAATGAGATTGATGAAAAGTTAAAATACCGATTCATAAAGAAATAAACGAACATTTAACTATATTCTTTAATGATTAATTTCATATAATTTTGTTTTCTTTCTTTCCTTTCATTCTTTCTTAAAAGCGACTATACAGTGCAATCAGATAATATTAACTCGTTACTTGGCTCGTTACATGACAGTCCAATGGAGTTCTATTTTACACGTATATCCTCGCATTTTCTTGTGTCCGTCATCTTCGCCTGAAGCTTCGTACGTAAGAACAATCGATATTTTCTCCCCTTCCTCACTTCGACCCCGCTTACTGACAAGCGCCCTTCGCGAGGAACAATACACTATCTACACCTATGTGCGGTGTCGATACTTGAAAAGTTGAGAAGAAAAAGGGTACACAGAGAGAGAGAGAGAGAGAGAGAAATATTATATATATGTATATATAGGGTATATATAGGGTAAGAGAAACGAAAAGGGAGAACAGGAGAAAGATATATATATATGTATATATATATATATATATATATATATATATATATATATATATATATATAATAGCTATAAAGAAGATGCTATTGCGAACTTGAAATGCTTGCCAGAGACTCACACGCCAGGACGAACCCGCCAGGATTCTCAGTGAAAGGTAAAACTTGTTTCTCTTACTTACGAGTTCGTTCCTTTCATTTTACATTTTCATTACTGATCTTCACACTTCGTTAGAGATATATCGACTTACCCATGAAATATTACATTTTATTCCTCAACAATACTCCGATACAAAAATGAAACGTCTGATTCGAACATATTAGATCTTTTCCAAGATCTTTAATAATAATATCGTTTATAAAAAAAAAAAAAAAAAAATAAAAAGAATATTATTGAATCGAAACGTGTAGATCGGTTTGAGCAAACATAAAAAGGAGAGAAAGAAGAAAAAGGAAAATGTTGGTATTTAATTTCAATTGATAGAAAATTTTTTGCAACGATCTTAAATAATTATTTTCATTATTGTTATAATGTACTTCGAACTATTAACAATGAAAGTAATTAGTTTTTTTTTTTTTTGTTTTCTTGTATTGATTTAAAACCGATCGATTTAGGGACGATAACGAAATAACTAATTTGAATAATTCGAACGTTTGCTACGATATGTTAACAGGGTGATCTTGATTCATAAACTATATTAATATACGTACACGATGCGCCGATGATGGCGATGTTGATCATCTCGATGACGGCTATTGCGAAAGCGTTACTTCGATCAGCGGACGTAACACCAACGGAAATGATCCTGTCCAATAGGTGCACGCGCTGCTTCGCCAACTCTTGTCTGATATAATCGATCTATTTTGCTGGGTAATTGATGGATATGCACTGCGTTAATTAATAGAGACTAATAGTCTCGCGATATAGAGGCAAATAGAACTATCGATAGGCAATAGAACTATCGTCAAATATGTATATACCCGTATCATGTAGTCAACGGTACACGAAACTCTATTGTCCATTTTTACAATAATATAAGAAAAAGAAAAGTTAATTCATCGATCATTCCCCGTATTCGAGATTTCGATTAATTATTAAAGGAAAAAAAAAAAAAAAAGGCAGATAAATAACTAAATAAAAGAATCAACAACAATTTCGCAATGAAACGATTCGAATATTGCGTTTAATCATAAAGTAGCTGATAAATTATATTTACTTAATCGTTTATTACCGGAACTCGATATTAATTTTAAATATCGTCCTGTTCGATATTAATTTTCTATCTGTCAAATAACGTTTCGGATTTATTGAAAGTACTTTTTCTTTTCCTTCGTAAATTCCCCCCACCCACCCACCCACCCACTCCCACCATCCCAACTCAACCCCACCCCCCAAGAACGTTCGATGAATCCTTAACAAATCGGAAAGAAAAAAAAAAGGAGTGAGGAAATATCAATTTTAAAACGTTAATCAAATATGAGAAATTCTTATGTCGTGGGGGGTATTATTGTCCCGGACATAACTCGATTTCTCTCTTATTGGTAAAGTATCACTTAAAAAAGGTAAAACGAAAAAGTACGTTAACTTTGGCCCGACACTTTTATATCTTAGTTACACCTTTCATTAATTTCACGAAGTACCAAAGTAACTTCCTCGCAAACGGTCGTTTAGTAAAGCGGCAAACAATTAAGTTAGCTGGACTATCCAGTGTTAAACTGGGCAGTCGGTCTACACGTATCTCATTATTAGGTCTCGGACGTTAGCTCTTTGAAAGTTTGGACCGTTGCCCGCATCACTGTCTCCCGGATACGGTCTCAGCTTCTACCCTTTTGTCGCGAACAATGGTCGAGACGGTGATGCTAACAAGGGTTGGAAGTTTTGAAGCGTCCACACTGTGTCCGTGTGCCTTTTGCTTATCATTTATCCGTACTCACTGTATTTCATTTTGCAACAGAAAAATCTCCGAATGACCGAATGTCAAATTCTCACTTTTGACGAACGAAATATGTAATAGGCTCTCCCAATTAAATCAATTTCCATCCGCTAAAGCGGATATATATGTTTTTCTCTTATGTGCATGCACATTTTGAACGAACAAGCAACACCACCATTTGATTGAGCAACACACCATTATCTTTGCAATTTTTCTCTTTTTTCGCATTTGTTCCCTTTAACGTCCCTTTCGTCTTATCGCGATTTTAACATAATCGTGATCTTCATTATTGTAATTTCATAAAGAATTCACGTTAATACGAATTGCGAAAAGACATCTCAATATTATTTTTGTCCCAACCTGATGATATCGTTTTAAGAGAAAGGAATATTATAGAGATATATGTATGTACAATATAAGATATGTGGAGGGAATCTGGCAGAAATGGAATTTTCTTTCGTCCAACCATTCACAATGTCTTCAAGATAGAAACAGATACATGGAAACATTGCGAACATATAATGTTACTTTTTACTATAAGACCAGACGGATAATACAAAGCAGATGGAATAGGAAACGTTGCTTAATGGAATCTGTCATTCTTCTTGTTTGTTAGTTTTAAGAAAATAACTGAATAATATTTTTGTATCAATATCTCGACGAAAATTTTTAATGTCTTGTCAACGAAACGTTTGACGTTCCGATCACACGTCGAACGTATTTCGTAAGCAAAAGTGTAAAGAAAACCTCTGACGAGTTATCGAGATTATCCGATCTTAAAATCTTCATTTAAATGAACAATTTAATGCCGTGAGAAAGGAACGCGTTGCTTTCGTTCGTCTGTTTGTTAAAAAAAAAAAAAAAGCGAAGAAAGAAAGAAATCGATCTATCGTCAATTGAGATAAAGGTTTACTATTGTTCGATTATTAATCGTTTTTATTTTTTTTTTTTTTTTTTTTTTTTATTTTTATTAAAAGCCATATCTTAACGGCACGAGGAGGATAAAAGATGAACATTCCATGAACGAATAGCCTTTTTTTTTTTTATTACTAACAATAAGCTCCATCGTATATATGATCGTCCTTGGTTAAATTCTCGAGCCATGAAGTCGTCGAAAGCGATATTCAGCTTTTCCCGGAGACTTTCGAGACTCTCGAGATTTCCAACGCTTCGAGGAATTCGAGGAATTTCGAGACCTTCTGAGACTTTTCTTAGTCCCGACGCACCGCCCACGTTTGAAAATTTTCGAAGATACTACAAATTCAACGACTTTCAAAAACAACGAAAAAAAATATACGTCGCATGCCGGCCACGATTTTCCTTTATTCTTGCCTTTTACTTTTGTCTTCCCTTCTTCGTTTCTCTTTCCCTATTTTCTTTATTTCTTTTTTATTTTTCACGAAATAACTTTTACGACACCACCTTCCCCCCCCCCCCACGCATACATTGTATATTCGACACACCTACTTATTATTATAATAATAATAATAATAATAATAATAATAATAATTATTATTATTATTATTATTTCGCTTGACAATATCGATTTCTGACGTAAAGCATATTATTTTGTTTCTCTTCTTTCAGCTTCGACGATAGTAATTTATCTCGACAGTACATATATACATTATCAATAACGAATTCATAAAATACTATCTCTTTTGTAAACACGAACTTTTATATATATATATATATATATATATATATATATTTATTTATTTGTTTATTTATTTATTTATTTATTTGTCACAAATTAATTACTATTTTTTGTATTCCCTCTCTCTCTCTCTCTCAACTTTTCTTTTCCATTCCTTCAATATTCCATTATTTTTCATTGATGTACGACAAAGTGATTCCGGCATCTAACAAAGGTAAGATCAAACTGAGAAGATTCTTCTTGATAGTTGTGTTGTCCTTGAGAAACGGGAAATTTGGAAAAGATAACGAGAGAAAGATCAAGAGTATAAAGATAGACCCAGAATGAAGGAAAGAATGAAAAGAAAGAGAGAGAGAGAGAGAGAGAGAGAGAGAGAGAGGAAGAGAAAGATCGAGAGAGAAACGTCTCAAGTCAAGAATGAAAGGAAACAATGGTTAAGAATAAGAATCAAAAGAAGGTGTAGAGAAAGAGAAAGAGAAAGAAAAAGAGAGAAAGAGAGAGAGAGAGAGAGAGAGAGAGAGAGAGAGAGAGAGGAAAGAGCAGAAAAAAAGAAAGTATAAAAGAGAAAGAGGACAAGCGTCGTACATCTCGAGTAGGTTCTCCGCATAGAAAAGAAAATCCTCGCTTTCAAAATGATCTTGATATTACGACATATTCGAGGGAAATATAGGCTCTCGGTAAAGACAATGGTAAGAGAAAGAGTAAAAGAGAGTGAGAGAAAAAGAGAGAGAGAGAGAGAGAGAGAGAGAGAGAGAGAGAGAGAAAGGATAGGAAAGGAGAGAACAAAAGAAGAGAAACACTCGATGGTAATACCGAAGGCCACTCGACGAAAAGCTAGAAGAAGAGGAGAAAAAGTCATTGATGAAACGTAGAGAAAGGTACAGAGCAGCAGCTGGGAATCGAGGTCTTGAACTCGATTCTCCATTGTCGAACGACGACGACGACGACGACACAGGCGAACCTTCTTCTTTTAGACCATCGTGTGACCCGTGTTTTATTGCCAAGATATCGCGACCGTGCCCCATCAGATGCTCGAAATATTTCTCGGAAATACTTCCCGACGCCTCTATAAGTATCCACGGCATTGTCTTTGAAATGTCTTTCTATAAAATGTAAATAAAATGAAAGCCCTTTCTCCCCCTCCCCCCCCCTCCCCCTCATCTCTCTCTCTCTCTCTCTCTCTCTCTGTCTCTCTTTCTCTCTCTGTTCTATAAACTATATCTACTTGTTAACTTACGTCTACGTAAATATTTTATTGGAATAATCTATATATGCATAATAAATACTTAATAGTTCGATTTTCATCTTAATTAAAACGAACGATGAGAAATTTACAAAAAGAGAACGCGTTATAGTCGTACGTTTTGAAAAATAATCATTAACGACGCGATGATCCTTCGTCGATGTTATTTTATATATATATATATATATATATATATATATATATATATATTTTTTTTTTTTACAATAATTCTCCTTTACAAATACGCTCGAGAAAATTTATTTATTTATATCATTAAATGTGACGTAAGAATAATGAATATATTTGTTCAAGAATCTTATTTGAACGATTATACAGTACGGTGTATATCGATCTAGCAAATTTTTTTCGTCGAACGCAACGCCTCTCCGAACAAATTACTCTCCGTGGTATAATTTTACGGCACTTACCTATTTGTTTGAGAGAGAGAGAGAGAGAGAGAGAGAGAGAGAGAGAGAGAGAAAGAACTTATTGTTTTATTCCAGACTGGCAATTTTTCTCTTTCCTACTGGTTGCTCCCTGGCGAGTCAGTCAGATCCAACTAGTCTATTTCTACTGTGTTCTGCGTTCAAGTCGATTGACATTTTTTTCTATTTTCTTGTTCCTTTCTTTCTTTTCTTTTATTTTTATTTATTTTGTTTTTTTTTTTTTTTCGTAAAAATTGTGCGATCCATCCACGTTCGTTTGACCTTCTTCTTTCTCTCTAGATTGTCCGTTAATATAGTGACAAAAAATATGTGTTTTTATGCCACTACATAAACATTGAAATAAAATATGTCGATATACGTTCGTTATACAAAATTTATTCGACGATGCTCGAACGTGATACACATTGATACACAGGGAGGTGTACATACATATATGTGTGTGTGTGTGTGTATATACATATATACATATATATATATAAATGTGTATATATATATATATATATATATATACGTATGTATGTTTACAATAGGAAATTTTACGTCGTACCTAAACTACGTAGAGTTGAGTAGTTTCGATAGGATTTGTCATAATTTAGAGATAATAAGCGAGCTTGCTATATACACACACACACACACACACGCACGCATATATATATATATATATATATATATATATATATATATATATATACATGAATTCAAACGATCCAACAGGACAGAGAGAGAGAAAGAGAAAGAGAGAGAGAGTGATCTATATATCTATATCTACTATTGCAAAGCGTGTTCTCTCGAAACTTTACGATGGTATTACGTGTGTTGATAATAATGTGAGATTAGTAAACAAGTATTAATATCGTGTGATTACTCGAAAGTACGATTTTCCGGTAAGCGTACAGGTAACACTCGAAGCATAAATATTGTCTACAATATCAATGATATATGAATGTATTTATTCAATCCGTAATATCACGTTTAACATTCCCGATAGATCTTTCGGTATTTCCCCCTTTATTTTCGAAGTTAATGAAATTATTACGTTTACATAGTAAGCTTTTCCGCATACTATCAATAGATCTGAATGTTAAACCAAATCAGATAGTCCTAGACGAACCATCGATTAACTTTATCAAAATGTCCTTCTATTTATACATTCTCTTTATGCTTTACGCTGCTAATTAGTTCACGAATGAAATTGCAAAGAGAGAATATAATCGAAGAATTTCGTTCGACAAAACGACACAGAGATCCTATCTTTCTTAGCGATTGACTCTAATCTCTAACTCACTCGGGCAACGGTTCCCACGTAAATATCACGAAAAAAAAAAAAAAAAAATTCAACGCAGAGAGATGTATACATACACGCGAACGATCCTCGTTTTTTTTTTTTTCTTCTCTTCCTTTCCTTTTTTTTGTTTCGTGTTTGTTTTTACACGTTTTCTATTTTTGTTTTATTTTTCCTTTTTTTTTTTTTTTCGAGAACCAAAGCAAACGTGAAAAAGTTATACAGAGCAAATTTCGACGTTTCCAAACAGATCGCGTGCGGTGCGAATGATCATCGGAAACGGAAAAAAAAAAAAAGGGAAAAAGGGGTAAAAAAGAGAGAGGAATACCGACATATTATCTGAATATCAAAAGGCAGGACTATGGAAACAAAATATCCAGGTCGTCCAGACAAGCCGAACGTTTTTGTTAACTAAAACTGGCGAACGATTTTTCGATCTGGCAACGAATCCTGCTATCGATAGCTTGGAATAGCAAATACCAAATTTAAGCACATAAAGTGTTACAATCTGTTTTTGGTCGAAACCATGAAAGTTTAATGAAATTTTTCTTCGTTACTTTTTATCTAAAGGACAAAAGTAAAATCGATTGAAGAAAATGCAAACAAATATATTCAAAGCTCGACAATTAACTTACCCATTATTATCGCTTATGCGTTATCGTTTATATCATAAATAATTTATAACAATTAAATATTTTATATATACATATATATATATATATATTTGTATCTTACGTATATAAGAATACGTAATCGATTATTTCGTTTAAATTATTGTCCAAATTTAAGATAAATGATAAAAAGGAAAAAAGAAAAAGAGAAGAATAAGGGAAAGCCAAAACAAAGAAAAAAAAAAAAGAAAAAAGAACAGAAAGCAGAAAGAATCGATAGTGTATCGACGAAAATCAGTTTGGAAAAGTTGTATTATTTTATTTAACTCGGTGTGAATGAAGATTTAAGAGGAGCCGATCGAGTTAACGCGCGACACAGCGCGCATTCGCCAGCTGAAACAATGCCAGGAACAATGGTTGGAATTCGAAATATTCTATCGGGACGATAATTCGTAGATTGATCGTGCTCGCTCTGCGGTAGTTGAACTTTTCGACGAGCGTTCGTCACGCGTCTATTCGTATCGTTTCCGCGTTCCCTTCACCTCCTACTTCACCTCCTCCTCCACCTCCTCAACCTCCACCACCTCCACCATCAGCACCACTGTCAAACCTCACACTCCCCTAACCAAAGTTATTTTCGAGTAAGTGTGATCGTGTCCACCGGGCAAACCGCGTTAATTAGTTCGCATTTCGCGCGGTCTCCAAACGAAAATAATCGATTCCCGTGAATGCCCGGAATATCTGCTTATTTTGTTTCTTTTTTTGTTTTTTTTTTTCACGAACAAATAATGTATAAAGTATCAAAAGATATTAATTCTTTTACCCTTTTTTCTTTTGTATTTATTTATTGTTTTTTTTTTTAAGTCTCCTCCCACTATCGAATATCGTTTCTATCTTAACGACATATACGTAATAAGTTGTTTTATCGTATTAAAATCGTTACTCTTAACTACACTTATTTATGAATCAACCCGGTATATCCTTCGAAACTAAAAATAAGAATAAGACTAAAATATGTTTTCTAAGATACATACATATATATATATATATCGGGTTGATTCATAAAT